>JAWHQI010000062.1:6600000-7137500 GCA_033032865.1 Dactylorhiza incarnata | reverse complement strand
GGCTATGATGGCCTGATGCCACTATCTGTAGGCACGACATAGGTGGCATTCACCAATACCTCCCTTGATGCAGTGGTGTGCTCACATATCGTCCAAGATCTGGGATATCACATAGAACCCTCTCATATGAAATTGGTGAGCTACTGCTACATGCAAGAGAAATCTCCCCGCAATCCATGGTCAATGTAGGTGTTACACTCAGCATCAATTCATGGGGGTTCAGGTGTGATCCGGCGATATCTGCATTGGTGCGACTTAAGTTTGCATCTTATTTCCACCTCTGGGTATCCTCACAAAACACATAGGAAATAGTGTCAGTAATTGTATTGTATAAATGACAACATAAAAAAGGGAGTACATCATTTGTATAGGTAGGAAAAAATAAAGACTTATCAAGAATAGAAGCGTTTCAAATCATCCCCACACAAGGTGTGAGTGAGTTCATTCCCATCATAAGTATTGAGTCGATAGGCTCCATTTTTCAGCACTTCTCTTATGATATAAGGTCCTTCCCAATTTGGGTTTAGCTTTCCCAATGAGCTACACCTAGCTACTGCATCAACCTTTTTTAGGACCAAATCTCCGACGATGAATTCTTTAGTCCTTATATTTTTATCATAGTATCGTGTCATTCTCCTTTTCACTTCCTCCTGCCTTATTACAGCTTCATCCCTTAATTCTTCAATTAGATCAAGACTGCACTTTCGGTTTTCATCATTACCTTCTATCCAGGTGTCTTCGTTTTGTTTAGCCAACAAGACTCTAGGACTTCTTACGTCAAACTCAACTGGTATTAAATCTTCTGATCCATGTGATAATTTGAATGGAGTTTCACCAGTTGCTCCTGTCGGGGTGGTCCTAAGGGTCCAAAGACTGCCATGAGCTATTCTGCCCAATTGCCTCTGGTATTTTCTACCTTCTTCTTGAGGAGATTTAAGATACATTTATTAGCCGCTTCTACCTGGCCATTACTCCTTGGGTGATGGACTGACGCAAACCGAAGTTCAATTCCTACTTCATCGCAGAAGTTGATCATTTCAGTATTATTGAACTGAGGTCCATTATCTGTTATTATTGCCATAGGAATCCCATGCCTACATATTACTTCCCCCTAGATAAAACTCTTTACTATTTGAGTTGTTGTTTTTGCTAGAGCTTTTGCCTCAATCCAATTGCTAAAATAATCTATCATTACCAAGATAAAACGTCTTTGTCCACTTGCAGTAGGAAAGGGTCCGAGAAGATCCATTCCCCATACTGTGAACGGTCAGGGAGTCATGATAGACTTTAACTGTTGAGCTGGTTGATGCTGAAGCGGAGCAAATTTTTGACACTGAATACATTTTCTGGCATAATCAGCTGCATCTTTCCTCATCTTGGGCCAGAAATACCCTTGCCTCAAAATTCTTTTTTCCAGCGACCTCGCACCTGAATGGCTGCCACATTCTCCCGAATGTACTTCATGGAGAACAATCGGGATTTCTACTTCTGATATACACCTGGATAAAGGAGATAAAAATGTTTTTCGATACAATATACCTGCGATCAGATAGTAGTATGTCGCCTTTATTCTGAATCTTTTCTTATCTTTGATGATATCATGAAATACTCCTGATGAGAGATATAAGGTAAATGGATCCATCCAGGAAGACTTATGGTCTATTTGCATCACTAAATTTTCCTCAACTGCCGGATGAAACAGATCTGAGGTAGTTCCTCCTGATAACAACCCAAATTTCGCCAACTGATCTGCATCTGAATTTGCTGCTCTTGGGATGTGTTGAATGGTGAAACTCTTGAACCTCCCAACTTCTTGCTTTACTAACTTATGATACTTCTTCAAGACTGGTTCCCTGGTCTCATAGACATCGTTCACCTGAGATGCCATAACCAATGAGTCTGTTTTTACCTCAACATCTTCAATTCCTAATTCTTTGGCAAAACAAAGTCCTGCTAAAAGAGCCTCATATTTTGCCTGATTGTTGGTGATTGTGAAATGAAAGCTTAGAGCTTGATTTAATTTGACTCCATTTGGATTAATCAGAACTACTCCTGCACCTGAAGAACTTTTTCTTGAAGCTCCATCAACATAAATTGTCCAAGGCAGAGGCCTTCTGACATCACTTTCTGATTCACTTCCCGTTATATCAATTAAGAAGTCCGCTAACACCCGATCTTTAATCGTTGTTCGAGGAGTATACAAGATGCTAAATTCGGTTAGTTCGATAGCCCACTTAGCCAATCTACCTGAATGCTCCGGCTTCTCTAACACACCTTTTAGAGGTAAATCCGTGATCACGTGAATGGAATGAGCCTGAAAATAAGTTCTAAGCTTCCTGGCTGAGATAATAAGAGCTAAGGCAAGTTTTTCTAGTATTGGATATCTGGTTTCTGCCTTCTTTAGAATCTTGCTGACATAATAAACTAGAAATTGTTTCTTCTTTTCTTCTCTAACCAAGAGGAGTTGTAGTAAACTGTTTTTTCAGCTGATCGAATGTTGAATCACACTCCTTAGTCCATTCAAATTTTGAAGCCTTCCTAAGAGTCCTGAAAAAAGGTGCACTTTTATCTCCTGATCGAGATATAAATCGACTCAATCCTGCCATTCGGCCTCCTAGTTATTGAACTTCTTTTGGCATCTTCGGAGATTTCATTTCAATAATTTCTTTTACTTTATCTGGATTGGGTTTAAGACCATCCGGGGTTAAAAGATGTCCTAAAAACTTTCCCTTGCTGGCTCCAATTATGCATTTCAACGGATTCAATCTCATATTAAATGCTCTAAGGGTTGAGAAGATCTCTTCCAGATCTTTCAAGTGTGTGCCAAATTGTTTACTCTTGATGAGAAGATCGCCTACGTATACTTCAAGATTTCTAGTCTTTTGCTTCTTGAATGTGAAATCCATCATCCGTTGATAGGTGGCACCTGCATTTTTTAATACAAAAGGCATTGCTTTATAACAAAAACATCCATCGTTTGTTATAAAAGAAGTGTGAGGAATATCTGGCTTATGCATTCTGATTTGATGATAGCCTGAGAACGCATCCAGAAAACTCATGCACGAAAATCTGACTGCTGAATCAACCAAAGAATCTATCCTGGGTAATGGATAACAATCTTTTGGACAAGCCTTATTAAGCTTTTTGAAATCCACGCACATCCTCCACTTTCCTCCAGGCTTCTTTACCATCACTACATTTGAAACCCAATCAGGGTATTGAACCTCTTGGATGAACCCAGCTTTGAGTAGCTTTTGAACTTCTTCTCTAATTGGTGCGGCTATGGTAGCTGGTACCGCCCGTTTTTTCTGAATAATTGGCTTGAATGCTGGATCTATATTTAGATGATGGAAAGATACATTAGAGTTTACTCATGGCATATCATTTGCTGACCAAGCGAATACATCCAGATTTCTGAATAAACATGTTGTTAACTCCCTTTTTTCATTTTCGGAGAGTTCTGCGTTAATTGAAAGTATTTTTCCCTCATCTCCCTTAATTGGAATGGCCTGGATATCTTGGGATGGTTCTAAGTGAGTTCCCTCAGTTTCATTTTCAATTTCAGCATCCTGATCTTTTAAATCAGATTCTCTCATAGCTTGCATGTTCTGACCTGAGTACGTTGATTTCAAAAATAAGCATGAGAGAACATAAAAAGCGGCCTAGGGAGAGTGGCCGATAGTATTGTAGATAAATACTCATAAAACCATTTATACAAAGAGCTAAATATTGCTGAAAAAAGGAAATGGATGAAGAACAAATCTTATTGAAGCAAATTCAATTACAAACAGTAGCCTTGAAATGGCTAAGAGAAGTTTTATAGCTAAAAAATTTAAAGACATGTTAACAGCTGAAAACGAGCTCAAAACCCAAACACTGGAATTTCTTTATTCAGAACTCAGGGGGACCAGCACTTCACTTCTAACCTTCAACTAAGAACCTATGTCGACAAAACTAACAGTCTTGACATAGCATTCCCGAGCCAGCCTAGGATCACTCCTAACCCTAAACTGCTTCACTTGTGCAGAAAATTTGAGGGCGAGATGGAACGTTGAAACTACAACACTATACTGGTTGAGGAGGGGTCTGCCAAAAATTGCGTAATAGCTGCTAGGAGCATCTACCACTACGAATTCGTCCTACTTGATGATCACATCCATCATTACAGTTAGAGAAACTTTTCCTTTGACCTCTTTCTTCTCCCTCGAGAAGCCAAGAGGGGCCCTTCAGTAAAAATCATTGGCTTCCCAGTCTTCAGGGATTCGAAAGTCGGCTTGAACAACAGATTTACTGAGCTTCCGGTATCCACTAGAATCCTTTCGACTGTGAAATTCTCTATCACAGCCTTGATGACAAGAGCATCATTAAAGGGATTCCCGTGGGGTGGAAGATCTTCTTTGCTGACGATAACCAACCACCTCCGGAATTGGGGTTGAGGTTGAGGCAGCAGAAACTTCATCTCTGAAGACTCTGGCCATGCTGGTCTTCTTAAAAGATTCAAGTCCAGCACCTCCATGGATGCAAAAAAGCAATCCATTTGCCCCTTCGTTGTCCGCCTCTATGCACTCATAACCAATGTGGAGGCTGCCAAAGAGGCTGGCATCCTCCACCTCCTCACACTCCCAACTGACCTCAGCGACGGTTTTTTCCTTCTTCGATTGATCTTCAACCTTCTTGTTGATCAAGTCCTGGAGCTTGCCTTCCTTGAGAAGCTTCTCTATCAGGAACCTGAGTGTCTGACAGTTTTCAGTCTGATGCCCTCTTTCTTTATGGAACAATCAATAGAGGCTTGGATTTCTGAACTTGACATCTGATTTCATTGGAGCTGGCCTCTTAAAAAAGGGTTGTTTTTCTATGATCTCTAAAATCTCTGAGATGGGTAGGGGGAGATCTGCAAAACATTCTTGTGAGTTGTTAAAAGGTTGTCTAGGCTGGGTAGCTGGAAGAGGTAGGAGAGGGAGACAAGCTAATGGCTGAGCCTGAACAGGTTTCTGCCATTGGGTGAGTTGCTGATGGTTAGTGGTTGGGCGATGATGATGTAAATTCCTACCTCTGGGAGCCTGAGGTTGATATTCTTGATGAACCAGCCTTTGCTTACGTTGAGGTGCTGAAGATGAAGAGATGCTGCCACCTTGATAGGCCATATTGGAGAGATATGAGACATATTCGGGATTACAAATCTCACCCTCTATGAACCTATTCACGATTGAAATTAACTCCTGGTAGGAACGAGGCTCCTTAGTAGTGACATTCATCTTTAGAGGGCCTTCTCGCAGGGCGTTGATGAATGCAACTTGGTGGAGGACGGGGCCAACGTCTCGGATGCTCAAAATCTCCTCCTGGAAACGGGCGGCGAAGTGAGCTGTAGTCTCACTTTCATCTTGCCTGATTTTAAAAAGGGTCGCGGGGCCACTCTTCCATTTCTTTGAGGTTGCAAATCTCAAAAGAAACTCTCTCGTCAGATCTGCAAAACAAGAAACAGACCTTGCAAGTAGGCTAAAAAACCATTCCCTTGCTTCGCCTCCGAGGTAGGTAACAAACAGCTTGCAACGAAGAGCCTCGGATAAGGTCCTCATTAACACTACAGCTTCGAAAGCTTGCAAGTGAGAAATCGGATCATCCCTTCCAGTATAAACTGGAAGTCGGGGCTCTCTAAAACCAGTGGGAACAGGCTCCCACCTAACTTGATCTACGAACGGGGAAGGATCTTCCTAAAGATCGACAGGGAGAGGCGCAGTGCCTTCCTGGATGCTCAGAGCTCAGGCAGGACTTCCCCGGACAGCTACCTGATAGAAATCCTATCGAGCGGCGAACTCGACACCCTGAGGCCGCAGAGGCGCAGCGGGCTCGGGGTCCGTGCGGTCAGTAATCTGACCGCAAGTAGGCTGGATAGCTACTGGTATAGTGAACTCAACGACTCGAGGAGCTAGCCGCTGAGAGATCACTTCTAGAGCTCTCCCCATTGCTTCCATCTGTTGGGCGGTCTCACGCTTAGCTCGAGCGAACTCCTGTCGGGTCTGCTCGAGTGCTCGCTCAAAGCGTGCTTCCAGATCTTCTGAGGTCGCGCGATCCACATCTGGATGACCTCCACTGAGCTGACTCCACAACTCCCGATCTGACATCTCAGACCGCCGCACTTCACCAACAAATCCCGATCTGAAGGTCGCGTGTTCGTTCTGTTGATGCAAAAATTGCATCTCCACAACTTATACTCAAACTCAGAGGAAAAACTTGGGACCGTTGGTTACTAGGGGTTTAAGTATATTACGTGGGGAGTGATAGAGAGATCCTTATCACGAGACGACACTACTTGAAAGAGTTAAAGACTAGAGATTATAGGAGGCTCGAAGCAGACCGGGCAAATGAGAAAAGAGCAAGCTGAAAATAAGACCGCTTGTTTCTGCAATTAGCTCAAAACTTGATCCAAAAGTCCTTTTTAGGGGAGCCCTACCCCCCCCCCCCCCCCCCCCCCCCCCCTATTTATAGGCACGGAGGCTGCCCAAACGGGTAGCTCCTAAAGTTACGGGCTGCTCGAGATTTTAGATAATTAAGCTGAGGTGAGAAATTACCTGACTTGTTGTGGTCAGAAGGAGTTAGAAAGTACAGACCATGCGATCTCGATGGGATGGCCGGTAACCAAACTTGTGAACCCACTGCCTTATGCGAGATGATTGAACTGGACGGTCTCGGATGCGAGACCGCGCGAACTCCCTTGAAAAGCTTATATTGCGATCTTCCGGGCGAACAAATCCTATGATTTCATTGACAATCAAATTGAATCTTTGATATACTTCATAGATAGTTTCGCCAACATGTTTCTTGGCATTTCCATATTGAATGATGAGAAGAGATTTATTGTCTTTCCTTTTATCAGCACTTCCTTCCACTATCCTCGGGAGGGATTCCCATATTTCCTTTGTTGATTTTCATTCACCAGCCTCTGGTAGATCTCATCATATATAGTGGAGACAGGATGGTCATAACGTTGACATCACATGACTTTGTACTTTTGTCTCCTTCACTCTATTTTTGTAATGCCCCATTTTTTCTTTGCCTTGCTACGAAAATGGTGTTTTATCTTTTGAAGACGTTGAGGACTGAGTCCAGCTGGCTATGAGATGACCTGGAGAGCAAAATATGGAAATTTTGAAGTTACACGTCGTGTAACATAACCGTGTGATGCCTAATTCGAAGCAAGTTGATTATTAGTTGATACGTGACATGAGAAGTTGAAGCACATGTTATAGGCCCCTGTTACAAGTCGTGTGCCCAGGGCGTGTCCACTCTAGTTTGTGTCATTCTCAACATACGTCGGTTTGGGAGTGTTCAGTGTTTGTCGAATATGGGAGAGCAGCTTCTTGGTGGTACACACCCCTGGTACATGTCGTGTTACCAGGGTGTGTACTGTGTGAAAGCAGCTATTTTAAGTATGTTTCGAGATGTTCGATTGTATGATCTGGGATCTGACGGCTATATGAGATGTTTGGATGCTTTAGGTCAATAAGAGGAGGTTTAGGCTCCGTTTGGGGGGACTTATTTTCACCGGTCAAGCGGTTACGATCGCATGAACCTGACCTTAAATTTAAGGTCCGGTTCATGCGATCGTAACCGCTTGACCGGTGAAAATAAATCCCCCCAAACGGAGCCTTAATACCTCATTCTATCCCTTATATTCTCTTTCATATGGTAAAAAGAAGAGGAGAAAGAAGAGAGACTTAAGGAAGAAGAAAGAGATGCTAGTGAAAATCCGTGAGCCCAATCGACAAATCGTCTTCGGCAGTGGATAGATTTCGTCGATGCAATCATGTTCTTCCATTTTATGCACGATTTTCTTGGTGGCAAGAAAGTTAACGAAGGTAACGACTCTTCTCTTTCTTGTTTTTAGATTTTCATATTAGGCATGATGTATGAAGCTAATCATGGTTCGTCACCCGATTCGATTATGGGTTGATTGTCGCATGCATTTAAGGATTTTGTGGAAGTGTGTATGCAGCCATAATGTCATTATTGTGTCCAGATTCCATGAGGGTTTTTCAAGGTAGAAAGAGGACTTGTGGTGCATGTGAATTCCCTAATGATTCATATGATTTGATTGACGAATGGTGTTGAAGTGAAGGTAGGTAGAAGGGCCTCCATTGAGGTATAACCGATCTCCTTCGTAAGATACAAATATCAAAATGGTAGAAGGGCACATGAAAGGGTATAACCGGCTATTTCATATTTGATTGATTATGAAAATGGTAGAATGGCTTATGAGAGAAGGATATAACTGGCCATTTTATTTGGGAGTGGTTAGGGAGATGGTAGAAGGGCCTAAGCAAGGGTATCATCGGCCACATTTATTGTTGATTGAATATTATTAAGAGTTGGTAAAAGGGCCCAAGAAATGGTATAACCGGCCAAACTGATTATTAGGGTGTTGGTTGAAGGGATCGAGAGATGGGTATAACTGACCCCACCCGCTTGAGAAAGGATTCTAGTAGAAGGGTCATAATCACGGGTATAACCGCCTAAATCCTTGTTTTGTGTTTGGAACGTCTTGAGTGTGTTTGATGCTTATGACTTGATGGTGTGCTAGAATCATACACTATGTAGTAGGTGTCATTGTGGATCTTTGGGTGACATTCTGTTTACAAACATGTTGCATTGTAGGCACCTTTATTTACTTGCTCAACATAAAGAACATGTTTGATGTCTGTGACACCTAGTTAGTATCATTTGATATGATTGTTCAAATTATTTTATTTGCATACAAAATGCTGACTTGTAGGGTGTTGTGGTTCCCTAAGGTCCGTTGGGATGGTCAGAAGGAGTGGAGTTGTTACGCGGTTTGTGATCAGCTCATAATTGGCCCTTATTTTTCATCTCATGTGTTTTTGTTGTAGGGCATGGCTCGGAGGCGGGTGCTCGCTAGCTTTCTTAAAATAAAAAAACCTTGTGAAGTGTTTCACTTTATATTTCTTGTACCTTGCTTCTTTTGTTCTGGCCTACGTGTCGATGATGTTTTAATTCTTGTGCTCTTTTGGACATTCTGATGTATATAAGGTCGTGGACTAAGGTATATTATTAGAATGTGGACATGCTCTTTAATTTATAGATCTTTCGATGTCGTATTAGAGGCTCTGTGATGAGAAGTTTATTGGAGTAGTCGTTTATACCTTCTTTTAATATCTAGTTGGTGATGGTTGTATGTTGGGAGACCTGATTGGACCCATTATATATGGTTATTGCAGGTATGGTGTTACAATTTTGTCCAGGACTTGGGTATCTCCCTTCCTGTAGTCTAATCCACCTTTATGTGGATATATAGACCTCTAAAGAATGGAATTCTACTAAAGAAAAGTTCTCTCTAAAACTTGTAGAAATTTTAAATAGGGCGCCTGAATTTTATGAGCGCCATCGTTGAGCGATAAGTTTATCTAGCAATAGTGAAGAAATATAGAGCTTTGGTCATTTGTATGGCAAATCAATCACTGGACAGTATAGCTTAATTGCTGAGCAATATCAAATAAATCCAAACAATCATTCGGTGATAGATACTATCCTTGAGCGGTAGACTTATTTTCTAAACTTACCGAATTCTCCATCATTTAAAGCTGAGCTATACAGACTATCGCAAAGCGATATGATCAGCTACCATTGGGTGATAGATTTACTATGCAAAATGATCTATTTCACAGTCATTTATCACTGAGCGATAATCACTACCATTGAGTGAGTGATATTGGCTATCATTGACTGATATTAACTATCATTGAGTGATAATAATAACTATCGCTGAGTGATAATGAAGAAAATGGAACTTCAATTTCTTAGGACTACTGTCGGCAATAGTGCTACAGCTTGGCAATAGTGAAATAAATTTGCTTCAACATTGATATATCTCATATCATGCACATCGTCAAAATCTAATAGAGTTAGTAGTCATCAATGTTTGTTATTTTCAAACCATGAGACTATTGGATCATATAAGAACAAAATTTAGTTTACAACGAACTTTATTAATGGGTAATGTAACCCTAATTCGGTAGTGGAAATAATTATGTATGATTCATAGTAGACAGAATAACGCAAGTAGTGCATTTCATTGCACGAAAATAAAAAGATTTTGTTGAGAAACTGATACAATTCTAGTTTTGACAAAGTGGTAAGTTATATGATATTTTAAAGATAACAGTCTCCGACACGAACTTAGATTCACTTTAAATCTATAGAGATAGATAAATAAGTTCGGTAGACCTAAAGTGAATTTTAGCATTGTATTTAGGGCCAGTTTGGGTGAGTTGTTGCTGATGAAAAGTTGTTGATGCATAGCTGCTGATAGTAAAAATGTTGTTCTGGAAAACAGAGTTTTGTTAAAAAACTGTTTGTGTGAAATGGAGTTTGTAGAGCTTTTGATAAGCTGTTTTGTATAAACTGTTTGGCAAAAATGGAGTTTTTGTAGGTTTTTTTTTTTTTAATTTAACTTTTTTGTTTAATGCCTGAAATAGATTTAAACATTTAAAACAAAAGTCACACGACATACCAAATAAAATTAGAATGGTTTTCAGATATTACAAAACAACGTTACAAAACAAAATTTTATAAGTCTCGCCGCACAGATTCATCTGCTGCGTTTCAGTAGTTCGGTGTATCACCTATATGATTGAAAATATTTTATATTAGATTCTTATATTAAAATAAAATATAACATATGAGTAATGAATATTACCTTCTTGCATCAGTGAGTTGTTGCGCTATAGTCTCATGCAGTGTTATCATCTCGTCAACACCACTTGCTGTATCAATGCATGTATAATGTTATCTTTGTGAGTCTACTCCGCCTCCCGTACGCATTCTCTCGCTTTCTCTAAAATCAGGATCTATACGTGATGGATGCCTCCGTATAAAATTATGCAAAGCCATTATCGTCAAGACGATATGTGTCTGTTTCTCAAAACTATAGGTTGGCATATCGCGCAGTATTACCCATTTTTTCTTCCACACACCAAAAGTGTGTTCAATCACACTCCTAAGAGAAGAGTGTGCTTGATTAAAAATCTCTCGAAGTTCCTTCACTGGACGATTACCATGAGCAAAATCAGGAAGATTGTACCGTGTATCTGGATATGGTTTGATATACCCTCTCTGTAGTGGATATCCAGCGTCTACTAAATAATATTTTCTTGCATGATCGTCGCACAAATTCTATCGTACTTCTTTCCGGTGGTCCCATTTATTCTTCATTTGAATTCTATCGTACTTCTTTCCGGTTTTCTGTTCAAATTTGACAACTAGATTGTTCCATCCCTCTTTGTTGAAATGTGTACTCGGCCGATTACCGAGCACAATTTCGATAATGTATAAGTCACAAAAGAGAAGGATATCATTTTGATCCCATATAGCTGAAACCCCTCCATCTTATGGTTTCCCCATCTACACATATACACTCACACAATCAAACACATATACACATACACATATACACATATACATATACACATATACATATACAAACACATATACATATACACAATCTTATACAAACACAGGTTATACATATATATATATATATATATATATATATCTACAAACACAAACTTCAAACATTCACACACTATACACATACATATACACACTCATATACAAACACACACACACACACACACACACACACACACACACATATATATATATATATATATATATATACACACTCAAACACAAACACACACATACACACACACACATACATATACACAAACACAAGAAAAACTTCACACAATCACAAACACAAACACACACACACACACATACATATACACACTCATATACAAACACACACACACACAAACACATATATATATACAAACACAAACTATACATTCACACACTCAGATACAAACACACACAAAAACTTCACACAATCACAAAAACACACACACAAACATACAATCACACACATATACATATACACACATATATATAATCAAACACAAACACACACACACACATACATATACACACTCATACACACACACACATACACACACACACACATATATATATATACAAACACAAACTATACATTCACACACTCATATACAAACACACACAAAAACTTCACACAATCACAAAAACACACACACACATATACAATCACACACATACATATACACATACATATACACACACATATATAATCAAACACAAACACACACATACATATACACACTCATATACAAACACACACACACACACACGTATATATATATATACAAAAACAAACAATACATTCACACACTCATATACAAACACACACAAAAACTTCACACAATCACAAAAACACACACACACATACAATCACACACATACACACATATACATATACACACACATATAATCAAACACAAACACACACACACATACATATACACACTCATATACAAACACACACACACACACACATACATATACACACTCATATACAAACACACACACACACATACATATACACACACATATATAATCAAACACACACACACACACACACACACACACACACACACACACACACACACATATACAATGATAAAATTGGAAAGCCTCTTCCAAACACACACTTATATACAAACACACACACACACACACACACACATATACAAACTACAAACATTCACACACTATACACATACACATACACACACACACACACACACTCATATACAAACAAAAATCGGGTGAGTATATACCTAAAAGAACAAAAAAAAAATCATATCCCTAAAAAAATTACAAACAAAGAGAGGGGATCGGGTGAGTAGATACCCTATGTTGGATCTGGAAGAGTTGAGGCCGTTAGGAGAGGAGATCGGGTGCAGAAACGGCGTCGAAGACAAGCTTGGCCGTCGGAAATGGGGTGCAGAAATCAGAAGAGGCGTCGATCGGGAGCCGACGGAGATCGATCGGGAGCCGGCGGAGTCGCACTCGAACTGGAGAAGTGAGGCGCGGAAGAAGGACTCGCGGAGGGGGGAGGGTTTCGTCGTCGGGAGGGAGTCGGGAACGAAGAAGACGCGGAAGGAGGAATCGCGCTTGTGGCGCGGTGGAACTGGAGGAATCAACCGCGTATGAGCCCTAGGTATAAACCGCTGAAAATTAAAAACAGCGTTTCAGAGCTTTTGATTACCAAACAACGCTTATGAAGAGAGCTCTGTTTTTGAGCTGCCGCACCAGGCCCGTAAGCTGCGCCAAACACACCATTAATCTTCAGATGGACAGCCAAACAAGATTATTCAAGCACTAGAAGATCTAATGAGAATGAGAGTGTGAGCCTTCGAAGAATTCAAAGATAACAAAAATGACACTAAAATTATGCTCTTATAACAATAGTTTTCAAGTAAATATCAAAATGACATTCTTTGAAGCATTATATAGAAAAAAGTGTAAAACTCCTCGATGTTGGACGAATAATGAGGAAAGAAGAATGTTGATCGAAACCCTATTTTTTAATATTGATAATAACGTTAAAATCATACAAAAAGGACTTAAAAGTGGCTCAAGGTCGATAAAAGAAATGTAATAATGCAAAGCATAAAGAAGTGTCATATAACACGGGAGATCTAGCATGTTTGAAAAACAAGCTTATAAAAAAAAGGCGATTGTTATCCGCACTACAGTTTTGGCTATTCATTTTTTTTGTATGAGTTATTATGCACTTTTTGAAAATACGTCTTGTGCGTGTATTTTTAGGAAAAATGATCAACACGAAAGTTGTAGATCTCATCGAGAACTACAACTTTCGTGTTGATCACTTTTCCTAAAAATACACGCACAAGACGTATTGCCGCCCTGATTGAAACATGTGTCTAACTATAACGAATTTTTGAAAATACGCCTTTACATGCATTTTTAGGAAGTGTTCAACACGAAAGTTGTATATCTCGACGAGAACTACAACTTTCGTGTTGAACACTTTTCGTAAATGTACAAGACATATTTCCAAAAGACGCGTAATAACTCATACAAAAAAAGTGTGAATAGCCAAAACTGTAGTGCGGATAACAATCACCAGAAAAAATCCCCATAATAGAAAGACTGAAAATTAAGGCGAAAATTTTGTGCGAAGAATTAAAACCATGAAGCTAATGTGAGAAAGAAAACATAAGATGCGCAATATTTTTACTTCTTTAATGATGTTAATGTATCTTCATGGACAAAAAGTTTAAATAGAAAGAGAAAATTGTGACATTTTTAATTTTAATTAAGGCTAATTATTCATAATTATTTAAACAAGACACTTAATTCTGACTAGAAACTTAATGTATTAAATATTTGATAATTTATAAAGAAAAAGTAGATGCTTGAATTATGAGTAAATTATCACAAATTTTATTATTGATGAATATTATTTTTGATGGGTCCTCGTCCATTTTGTAGAGAAATCCGGGTTGCATTTAGCCCAAAACCCAACTCCCCACTAAGATGGTGGAGGTATGGGCAAGAAAGAAGAGGAAACCGCCTACAACCGCAACCACCGCACGAAGCCACGCGCAGCACCACGCGCGGCCACAAGGACGCGCGGCATCGCGTACGGCAGCGCGGCACCGCGCACGGCCACGCGGCACCGCACGGCCGCGCGACACCGCGCACGGCCGCACGACGCCGCGCGCGGCCGCGCGGCACCGCACGGCCGCGCGACACCCCCCGGCCGCGCGGCATCCCGCGGCCCCGCGGCACGCACGGCCGCGCGGCACCGTGCGGGGCACCGCGAGCCCGGCACCGCGCGGTGCCGCGTGCCCTGCACCGCGCGGTGTCGCGCGCCTAACGCTGCGCGGTGCCGCGCGCGCCTAACGTCGCGCGGAACCGCGCGTCCGGCACCGTGCGCCTACCGCCGCGCGGTACCGCGCGCCCGGCACCGCGTGGTACCGCCCGGCACCACACGCGGCCAGGCGGTGGGCGCGGTGCCGGTGGGCCTCCTTCGCCGTCGGGCGCATTCTCCGGCCCCTCTCGTCTCATCCCCGGTCGGCCTCCCTTGACCAACAGGCGCGCTCGCCCGACCTCTCCCGCCTCATTCGGCGGAGAAAACGAGGACGATCAAGGCGAATCTCGCTAAACCTGTAGCCGCCCATCATGGGGTGCAAATAGTGAAACTCCCCATCATGGGGTGCAAATAGTGAAACTCCACATCATGGGGTGCAAATAGTGAAAATCCTCCAACATTGGGGTATAAATGGTAAAAACCTTCAATACGGTCTGCGTCTAGCAAATCGTGTGGTTATGGTGTGCGCGTAACTGTATCCGTCATATGAATACATATCATCACCAAACTATACAAATTGGTGTGCGCATAGCCATATTCATGATGAGTGGGCATCCAGTCTGCGTCTAGCAAATAATATGGTTATGGTGTGCGCGTAACCATATCCATCATATGAATACATATCATCACCAAACTATACAAATTGGTGTGCGCATAGCCATATTCATGATGAGTAGGCATCCAGTCTGCGTCTAGCAAATAATATGGTTATGGTGTGCGCGTAACCATATCCGTCATATGAATGCATATCATCCTAAAAACTATACAAACTAGTGTGCGCATAGTCATATTCATGATAAATGTGCATATAGCACACAAATTGGTTATGGTGTGCGGATAGCCGTCCTAACCACCATAACCACCCTAACCACCCTCAAAAGCTATAAAAGGAACCTCAGGGCTTCATTTCAAAGGACTTGGAATTTTCTACACGGGAGAGAGCTCTCTGGAATTCCCTTGAAGATCTTCATCAGCATTCGAAGATCTCCTTCGGAACTCGAAGACCTCCTTCAGCGCTCGAAGATCTCCTTCGGAACCCGAAGATCTCCTTCAACGTTCGAAGACCTTCATCGGCACTCGAAGACTTCCTTCAACCTTCGAAGAACTCCTTCGTCGCTTGAAGACCGCCATCGTCGCTTAAAGATCTTCTGCGGACTCTGAAGACTTCCCGGCCAAGAAAAATACTTAGTTTTTCTGAGAGGTGGCCTGTCACCCTCAGAGACATTCATTCAACTACAATTGTAACGGGAGCGGCCTGTCGCTCCTGATTCTCGCACCATTACTTGTAACGCTCCGCCACATAGTGAAATTTGGTCGGCGCTGATCCGACCACGTGGTTTTTCACCCTTTCCGGGTTTTCCACGGTAAAAATGTCTTCTTGCCACCTGTTCGTTCTCTTTGTGACTGCTTGCGCGCTCGGTTCACTCTTGGGCTAAGACGGTTCGATTCGCCCGGTCTGAAAGAACGTAGAGCGACCCACAACAGTTTGGCGCCGTCTATGGGAAAGGTGTTCCCCAAACTCTACAAAAGCTTTTCGAAGACAGTATTCGCCTCGTGGCAATACTCGTGACTGACAGCAATGGCAAGAAGAAGCGCTCGCACCACCTATGGTTCCATCCCTGAAGGACGCGTCGATCCCGCTCCATCCCATTCACTCATCAACGCACCTCCCGCCGAAGAAGTCCCTTTAGCGCCCGTGGCCGCGCTAGAAGGGCGCATGCGCCAGATGGAAGAGCAGCAAACTGAAATGCTGGCTCTTCTCAGAAACCTCGGAGCCCCACAAGGTCCTATTCCGCCTGCCGCTCCAGTCGTCCCGCCTCCCTTGGTCCCTGATCGCGCTCCATTGGGAGAAGTTACTCAAGGAGGAGAAACATTCGAAGAAGAATACTCGGATGCTGCCAGCTCCGCGCATCCAGCCCGCCCTGGTAGGGCCGCCAGGGAAGAGCCCCCTCGCCATCCGCAAGGAGGAGAAGGAGCCAATCAAGCCATGAGAGGACCCACTCGCGATGAAATCCGCGATGTGATTGCTGAAGAGTACGGACAGGTCGGACGTCGGGGCATCTTCGCCCGCCGACCTTTACATCACGGCTCCCCCCTGGCGCGCCAGATCCTAGTCCATCCCGTTCTGAACGGTTTCAAGTTTCCTAGCATCGAAACGTTTGATGGGACGGATGATCCACTAGAGCACATCAACCATTTCGCCACCATCATGAGAATCTACAATGCTGCCGATCAGCTCCTTTGCCAAGTGTTCCCGGTTAAGGGACAGGCACGCACCTGGTTTCACTCTCTGCGGGAAGGGTCCATCAACAACTTCACCGAGTTAGCCCGACTGTTTGCAGACCAGTTCGTTGCTAACCGAAGAATCGTTCGGGACCCCTCTCATCTTTCGGGGATCCGCCGGAACGAAGGAGAAACCCTGAAGGATTTTTCCCGCCGCTTCACCGCTGAGGCGCGACAAATCCCAGGGGTTGATCCCGAACTTCTGCGCGGCGTTTTCCTGGGAGGGCTCCGCCCAAGCGGCTTCTATTCCGCTCTAATGAGGGAAACAGTTCCAAATTATCCAGACCTCGTGCACCGAGTGGAAGCGCAGATAGCGGCGGATGAGGCTATCGAGGCGCATCGCTAACAGTTTGAAGGAATTCAGAAGAGAAGGAAAGGGTCGGAACAAGCTCCCAGAAGGCAAGAAGAGTGGCGAATGGAAGAACGCCAGAATCATGATCATGGTAGGGATCTCCGAAGAGATCAAGGACCCCGACCACCGCGGAATTACACTCCCCTCAACACGTCACGATCCAACGTGCTTTATGCCATCCAGGAAAACCCGGCGTTCCGTAGGCCGAGGCAGCCAATCCCAAATGAAAGAACCAACCAATCAAAGTACTGTGAATTCCATAGAGGGGTTGGGCACACGACCGAAGAATGCACCAGGTTGAAAGAAGAAATTGAGCGCCTTGTCAGGCAAGGGCTCCTCGGAAGGTTCCTGCAAGGTCAGCAACCAAACCAGCCACAGCAACCCAGGCCGCCCAGAGATCAGCCCCCTGCGCCTCACGGCGCAGCGGCAGGAAGGCCGATGGTAGGAGAAGTCGAGACCATAGCCGGGTCTCCTAACCTCGCCGCGCAAATCCTCTCCATTGCTAGGCCGGAGAGAGGGCACGAAGACAAGAAGTTGAAGCAAGGCACCATCATCGCCTTCGGAGATGAAGATCTAGAGGGGTTGCGGCTGCCACACCAAGACCCGCTCGTGATCAATGCTGGGATCGGGGATCCCTGTTTCAACGTCAAGAGAATACTAGTCGACAACGGGAGCTCAGTCGACGTCATGTTCCTCTCCACTCTGCAGAGCATGAATCTCACCAAGGAGCACCTTAGCCCGGCAGCAGGGCCCGTCTACGGTTTTGATAATCGCCCCGTCCCGGTCCAGGGCATGATCACCCTTCCGGTAACACTCGGCGCGTTTCCAAGACAGACAAGCCACAAGATTCAGTTCGTAGTCGTGGAATCAAACTCCGCCTACAACGCAATCTTCGGGAGACCACTCCAGTCTGTCTTCAAAGCCATCCCATCAATCCCACACTTAGCCATGAAGTTTCCGACGGCCGCTGGAGTAGGCGTCGTTCGCGGGAATCAAGAGGCAGCCAGGACCTGCTATCTGAAGCAAGCTCAACCCACAAAGGCGACGGCCCTCAACATCGACAACTTCGACCTGCGAGATGAAGCTACTCTGCAACGGGGAGCACCCGTTGAAGGATTGGTGGAAGTGTCGCTCTCCCAGCGGGATTCGACCCGGACTGTCCAGGTCGGGTCCCTCTTGTCGCCAGGAGAACGAGAAGAATTCGCAACCTTCTTGCAAGAGAACGAGGACATTTTCGCTTGGATCCCGGAGGTCATGCCTGGGGTAGATCCTGAAGTCATTTTTCACTCATTAAATGTTAACCCTGCCTGCAGGCCCGTGATTCAAAAGAAGAGGAACTTCGCCCCCGAGCGAGTAAAAGCAATCGAAGAAGAGGTGGCCAAGCTTCTGGAGGCGCGGTTCATCCACGAAGCAGAGTATCCCACATGGCTCGCTAACGTGGTGATGGTAAAGAAGGCCTCCGGGAAGTGGCGGATGTGCGTCGAATACAGCAACCTGAACCAGGCCTGCCCAAAAGACAGTTTCGCTCTTCCAAGGATCGACCAGCTCGTCGATGCAACGGCCGGCCACGAGCTGCTCAGCTTCATGGACGCATACTCAGGCTACAACCAGATAAGAATGAATCCCGCGGACGAGGAGCACACTGCCTTCCGCACCGATAAAGGAGTTTACTGCTACAAGGTGATGATGTTCGGCCTTAAAAACGCCGGAGCGACATACCAAAGATTGATGAACAAAGTCTTCAAGGATCTCATTGGGGAGACGATGGAGGTATACGTGGACGACATGCTAGTGAAGAGCGTCCACCGTCGCGACCATTTGAAAGACTTGGGAAAGTGCTTTCAGCTTCTTCGTCGCTTTCAGATGCGGCTCAACCCCAGCAAATGCGCGTTTGGTGTGACGGCGGGGAAGTTCATGGGTTTCATGGTAACCCATCGGGGAATCGAGGCCAACCCCCAGAAGATCAAGGCGTTGGAGGACATGTCGCCGCCTCGTTCAATCAAAGAGGTGCAACGCCTGAATAGGAGGATCGCCGCGTTGTCCCGCTTCCTGTCAAGGACAGGGGACAAGCACCTCCCTTTCTTCAAGATTCTCCGGGGAGCGCGCCACACTGGGTTCCAATGGACGGACGAGTGCCAGACGGCTTTCGAGCTTCTCAAACGGTACCTGGCCTCGCCTCCGCTTCTATCAAAGCCAATCCCCGGGGAAACCCTGTTCTTGTACCTTGCAGTTTCACCTACGGCCCTCAGTTCGGTGCTTGTGAAGGATGAAGGAGGGGTGCAACGGCCGATCTACTACCTCAGCAAGGTCCTCAACGATACCGAAACTAGGTATCCGGCAGCAGAAAAAACGGCCTTAGCACTCGTCTTCTCGGCGCGAAAGCTTCGGCCCTACTTCCAGGCGCACACAGTAAAAGTATTAACTTAGCTCCCGCTACGAACAATCCTCCAGAAACCAGAAGTCTCAGGGAGACTAGTAAAATGGGCGGTGGAGCTCGGCGAATTCGACATTCAATTCTTGCCTCGGCCGGACATCAATTCGCAAGTGCTCGCTGACTTTGTTGTAGAATACACCATCCCGCCGGAAACAACTCCTGTCAAAGATATCACCACACCCCGTTGGACTCTCTACGTCGACGGTGCTTCAGGAGCTGAAGGAGCCGGAGCAGGATTACTTCTCATAAGCCCCGACGAGATCACTTTGGAGTATGGCCTCAGATTGAAGTTCCCAGCAACTAACAACGTCGCAGAGTACGAGGCTTTGATAGCCGGCCTCTGGCTCGCCATCGATTGTAGAGTTGAGAGCCTGACGATTCACGCCGACTCCCAACTTGTAGTCTCGCAAGTCGAGGGAGATTACGAGGCCAAGAGTGATCAAATGGCGCATTACCTCACATACGTAAAGTCGCTCCTTCAGAAGATTCCGTCATACCAAATCTTGCACGTACCCCGAGAGCAGAATTCAAGAGCGGACGCGCTCTCTAAGTTGGCAACTTCATCCACCCGCTATCAATCGCGAAGACGCCGAGTCGAAGAAATCATGGTCCCTAGTATCCCAGGGCCATGGGAGATTGCAGCAATCAATGAAGAGGAGCCATCTTGGATGACCCCCCTGCGGGCCTACTTTCAGCAGGGGCGTCTCCCCGAGGACCGCCTGGAGGCGCGCAGATTGCGAATGCGAGCGGCGTCGTTCACCATCATAGATGGGGAGATCTACAAACGGGCGTTCTCGGGGCCCTACCTAAAATGTTTACCAGCCGGCGAAGCAGACTATGCCCTACGAGAGGTGCACGGAGGGGTCTGCGGAGAACATCTAGGAGGAAAAGCGCTGGCCCAGAAGATCTTGCGCCAAGGTTTCTATTGGCCAACGATGAAGAAAGACGCGACTGAACTCGTTCAGAAATGCAGGAGCTGTCAGCTTCACGCGAACGTACCTCACCAGCCCCCAGTCGCGCTCACCGCGCTCCAGAGTGCGTGGCCCTTCGCACAGTGGGGGATTGATCTCCTCGGCCCCCTGCCTCTGGCATCCGGGCAGAGAAAATTCATCATCCTAGCCATCGATTACTTCACCAAGTGGGTAGAAGCTGAGCCCCTGGCGAAAATCACGGAGGAGAATGCTAAGCAGTTCGTCTGGAAGAACATAGTCTGCCGCTTCGGAATCCCAGCAACGATCATCGCCGACAACGGCACCCAGTTTACTGGGAAGTCATTCACCAAGATGTGCGAAGACCTGATGATCAATCTCTGCCACACCGCCGTAGCACATCCGCAGACAAATGGGCAGGTGGAGGTCACCAACCGTACCATCCTCAAAGGGCTGAAGACGCGTCTCGAAGAAGCTGGGGGCAGTGGGTGGATGCGCTCCCAAATGTGTTGTGGGCATACCATACAACGGAGAGGACTCCAACAGGAGAGACGTCGTATAACCTCTACTATGGGACTGAAGCTGTCATCCCCGTCGACATCGGAGTGCCAAGCATCCGGGTGCTGACTTTCGATCCCAGTAAGAACGACGGACTGCTCCGCGAAAACCTCGATCTAATCTCCGAAACTCGAGACAACGCCGCTCAGCGCATCGCTATCTACCAAAGGCGAGTGGCCCAGCTCTACGACAGGAGGGTTAAGCCCAGACCAATCAACGTCAGAGATCTCGTCCTGCGCAACGTTGAAGCAGCCGGGAAGGGCCCGCAGAAAGACAAACTCTCTCCAGCATGGGAAGGACCCTATGTGGTCACCGCGGTGGTGAAGCCTGGAACATTCAAACTCAGAACGGCGGAAGGAAAGACCCTCCCGCGCACTTGGAACGCGCAGAATCTGCGCCGCTTTTATCAGTGATTTTTCTTGCTCTATTATGTACAAGCCACGAGCCTCGACTCGCGCAAACTATCTTATTATGATTTTGTGTGCAAGCCACGAGCTTCGACTCGCGCAAACTATCTTACTATGATTTTGTATGCAAGCTGCGAGCGTCGACTCGCGCAAATTCTCTTATTATGATTTTGTGTACAAGCCACGAGCCTCGACTCGCGCAAACTTACTTTACTATGATTTTGTATGCGGCTTCGCGAGCTTCGACTCGCGCAAATTCTCTTATTATGATTTTGTGTACAAGCCGCGAACCCCGACTCGCGCAAACTTACCTTACTATGATTTTATGTACAAGCCGTGAACCTCGATTCGCGCAAATTATTTCTATGCAATTATTACGGAAGCGACGAGCCCCGACTCGCGCAAGCTATCTCCCAACGATGGCTTAATATTGCTCGGGGCCAGCTCCCCAGTGATCTCGCGCTACCCGGTCCGAAGCGTCCGCCCTTCCCCGGTAGTAAGATCACGGCACCGCCAGGGCCTGCCCCCCTCACGGTCGCCCACAGTTCGAAGCGTCCGCCCTTCACCGCTACTCGGGGCCAGTCCCCCAGTGATCTCACGCTACCCGGTCTGAAGCGTCCGCCCTTCCCCGGTAGTAAGATCACGGCACCGTCAGGGCCTGCCCCCCTCACGGTCGCCCACGGTTCGAAGCGTCCGCCCTTCACCGCCACTCGGGGCCAGTTCCCCAGTGATCTCGCGCTACCCGGTCCGAAACGTCCGCCCTTCCCCGGTAGTAGGATCACGGCACCGCCAGGGCCTGCCCCCCTCACGGTCGCCCACGGTTCGAAGCGTCTGCCCTTCACCGCTACTCAGGACCAGATCCCCACTAACCTCACGCAGAAATGAGAAAAACAGAAGTAAGCGGAGGACAAACAAGTAGCCATCAATCAATATAACAAAGCAAAGAGTTGTACAACTCCACTACAAGAGACGCAAATACAGGAACAAGGAAGCACGATACCTAACGAAAGAAAGCAAAGCACACAGACAAATAAAGACAAAGACAATCAGCCCTCAACATCTACGTCAGTACAGTCGTCCTCAGAAAGGTCGCCTGCGCCAAGCCCGGACGTACTGCACCCAAGCTTCCTCTCCACCATACGAAGGGTCTTCCCGATCCCCCTCTTGAAAGAAATCTCGCACTCATCTTCCAATAGGGGGTCCACCTCCTTGGTCATGATCTCGGCTCGAAGCTCCTCAGAGATCCTAGAGCGTTCCTCTACAAATTCCAGGGAGTCCTTGTACTCAGCAACTCCCTCGGCCTTAATGGCCTTGATATCTGGCTCAAGGGAAGAAAGTGTTGAAATTGTTGAAGTGAAGTGGAAGGGAGTCCGGCCGGTCTGAAGGCTGGAGACCGCAGAGACCGCGCGGCCTGCGCTGGTGCTCTGGCGGTTTGGTTCTGCGATCTCTCCCTGCTGTTCTGGCGATCTGCTATGATCGGCCAGTTTGCTTCTTGGTTTGGTCGTTGGTTCTGGCGACCTGTTGCGAGTTCTTCCGGTCTTGTTCTGGGGGACCTGTTCTTGGTTGACCGCAGTGACCGGGCGGCTTGTTTGGGCCGTTCTGGCGACTTGGTTCAAGTCGGCCAGATGTTTGTCCCTGCGTAGGCGATCTCAGGAAGGGTGGTCGCTGTGTCCGCGCGGCTTGTGCGCAGACTGCTGATGTCTTGCTGACTTGGGCTGGATCTTGTCCAAGTGTTGTGTCCGCGCGGCTTGTGCGCGGACTGCTGCTGTCTTGCGGACTTGTGCTAGATCTCGTCCAAGTGCTGTGTCCGCGCGGTCTGTCTTATGAGGCCGCTGGCGATCTGATGGGCGGTTATTGTATCCCGGTTTGTGCGGTGACGACATCCGTCTATCCGCCTATAAATAGGGGTGCAGGGCCCGTCATTCCTAACAAGAACTGTAAGAACAAGAGCCCGGATTGTTTCTTGCGGCCTCAAGTTTGAAGTCGCGCGGTCTCGGAAGTGAGCTAACTGGTTGTTGTGTTCGCAGGTTTGCGGTCAGCAGGTTGCGGTCTCCTTCCTTGGTGATTTCCGGCGGCTTGAATAAACAGTTCGTCTGCGGTCTGTCAGCGAACTGGTTTATTGTGTTCTTGTGCTGTTCGCAGCGGACTCAGTGATCAGGCGACCTTCATCGGTTAGGCGGTCTGAGTTGCGGCCTGGCGACAGCTTCAGTTCTTTGTTCCAATAAGCTTCAGTTCGTGCGGTCTGGGATTGCAGTCTGGCAGTGCAGCTTGTCTGCTTTTGTTCGCGTGGTCTCAAGGTGTTTCTGCGGTCTGACTGTGCAAGCGGTCTGGGAGTACAGCAGAGCAAGCCGGGCGACCTGAGCCTTTTTGCGGTCTGTGCGGTCTCTGCTTTAGCAGACCGCCAGTTTCGTTTTTTGGTGTGTTTGTTCTTCTCATCTCCGTGATTCTTATGAATCATGTCTCGCCATGTATACCTCGCATTGTAAAGCAGTTCTGTTTCAATAAAGATTTCTTGTGTTGCTGTTTTGGCATTGTGGTTGTTTGGCTATAACTCTTGTTGATACAACTCCTGCTTACTCCTAAACGGTCTTTCAAAAATTTTAACATGGTATCAGAGCCAGGTTCCTGGAGTGGATAAGCAGTGATCAACTAGAGTTGCCATCGTCTTTGTGAAGAAGAGACCACATAGATTGCCATGGAAGGTGGATACGCAAGAGGTCTTGGTATTGAACTCCTCACATCGACTAACTTTAAAAAGTGGAAGTCGTGTATGGAGAGTTACTTGCTTGGCGAGGATCTATGGGAGGTAGTTGGAGGAGTAGACACACTTGAGGTGTTTCCAGCAGGAGATAATATGGCAGAGGTGAGACTTTGGAGGAGGACGAATGCTAAGGCAGAGTTCACTCTCAAGAGGGCTATCTCACCGGAGCTGTTTGATCACATCATTGGATGTAAATCTGCTGCTGAGATTTGGACATCCTTGGATGGGTTGTTCAATAAGAAGAATGTAGCGAGACTACAGTATCTTGAAAATGAGTTGGCGAAAGCCTCTCAAGGTGATCTTTTTGTTTCTACCTTCTTCCTCAAGATGAAGAACCTCACGACAGAGATTTCTGCATTGGACCCTGATGAGCCAATCTCTGAGGCAAAACTGAAGAGGCATATCATCCGCGGGTTGCGGAAGGAGTATCTTGCCTTTGTGACTTCAGTTCAGGGTTGGGCAAATCAACCGTCGTTATTGGAGCTAGAGAACCTTCTTGCTTCGCAAGAAAGTTTAGCAAGACAGATGGCGGGGGTTTCTATCTCCGGGGGAGAAAGTGATGTGATGTTCTCTGGGAAGAAGAAGAATAAATGGGAGAAGAAGAAGTCGGGTCATGATGGACCCTCCACTTCATGTCAGCAAGACATGGGCTATGCTCCCAAGTCTGATGGGAAGAAGAAAGGAGAGGGACCGAGGTGCTTTAGATGCAATAAGACCGGGCACTTCAAGAAAGATTGTCGGGTGAATCTTCAGCCGGGACATGCAGTGGAGAAGGAGATGCCAAAGTCTGGTGAAGTTGGATGGGGAGGAGCCTTTGTGGCTAATATAACGGCGATGCCCGTTAAGGCCTTGGCTTCCATCAACTATGATGAGGACTGGATTGTTGATTCAGGGTGTGGGCATCACCTCACCGGGGATGGATCAAAGTTCTCTTCTTTGGCGCCTTACTCAGGTAACAATGTTATCATTACGGCTGATAATTCTATTCATCCAGTAGAACACGAAGGTGTTGTCTCTTTGAGCAGTGATAAGGGTCCACTCACGTTGAGGAGTGTTTATCACGTGCCTGGTATGAAGAAGAATCTCTTCTATGTGACCAATGTGGTCGATGTCGGTTATCACGTTCTGTTTGGCCCAACAGAAGTGAAGTTTCTTAAAACTCAACCGGAGATAAAAGGAGATGTTGTTCACGTCGGCAAGCGGGTGAAGGACTTGTTCGTTTTATCGACAAGTACCTATGTTGATAAGATGAGGACCAATGATGGCGCGGCCATCTGGCATGAAAGGTTGGGGCATGTAGGCATGGACAAATTGAAGGCTATGGCGGTAAGGGGCCTTGTCAATGGCTTGCCTAGCTTGTCCTCCTATGGAGACGGTCATGTCTGCGAAGGATGTCAGTTTGGTAAGTCTCATCGACTTCCATTTGACAAATCGCAAACAAGGTGCAAAGTGTCGTTGGAGTGCATCCACGGTGATTTGATGGGACCGACTGCCACCCCAAGCCTTGGAGGCAACAGATACATGTTGGTGTTGATTGACGATTACACCAGATATGTCTGGGTGTATTTTTTGAAGGAGAAGTCGGAAGCATTTGCAAAATTTGTGGAGTTCAAGGAGCTGGTTGAAGGCCGGCTTGGCCTGCGGGTTAAAAAACTTAGAACTGACAATGGTGGGGAGTTCACCTCTGGTGAGTTCTCAAGTTTTTGCAGGAAGCATGGCATCAGGAGAGAGCTCACTTGTGCCCATACTCCACAACAGAATGGCGTTGCCGAGAGGAAGATTCGTCATTTGACGGAAACTTGCAAATGCTGGCTTCATGCCAAGAATATCCCAAAGTCCTTCTGGGCGGAGGGAATGTCTTGTGCAGCTTATGTCATCAACAGATTGCCTTTAAGTCCTATCAACATGAAGACCCCTCACGAATTGATGTTCAAGGAGAAGTCGGGTGTTGCACACCTTCGGGTGTTTGGATCAACCTGCTATGTGCATATTCCTGATGCTCTTCGAACAAAGCTAGATGCGAAAGCAAGGAAGCTAGTCTTTGTTGGGTATGATAAGCGGAAGAAGGGATGGAGATGCATGGATCCTGAGACACGGAGGTCAATTGTTTCTCGGGATGTGGTGTTCGATGAAGTGACTTCCTACAAGGGGAGTTCATGAGTTGAGCTACCAGAGGGCAGGGTTGATATAAGAGGGAAGGCTGCTGAAGATCTTCAAGTGGAGTTGCCTGTTTCACCAGGAGCTCCAGCTGTGTCTAGATCAGAGGCGGAAGCTTCAGGTTCTGGAAGCAGGGGGAGCGATGTTCCAAATTCGCCTGGAAGAGGAGCTAGTTCTGAAGAAGCAGCTGAGGAGGTGGTTAGTCAGGGGCAACCTCTTAGGAGGTCGAAGAGGACTATTCAACCACCAAACCGATACACAGGAGGAAACATGGTGAACTTTGTTCCATGTTTCTTTGATGGTCCCTTGGATGAAAGGGAGACGTCGAGCTTTGAGAAGGCCAGAGGCGTGAAAGAGTGGGACGTTGCGATGCAAGAAGAGATGTCAGCTCTCGAGAAGAACGAGACTTGGTCTCTGGTGCCCAAGCCCAAGGGCACCACTCCTGTCACTTGCAAGTGGGTCTTCAAGCTGAAGAAGAAAGCTGACGGCAGTATCGAGCGGTACAAGGCTCGCCTTGTAGCTCGTGGGTTCTCACAGCAGTACGGAGAAGATTATGATGAGACGTTCAGTCCAATGGCAAAGATGACTTCGGTTCAATTTGTTATTGCCTTGGCAGCTTCGAGTGGTTGGGAGATTTGGCAACTCGACGTGAAGAATGCTTTCTTATACGGCGAAATTGACAAGGATATCTTCATGCTCCAACCGCGGGGCTTCATCTAGAAGGAGTATCCGGACTACGTCTGTAAGTTGAAGAAGGCCTTGTATGGGTTGAAGCAAGCGCCTCGAGCGTGGTATGGGAAGATTGCAGAGTATCTCTTATTCTGCGGATTCTTTGCTTCAGACTCTGATTCTAGCTTGTTCATCAAGAAAGAGGGGGTGCTTCGGGTAATTGTGCTGCTGTATGTGGATGACATGATTGACATCGGGAACTCGAAGGAAGCTGTTGCAAGACTCAGGGCTGAGCTTGCTATCAGATTCGAGATGAAGGATCTGGGGGAGCTCCACCATTTCCTTGGACTCGAGGTGCAGAGGCGGGAGAGCAGAGTGCTCATTTCTCAGGCTGGCTATGCAGAGCGGATTGTTCAGCGATTCGGCATGGAGGAAGGGAAGAGCAGCTCTATACCTCTGGAGCAACATCATAAACTTCGGAAGGATGAGGGGAGAGTTTTATCTGAACCGTTGGTGTTCCGAGCTCTGGTTGGGAGCTTGATCTACTTGATGATCACAAGGCCAGATATTGCTTATGTAGTAGGCAAGGTGAGTCGGTACATGGCGGAACCACGGAAGCCTCATCTTTTGGCGGCAAAAGGCATCTTGAAGTATGTGAATTCGACCTCTGATTTGCGTCTCCTATATAGGACAGGGTCAAGCTTGGAGTTGCATGGATACATGGATGCTGATTATGGGGGAGACGTGGATGATCGGAGATCAACGTCTGGTTATGTCTTTATGACGGGCCCCACAGCTATCTCTTGGTGCAGCAAGAAGCAAGACTCGGTGTCTGTATCTACCACGGAAGCGAAGTACAAGGCTTCGGCCTTGGCAGCTCAGGAAGCCATTTGGCTCAGGAGGTTGGTGGAGGACGTTCATCAGGAGGTTTGAGGTCCCACCTTGCTACGCGGGGACAATGAGAGTGCTCTCAAGCTGGTTAACAATCCAGTCTGTCACACGAGGACCAAACATATAGAGATTGAGCACCATTTCATTCGTGAAAAGGTGTTGGGAGGATCTCTTATGGTCGAGCATGTTCGGAGTGCGGACAATGTCGCAGACATCTTCACAAAGCCGCTGGCAAAGGGACCGTTTACACGGTTAAGGGAGTTTCTCGGGCTAGTTTCCACTTCCCACTTCAAGGGGGAGTGTTGAAATTGTTGAAGTGAAGTGGAAGGGAGTCCGGCCGGTCTGAAGGTTGGAGACCGCAGAGACCGCGCGGCCTGCGCTGGTGCTCTGGCGGTTTGGTTCTGCAATCTCTCCCTGCTGTTCTGGCGATCTGCTATGATCGGCCAGTTTGCTTCTTGGTTTGGTCGTTGGTTCTGGCGACCTGTTGCGAGTTCTTCCGGTCTTGTTCTGGGCGACCTGTTCTTGGTTGACCGCAGTGACCGGGCGGCTTGTTTGGGCCGTTCTGGCGACTTGGTTCAAGTCGGCCAGATGTTTGTCCCTGCGTAGGCGATCTCAGGAAGGGTGGTCGCTGTGTCCGCGCGGCTTGTGCGCGGACTGCTGCTGTCTTGCTGACTTGGGCTGGATCTTGTCCAAGTGTTGTGTCCGCGCGGCTTGTGCGCGGACTGCTGCTGTCTTGCGGACTTGTGCTGGATCTCGTCCAAGTGTTGTGTCCGCGCGGTCTGTCTTATGAGGCCGCTGGCGATCTGATGGGCGGTTATTGTATCCCGGTTTGTGCGGTGACGACATCCGTCTATCCGCCTATAAATAGGGGTGCATGGCCCGTCATTCCTAACAAGAACTGTAAGAACAAGAGCCCGGATTGTTTCTTGCGGCCTCAAGTTTGAAGTCGCGCGATCTCGGAAGTGAGCTAACCGGTTGTTGTGTTCGCAGGTTTGCGGTCAGCAGGTTGCGGTCTCCTTCCTTGGTGATTTCCGGCGGCTTGAATAAACAGTTCGTCTGCGGTCTGTCAGCGAACTGGTTTATTGTGTTCTTGTGCTGTTCGCAGCGGACTCAGTGATCAGGCGACCTTCAGCGGTTAGGCGGTCTGAGTTGAGGTCTGGCGACAGCTTCAGTTCTTTGTTCCAATAAGCTTCAGTTCGTGCGATCTGGGATTGCGGTCTGGCAGTGCAGCTTGTCTGCTTTTGTTCGCGTGGTCTCAAGGTGTTTCTGCGGTCTGACTGTGCAAGCGGTCTGGGAGTACAGCAGAGCAAGCCGGGCGACCTGAGCCTTTTTGCGGTCTGTGCGGTCTCTGCTTTGGCAGACCGCCAGTTTCGTTTTTTGGTGTGTTTGTTATTCTCATCTCCGTGATTCTTATGAATTATGTCTTGTCATGTATACCTCGCATTGTAAAGCAGTTCTGTTTCAATAAAGATTTCTTGTGTTGCTGTTTTGGCATTGTGGTTGTTTGGTTATAACTCTTGTTGATACAACTCCTGCTTACTCCTAAACGGTCTTTCAAAAATTTTAACAGAAAGCCTCTCCACCTCGCTTCTCAAAAACCCCAGCTCGCCATCTTGACGGAACATGTCACCCTGCAAATCCTGGACCAACTGGGAGGCACTCTCGGCGGCGGCTTTCTCTGCGTTAAGCCCCCTCTGAAGACGCTCTACCTCGGAGCGAGCACGGGCAAGATCAGACTCCAATTTGAGCCCACGTGATATCTCGTGCTCCCTCTTCTTCTGAGCATCCTCCAGCGAACTCTTCGCAACACGAAGCTCCTCTTGAAGAGCAAAAAACCGGTCCTTCAGCCCAACATAGCAATCGTTCCAAGTACGAGCGACGCTAGTCATGACATCAGCCTGTGAAAAAAAAAAACGGGATAAGAATCTCAGGAAAAGAGAACACATAAAAGATAAACAACAAAAAGACATGACTAACCGCCGAAGTCATCGCCCGTAATGAAGAGGATACCCTCTTCGCCGTCACCAATGGAGGAGGAGGAGGATCGCTCCGAGGAAGCGCTTCCGCCACGGGGGAAGCCACGATCTCAGCATCAACATCAATGGGAATCGCCTCGGGCACAACTCCGCTGGGACCCACACCATCAGAACGGCCCTTCGATGGAGGTGGAGGTGGCACCATCTCTGAACCTCCGCATCTGATAACAAGCTTCCTCTTCCTATCACGCGGCAAAGCAACGGCGGCATCACGCTCAACATCCGATGAGAGGCCGACCAGCAGTAATTTCTTCTCCTCTGCATAATGAACCACGCCATAAAGAGCCTTCGACAAATCATCACGACCAGGAAAACCAGGAAGGGGCTGGAATTCATTCTCTCGCCCCACTTGACGGCAGCAACGTCCCGGGAGGTTCCTCCAAAGCTCTGGCAAATCCCATCTGTTGCGGACGTACCCATACAAAGTGTTCCCATGGCGATAGTCGTTCCTTTCCTCAAAACGGAACCACCTCTTGTTGCTGCAGACATCAATCTGGCCTCCCGGATCCGTGAAGACTTCACACTAATCTTTGAAGATCTCCAAAGAGAATCGCGAGCCATGCTCCCGAAAAAACGCAATCAACCCCATGATTCTCGCCATCCCGGCTGGGGTAAATTGCGAGATAGGAACGCCGCAAAATCTGAAAATCTCAATCGCCTCCTCCGATGGGGGGAAGCGGAACCCCGACTTCAAACAACTCTCAGAAATGGTAATAAGGCCGGTCGGGAGGTTCTGAGCACGTGCCTCTGGATATGGAATCTTCACTTCAACAGAGGACGGGAGTCTAAACCGCTTGCGCCAAGCTTCGACACGCTCAATGGTTACCGAGGAACGCATCCGCATGGATTTTGATCGTGCACCGTTCCTTGACGTCTGAAAAGAGAAAAAAAAAGAAATAATAAACAAAAAATAATCGACAAAAATTGTGCGGATTATCACCGCACAATGCGGAGATTATTACAAAAGGCTAAACAACAAGCAACAAAATAAGAGGGAGGAATATCGCAAAATACCTCCGCCATAACGCCACCACAACGACTGGACCACGCCAAAGGATGGTAAAATCATCGTACTTCTCTAAGAAAGATGGGCGAACTCCGAGGATTTGGGAGGCAATTGATGGGTCCTCATCCATTTTGTAGAGAAATTCGGGTTGCATTTAGCCCAAAACCCAACTCCCCACTAAGATGGTGGAGGTATGGGCAAGAAAGAAGAGGAAACCGCCTACAACCGCAACCGCCGCAACCACCGCACGAAGCCACGCGCGGCCACAAGGCCGCGCGGCATCGCGTACGGCCGCGCGACACCGCACGGCCGCGCGACGCCGCGCGCGGCCACACGACGTCGCGCGCGGCCGCGCGGCACCGCACGGCCGCGCGGCATCCTGCGGCCCCGCGGCACCGCACGGCCGCGCGGCATCCTGCGGCCCCGCGGCACCGCGCGCGGCCGCGCGGCACCGTGCGGGGCACCGCGCGGTGCGGCGCGCCTAACGTCGCGCGGTACCGCGTGCCCGGCACCGCGCGGTGCCGCGCGCTCCTAACGCCGCGCGGTACCGCGCGACCGGCACCGTGCGCCTACCGCCGCGCGGTCCCGCGCCCCCGGCACCGCGTGGTACCGCCCGGCACCACACGCGGCCAGGCGGTGGGCGCGGTGTCGGTCGGCCTCCTTCGCCGCCGGACGCATTCTCCGGCCCCTCTCGTCTCATCCCCGGTCGGCCTCCCTTGACCAACAGGCGCGCTCGCCCGACCTCTCCCGCCTCATTCGGCGGAGAAAACGAGGACGATCAAGGCAAATCTCGCTAAACCTGTAGCCGCCCATCATGGGGTGCAAATAGTGAAACTCCCCATCATGGGGTGCAAATAGTGAAACTCTACATCATGGGGTGCAAATAGTGAAAATCCTCCAACATGGGGGTATAAATGGTAAAAACCTTCAATAAGGTCTGCGTCTAGCAAATCGTGTGGTTATGGTGTGCGCGTAACCGTATCCGTCATATGAATACATATCATCACCAAACTATACAAATTGGTGTGCGCATAGCCATATTCATGATGAGTGTGCATCTGGTCTGCGTCTAGCAAATAATATGGTTATGGTGTGCGCGTAACCATATCCATCATATGAATACATATCATCACCAAACTATACAAATTGGTGTGCGCATAGCCATATTCATGATGAGTAGGCATCCAGTCTGCGTCTAGCAAATAATATGGTTATGGTGTGCGCGTAACCATATCCGTCATATGAATACATATCATCCTAAAAACTATACAAACTAGTGTGCGCATAGCCATATTCATGATAAATGTGCATATAGCACATAAATTGGTTATGGTGTGCGGATAGCCGTCCTAACCACCCTAACCACCCTCAAAAGCTATAAAAGGAACCCCAGGGCTTCATTTCAAAGGACTTGGAATTTTCTACACGGGAGAGAGCTCTCTGGAATTCCCTTGAAGATCTTCATCAGCATTCGAAGATCTCCTTCGGAACTCGAAGACCTCCTTCAGCGCTCGAAGATCTCCTTCGGAACCCGAAGATCTCCTTCAACGTTCGAAGACCTTCATCAGCACTCGAAGACTTCCTTCAACCTTCGAAGAACTCCTTCGTCGCTTGAAGACCGCCATCGTCGCTTAAAGATCTTCTGCGGACTCTGAAGACTTCCCGGCCAAGAAAAGTACTTAGTTTTTCTGAGAGGTGGCTTGTCACCCTCAGAGACATTCATTCAACTACAATTGTAACGGGAGCGGCCTGTCGCTCCCGATTCTCGCACCATTACTTGTAACGCTCCGCCACATAGTGAAATTTGGTCGGCGCTGATCGGACCACGTGGTTTTTCACCCTTTCCGGGTTTTCCACGGTAAAAATGTCTTCTTGCCACATGTTCGTTCTCTCTGTGACTGCTTGCGCGCTCGGTTCACTCTTGGGCTAAGACGGTTCGATTCGCCCGGTCTGAAAGAACGTAGAGCGACCCGCAACAATTTTATAATTTAACAATTATAAAGATTATACATGAATATATTAATATACGATTATGAAATAAATTTTCAAAATCATTTTTTTAATTATTAGGAAATTATTGATGCATATTTATTACTTTCTATAATTTTTATTAGGCTTATTATTTTTAAAATAAACTAATGTTAACAATTAGTAAGATAAAATTTTATAAAAAGAAATGACTTGTTAAAAACCTGTTAATAAATTAACCCATTAAAGACATATTAGGAGATTTAATGCTATGAAGAACAAGCAACATTTGTAACTTAACCATGCAAGATCTAAAGGCTCCTATTGAGGCGGAAATTTTTCATACGTATAACGTACAGAAATTTCACGTGTGAATAAATAGTCTGAAGCCCACCATTTTGCTTTCTTCCATTTTTTCACTCTTTTCGTCTTCTGTTCGCGCCAGGTGAAAAGAAAAACCCTCGCCACAGATTTCAGACTGTAAAACAGTTCAAAACATAATTGTATAGCAACACGACCACAGATTTTCGACGGTGTTTGATCCAAAAAAAAACAAAGTGAAGTACTAATCCACCAGTGAGTTGGGAAAGGTAAACTACTTTAAGAGAGTTGTTCAACACAAAAATGGCAGGAAATTCATACCTTAGGAAGCAGTCGAGGAGGTGGTCGCCTATTGTCCGGCTTCGGCAGCGGAAGGGGAGGGGGTGAAGCCTTCTGCAGCGAAGGTGGTTGTCCTCGGGTGGAAGAATCTCTAAACGACGATGCCGGTCTAAATTTTGGGTGGCCTAGGGCTAGAACGGGGAGGGAACGGGGCGGAGTCGAAAGTCGGTGGTGACAAAGCAAAAAAATTCGAATGAAGGAAGCAAAATGGCGGGCCCCAGGCTATTTATTTACGCATGAAATTTCTGTGCATTATACGTATGAAAAATTTCCCCCCTCCTGAGCGCCAAAATGAGAAGACCGCATAGAAGAGGAAACTAGCCAAATGAAGTGAAAAAGGTTGCCAAGTGACATTTACTTGAAGAGAGGAGAGAGAGGAAACTAAGGCTTTGTTTGACGCGGTGGTAGCGCTCGTGAACACAGTGGTTATGAACCGGCATTCGTGCATGCCCGGCCTCACCTAAAGAACTTCATTCACTTTTATGTTCAAAACTAGTTTTCTTTTCTTTGTAGCGGTCATAACCGCTTTCATGCCAAACATATATTCTATGATGGTGGCATTTTTGTCTAACTTCACCGGAGCAAAAACGCCCCGCCAAAACGAGCCTAAATGTGGATTGCCTCTAATGTGGATGAGAAGCTGTTCCCGGTTACTGGAGAGGAGTTGGAGAAGAAACTGTAAAGCCCCGCCAAAACTGTAAGTTGTCATTTTGTAACGAATGTACAATTCTATTTTTGCTGCAAAAATAAGTGTAAAAATATAATTCATTGCAACGGTAACCTTATAATTTTGCAGGAAAAAAAGGTGAACGCACCATGCTCATAATGGGAATCGTGTACAGAAAATTCAACCGTGGTAGTGGAGTAGGAGTGGCTGCTGGCCGGCGACTTCAATTTGGAAATTGTTAGTTGTCGGTGTGAAGATGGGCTTATCCAAAAGTTTTTGAAGCAACTGGCGCCTATGTTGGAAGAAATATGAGGTTGTTGAGTTGTTAGAAGAAGATCAAAAGAGTTGTGCTGGCAGGAGCAATTTTGATTGGAGAGCATAAACTTTCATTGAAGATTATTAAGGCCCAGTTTGGTGCAGAGTTTTTGCTCCGGTGAGTTTGGACGATGGTCATAGTGTTGGGATTTCTCACAATCCCCAAAACAATCACAATAAACGTAGGGGTACAAAGAACACACAATAATCCGGAGGAAAATTCAACGCACGATAATTAATCAAAAACTACAATAGAGGAGACAAAAGTACCATTATGTTACAAGTACGCCGCAGATGAGACGGATTAGCTTAATCCGCGGGTGGACAATGATCTTGGACTGCAATCATTAGAAGGATGCACAAGATTCGCTCCGGCAAACCTTCGTCGTCGTCAGACGACCAACCACCACCGCCGCTGCCGGAGAAGTCAACGCAGAATAATGCCCAGCTCGCGTGTAAGCCCGCAGCTCAGTGCATTGTTTGCCCCACTGCAGCCTTGCTGCACTCAATGCAGCCCGCCGCAGCCTCGCCTTCTCCTCTGTGGATCCACCTTCAAGGGCCTCTTTCTCCAAGATGAGAACTGGTGGTGTGTCTATCCAAGTCATAACCCAACCTTTTATATAGCCATTTCATTTGCTTTGGTCACTTCCTAGAAGTTTCCTTGCATGTGAAACACATGGGCGGCTTGGAGAGTCAACATCGGCGGACGGTAGGTGGACGAATAATACACATGAGTTTGAACGATCAAACCAACTCAACAATCACCACCTTGGTTTGAATTTCAAAAACACCATATTTGGCATCAAACACCAAACTGCACCGAGCATCTCCACGAAGCACCAAACTGTACTAAGCATCTGCACGAAGCACCAAACTGCACTGAGCATCTGCACAAAGTACCACCTCACTGGCGGAGGGGTCAGTCGACCTGCTCCAGTCGACTCCCATCCTGCACTGGCTTAACCCTGGAAAGTCGACGCTACCAGATCGTGAAAACTGACTCGACGAACCCGAGTCTTGAGAAGGCGATCTGATGCAACACCACGACTATCAATCTTATTGTCAACAGAAATCATGGGTTCACCACCTCGCATTGTGGTCCCCATCAGCAGGTATAGTCTACCGCGATGTACAGCTCGCATGAATACAGTGCGCCTTCGCAACACCGTTAGAACTCCACGTCCGACCGCCCAGCTGCAACCTTTCAAGTCCAATCTACCCAACGACACCAGATTCTTACGCAGCTTGGGCACCAGATGCACCATCTCAAGCCTACATATCGCTCCATCCTGCATCTGCAAGTCCACTGCCCCTATCCTCGTAACCTCACATCTCGAGTGCTCACCCAGTATGACCGACCCAGCCGCCACCTCTAAGGAACTGAACATCGACGCATCTGAGCAAGCGTATTGCGATGCACCAGAATCAAGCATTCAGCTATCAGAGTCACCCCGACTCTCCGTGACGCAATAAAAGCCGACATCTCCTGTCAAGTCCAATATCACCATGCCTGCATACTGGACGTCACCTGAAGTACCAGAACTCCCAGCACGCTACGGACAATGTCTCTTAATGTGACCAACTTGTCTGCAAAGGAAACTAAGGTTGAGCATATTATTCGAAACTCGAAAGTCGCTCGAAAATCGCTCGAATATTGAGCTGAATCGGATCGGTTATAATTGATTCGACTCAATTTGAGTCGATTCAATTCGAGTCGAATCTGATTTCGAGTCGATTTCGAGTCAGCCCTGAATCGCTCGAAATATGATTTGAATCAACTCGAATTGATTAAAAATATTATGTATTTATTAATATATTATTATTTTAAAATTAAAAACACTAAATTTTAAACCTAAATAAAAATATTGAAGGCTTTAAGTGTTTCATTTGCTAAATTTAGATGTTTCCCAATTTAATTTCGAGCCAATTACGAATAAAGAGAAAAAATGCTCAATTTCGAGCTAGCTTGATTCGATTTTGAATCAGCTCAATTCGATTTCGAGCCAGCTCGATTCGATTTCGAGCCAGCTCGGAATCAAGCCATTTCGAGTCGAGTCGAGTCGACTCGAAATCGATTTCGAGTCGATTTCGAGCCGAGTTCGACTCGAAAATTTTGATTTCGAGCCGAGCCAAAATCGCTCGAACTCGACTCGATATCAGCCACGTCACTGCCTTCTTCGACGCCGACCGAGCCCGTGCACCGCTCGATCATTTATCGAAACTCCTCCCCCGTCCATGCGCTACCAAGATCTGGTCACCCTTAGGAGTGGAGTCCTTCAACATCTGACTAGATAAAAGAGTTGGCGTGACTTCTTCCAACCCCACCATATCCTTCCCATATAGGAGCGTAGTCATCATGTGCTTGTATGACGCTGGGAGTCAGGTAAGAAGCAAAAGGGCTTTGTCTTCTTCCTCTACCTTCGAGCCAACCACATGCAACTGACTCAGAAGGTCGTTGAACACATTGAAGTGTTCCTATAGGTTGCCACCTTCCTGCATCGTTAGCGCATAGAGGGGTTGCTTCAGCAACAATCTTGTCGTCACAGATTTCGCCAGGTACAGTCGCTCCAACTTCACCCAAAGCCTGACTGTCGCCTCTTCAGTCCCAATGTTGAAGAGCACCTGGTCAACAATGCACATCCTGATTATGCTCGTGGTAATTTCATCAAGATCTTTCCAGTTCTCATCTTTTATTGTCGTGGGAAATTTGTCGCGCCCCCGCAAGACTAAAACAAACCCTACTGAACCAACATATCTTTTACTCGAATCTGTCATAGGCTAAAATTCCGGCCACCGTCGAATTTCTCCACTGAAAATCTCTCCAGAACTACGTTCTTTCCTGCCATGACTTTCCTCGGCAAACTAGAAGACCTGATTTATTTAGCGGTCGAATCTGAAAGAGTGGGAAGAGAACCTAGTCATTCACCATTGCAGTCTAACCCTTCCTAGAATTCTCAATCACAGACGTCTACCGAACTTGGCTCTGATACCACTTGTTGGGATTTCTCACAATCCCCAGGGCAGACACAATAACCGTATGGGTACAAAGAACACACAATAATCCGGAGAAAATTTCAGCGCACGATAATTAATCAAAAACTACAATAGAGGAGACGAAAGCACCAATCTGTTACAAGTACACCGTAGATGAGACTGATTAGCTTAACCCGCGGGTGGACAATGATCTTGGACTGCAATGCTTAGAAGGACGCGCAAGTTTCGCTCCGGCAAACCTTCGCCGTCATCAAACGACCAACCAGCGCCGTCGCCGCCAGAGAAGTCATCGCGGAATAATGCCCAGCTCGTGAGTAAGTCCGATGCTTAATGCGTTGCTCTCCTCACTACAGCCTTGTCGCACTCACTGCAGCCCGCCGCAGCCTCGCCTTCTTCTCTGCGGATCCACCTTCAAGGGTCTTTTTCTCCAAGATGAGAACCGGTGGTGTGTCTATCAAGTCATAACCTAACCTTTTATATAGCCATTTCATTTGCCTTGGCCACTTCCTAGAAGTTTCTTTGCATGTGAAACACATGGGCGGCTTGGAGAGTCAACATCGACGGTCGGTAGGTGGAAGCATGATACACATGGGCTTAAAAGATCAAACCAACTCAACACATAGAATGCATGTTTGGCAATACAATGGTTATGACCGCCACCAAGAAAAGAAAACTAGTTTTGAATATAAAAATGGATGAAGTTTCTTAGGCGAGGTCAGGCATTCACGAAAGATGGTTTATAACCACCACGTTTACAACCGCCACCACCGTGCCAAACGAAGCCTAAGTAGAAGAAAATATAAGATGTTTTAGTATTCTTAAGGAAATAAAAAAGAATAAATATAATAAATGGTTTTAGATTTATTTCGATGAATGAACGTATATGAATGTGTACTTTGATTAGGAAAAATCAATACTATATTAATTAGAGATCTCATTTAGGGCTTTGCAGGACTTGTGAACTGGAATAGAAGAGAATTAAGGCTTCGTTTGTTTGAAAGTGATTCAGATGTGAGAATTAGATTTGGCTCGGTTCCAATTCAACATGTCAATTCCAATTATGTTGTTTGGCTACAGACAAAAATTCAGACACAAATTGAAATTAGCAATTTCATTGTTCAAATGCATGTACGAACCCAATGACAAAAATTAAAACTTAAGTTTGTTGATATAAAATAATATGAGTGCATACACATACAAACACACCACACACGTACATACACAAAACCACAACAATCATTATGAACACACATACTGAAAGTGCAGAATAGAATGTCTGAATACTTCTCTAGATGAATAGACAAGACACTCAAATGACATATTTTAGATTTCTTTTAGATTTATGTACTAAGTTAACATATAAGTAAGGATAAACAAAAAGCTAAATAGAAAGACACGTGATTTATAGAGGTTCTCAAATCAACTGGGTAAATCCTCTCTTCCACAAATCCGGAGGTTAGCATTGTCTCTGCACCAAGGCGATGAGTTTTTTTCCTCTGGAGACTCCAACCCATAGAATCTTTTCCACTTGAGATTCAAGAACCCAAGTAGCTCTTTTATAAGGAGAGTTTGATAACTATTTATAGTTGGTTGTTGTAAACTAGAATGCTTTAAATCAAGTTAAGTTGTCTCATAAGAAGTGAGACTGGCTTAATCCTAGATAAAGGGGATTCAATTTATAGAGAGAAAATGGGAGAAAATGGGGAAGAAGGAAGACGCTCTCGACGACAGAGACTTATCGATTGACTTCTTAGTTTCTTAGGGCATCCTTTAGAATAAGAGAGGCTTTTATATTCCTTCTTTTCCTTATATGTACAAGCTCCAAAGAAAGATGCGCGGCATGGGCAGCAGAAAGCTAGCGTCTTTCATTCTGGGAACTGCAACACAATTTTTTCATTTTGACAAATCTTTAAACTCAATCAACGATCGTTGAGCGCTTCGATTAACGATCGCTGAATGGAGCACTTCCTCGAAGGGGCAATGCGGTCGACGATCATAGATTTTCGGTCAGCGAACTATGATCGACCTTTCCTTGATCTGGGGTCAGCGGTCGACGATCGTTAAGCGATGCTTGCGGTCGTGGGTCAACGATCGGTGATCGTTGGGGTTGACTTCTGATAGTACATTATTTATAGTTATTTTTATATAATATTTTAGTAGTAATTAATTAATTTTTATATAATTTTAGTTCAATAAATATCTAATTTACTTTGTTTTGTGTTTTCAGGTAATCTGGGGCTGCTAGTAGCAAATTCAAGCACACAGTCGCGTTCAGGAAAAATTCTGAAACAAATCTACAAAATTCCTCAGTACACGCCCCACTGTCACGGGCGTGACCCCAAGTCATGGCCATGTTTAGTTGCACACGGCCATGTTCAAGCGTACACGGCCATGTTCAGGTGTACACGGCCATGTTCAGCTGTACACGGCCATGTTCAAGCGTACACGGCCATGTTCAGATGTACACGGCCATGTTTAGTCATACACGGCCATGTTCAAGCTTGCACGCCCCCATGTCACGGGCGTGACTCACCCGACAAGCATTCAATACAAGCAGTTTCCGCCGCAGTACGTTTCCAGTTTACACGCCCCCCTGTCACGGGCATGACCCAGGGGCGTGACTTCTTCCGCAACTGCCAGAATTACTCCCGTTCCCGCCATTTTTAGTCGTTCTCTGTCTCGGCCAAGACACGCCCATGGTCACGGGCGTGACCAGGGGGCGTGTACTGCAAATTGATGAAATTTGGGGGTTTTGCTCCCAACGTTCCCGGGCTTTCAAGACGCCGGTTCCGTACCTTACACGCCCTAGGTCACGGGCGTGACCTAGGGGCGTGACTTCTATAACTTTTGCCTATAAATTTCTGCTGCCGCCTTGAAACTGGGAAGCCGATCCATGCTTAGATTGGTTCATTTTTAGATTAGATTTTCTGCATTTTATTGTATTTCTCCTTTATTGCAATTTTACTTTATGCTTTGTAATTTCAATTCGTATTTTAGATTTCCATTTCCAGCAATTGTAATTCTTCTTTCATAGTTATAAAATCATCTTTCCTTTAATCATGTTTAGCTAATTTTATAACATTTGATCGGATGAATTCTTAAGTAGTGTTATTTTGTAATTTCTTCTTCATAGCTTGATTTCGGAAAACTATGATTTATCGTTGATTTGCAATGAATTGATTTCATATTTCTAGGGTATGATAATCAAGTTGGATCTGTATTTTAGTTGATCGAGAGATCCGTGAATACGTGTAGATCACTCTTCGGTAGAAAGAGTTGCATGCATTCCTCGAGAGAGGGTGACACAAATCTTCCGGATTGGAGTCAAATTCAATAGTGGGGCTCACCGCATAAATCAAGCTTAGGAGTTTCGACTGGCCGAGGGGTCTTAATCGATCAACCTAAGGTTAGGTGGTAGTTCTCTCGAGAGAGACTCTATCATATTTTAGGAACCTCCACGGTCAAGTTTGTCTAAATAAATTTCTTATGAATTTTAGACTTATGAAATATTTTACTTAAGAAGGATTCTCGATCAAATGTTTCATTTCTTTTGGTTATTCCTTTTATTAAACCATTTCTTATTTTCGATAAAATAATATTAATTTGCGTGAGTAGAAGTAATCAACACACCCGTGGAATACGACACTTGATATTTATTTTTAAATATCATATGCTATGAACGAAAGGTGCTCTTGCCTATAGTTCGTAGAATTTGGAGAATATATTTATATCGTAAATTTTACGTATCAGCTTCTTCAGAGTCGATCAACAAACTGCGGCCAGCGATCTTAGATCATTGAGCTTGCTTCTTCGGACTTTGAACTGTAAGCTTCTTGGTCACCGAACAGCAGTCGGCGGTCAACGATCGTTGAACTTTCCTTGAGATCAACGATCATTGAGCACTCCGGTCATCGGTCAACAATTGGCGGTCAATGAACGTTGATTGCAGAGCTTTCTTTGAGGAATCTTTTTCTTAGCTTTCTTAAGGACTTCATTTAGAGGGAATTATACAACTTCCACACCTAATATTCTGAAGAATTCTATATCATCAACTTCGTAACTTTGTTATATTAAATTCTTAGAAATTTTTATCAATACACATACAAACAAACAATTATACACAACAAAAAATACACCCAAATATAAATGTCCACACTAAATTTTAAAAAAAAAACTTCAAGAATTTTATATTCTATTTGGCATTAAAATCAACAAGATTTTAAAATGCCTACAAAATATCATCCCTACTAACTAAACGTCAAAAAAATCAGAAAAGAAGAGGTAAGGGAGAAGAAGAATCCCGTCGCCCAAGGGGAAGGCGGCCGTTGGTGGGTAGGTGGTCTCCGAAGGCTGTGGCTTTAACGGCGAGAGAGGGGCTCGACAAAAAAATGGCGCAGACAGGTTAATGAATAACCTCAGAAGATAAAGAAAAGAAAAACAAATGAAGAGGAAGAGAATTCCTGGGACTTGATGGTCACAATAAAATACCTGTAACCGATCCAGAGAATGGTTAATGCCAAATAAATAGTGTATATCTGAACGCCTTTATGACAACTATAAAAGGATATGTAAGCAACCAAATTAAGCATAAGGAAATAAAAATCAATTTATCTTTTTTTCTTCTGCCAAAAGTATTGAAGGGGAGCGTTGGCGCACCGGTTGAGGTGTTGCCATGTCACCTTGAAGTCACAGGTTCGAGTTCTGGAAGCAGCCTCTTGCAAAAATGCACGGGTTGAGGTGTTTGCCTACATTTCACCCTTGTGTTGAGACCCTCCCCCGAAGCCTTGCTGCACGGGGATGCTTTGTGCACCGGGCTGCATTTTTTTCTGCCAAAAACATTGTTTGTTTCTTTTTTCTTATCAGTGACATCAAAGTCTCTGATTCATGGCTTCCACAAGCACACCAGCAAGGACCTCCTCTACTCCAACATCATGCACCTTTAATTATTCTACCACCACTCCTATTCCAATCACTTATGGAGAATGACATGAGTGTTGGTCCATCCAAATGAGAACTCTTTTCATTTTACAAAGCCTTTGGCACCTTGTCTCAAATGGCTATGAACACCGAACGGAGGAGGCCCCTGCACATCCCTTGGAGAAAGACAAGCTCAAACAAAATTCAGAAAATAAGACGAGAGATGCAAGGGCCATGCTTTCCGTTCAACAAGGAGCCAACATAACATTTTTTCCAAGAATCATGGATGCCACAACTGCTAAGGAGGCTTGGGACACCCTGATAATAGAAAAATTCCGGGGTGCAAACAAGGTAATCTCCATCAGGCTTAAACATTATGGAAAGATTTTGACTCTTTTTATGAGAGAAGCTGAGAGTGTATAGGACTTTTTTGCTATATCCACCAATATTATTAACCAAATTAGAAGTCTAGGAGACCTGGATATAAAAAGAAAATTGCGCCTAAAATTCTGAGGAGTCTTCCAGAAACCTTTAATCATATAGTAGATGCTATAGAAGAAGCAAAAGATTTGGACATGCTCAATAAAATTGGACCTTATGGGATCTCTTCAGTCTCATGAAGAAAGGGTAAGGAAGTCTCACATACCACTGAATCAAGCCCTCCAAACAAAGATGATTTTGAACAAACTCTGTGCTGAAAAAAAGAAATCAGATCAACCAGGACATACATCACAAAGTGCCTGGAGATATTTCAGTAGAAGGGAGAGGGGATCAGAGAAAGAAGTCATTTTTCAAAAAAAAAAAACCAATCTTCTGAAAAAACTGATATATCTTGCATACTTTGTAAAAGATTAAATAATGAAGCAAAAGATTGTTTCTTTAAAGGCAAAATATTCAAAAGACCAAATCACCTTGAGAAAGATTTCTAGTTTAGTAAGAAAGAGGGGGCAAAATATATAGAAAAGGAGGCCAAGGAACAATTATTTTACTCATGTTTAAATACTAGACACATCCTCAGACATCTAGTACATCGACAGTGGCTGCTCTAGCCACTTGTCCTACATAAAAGAAATTTTTGAAACATTTGATGAAACTCTCAAGTCAGAAGTCATCATTGGTAAATTGGACAAACAAAAAGAATTCAAGGAAGTGGCACTATCAAAATTACAACAAATTCAGGGATACCAAATTCATTACTGATGATCAGTCTATAACAGGTTTGGGTCAAAATCTCCTCAATGCGAGTCAACTTATTCAAAAAGGCTACAAACTGGAGTTCTTCAAATATACCAGCAATATCTTTGATACAAACATAAAAAGCTTAATAACTTCAGTGCAAACGGAAACCAACAGAATTATTCCATTAAAAATGTCCACATCACCACAACAAGATTATGGCTCAAAGGAAACAGTTGTCACCACCTCAAGACTATGGCATCAAAGGTATGATCATCTAAACCTCCACAGTGTAAAATCACTACAATAGCAAAACTTAATCATTGGATATCAAATATAGAAGAATAGAAGGAAGTTAGATGATCACACAAGATACATGTGGGCCTACTTTTAGTCCACAATTCTGAAGCTCCAACATTTCAAAACCTTTACAACCCAATTTGAAACAACCATTAAAAGGCTCGGGAATGACATAAGGGGTTCACGGTTCACCTCTACAGAATTCTTCTTTCTAGCAGCCACATCGGATTAAGTGAGAGCTTATAATAAGTAGAACCCCATAATAGAATGAGGTTGTTGAGAGAAGAAATTGAACAATCTGGGAGATGGAGAGAAACATGATATCGTTATTTGCTTCGTGCCCAGTTATTATGATGCGCCTTTAGTTATTATCTTTCATTAGGTTTATTGTTTTTGATGTCATAGTCCAAGTGACTTTAGGTTTCATTGACGCGTCTTTAATTACGTCTATACCCTTGTATCTCTTATTTAAGGGCCCCCTTGGGCTAGTTGAATGTCAAGCAAGAAGAAATCTATTCTTTTCCCCTTTGATTAGATTGTGGCAGCACTCTCCTCCCGAGAACCCGCCTAGGCAGCCGCGGTTCCGGCCCCACTGTATCCTTAGCCTCCCTCATCTCCACCTCCAAACCCCTTCTCCGGCGACTCTACCAACGTGTTACGGCGAGCCCATAACATGTTGGTATCAGAGCCACTCTTTCCTCCTCCATCTTCAACAAACTTCACTGGCAAAACCGCTGACTTCAGTCCTCTCTTCCGCCGATCCAGCAACATTTTCGAATGAAGCTGACGCCCTCCTTCAAGCTCACGGTCAACCAGATCCATTCAAAATCCAAGAAGAGATCGAGCGACTCCATCTCCATTGTTCACTGACTGTGCATCCCCTGCAGTCCGTGCATCCCCCTTCGCACGCGATCGGCGTCGTCGAAGATGAAGCTCGTTACAACTTACAACTGCTCGCTAGCGCACGCCAATGCTACATGGCTTCTCCCTTATCTGGCAAGATCGACACCTGCGCAGACACGCGATTCCTGCGCACGGGAGGCACGTCCCTCTGCACAACACCTCCAGCGGGTTTTCCCAGGCTCGACGACACCCTGGCAGTCCAGGTCGACATCACCTACAGTTCGGGACAGTAAGCTACCTGCCTTGTCCCCATCATTTTCGAGCCCAGCCAAGCCCCGCCTCCTGCGGTTTTCAATAGGCAATCACTGGAATATCCTCCTTTCCCGGATCGACGTCATCTTCCTGCCGCACGAGCCTATCGAGCCCGATAAAACCTGCGCCGAACCTTGTCTGTATCCTATGCGCACCTTTGCATCAACGACTTCTCGTTTGGAGCAGCCCAGGCTTTTCCCTTCCTTGAGCCACCAAACATCAATATTGTACCGAGTCCCCACGCCTTCCTTCCTGACTCTTAAGCCCACACAAAAAAAGAAAATGTCAGGCTCCAATTTTGAACCCCACAAGCAGACAACCATGTTCCCTTTTTCGAGCTCTGTGCTCTTAAGTAGTTGGGCCCTGCATCCCAATTATTTTTGCTTCCTTGTTTAAAAAAACACAAAAAAACAATATTTAATTAATTACTTACTTGGTAATTAATTAATTATACTTTTTTACAAATAACGTCAGAGGCGGACCGACACAAATATTGGGAGGCCAAGATGGTCTCTCACGCCTCGACAATCGCAAGCTATGTCGCTTCCATCATCGCGAGATTCTACGACCCTATCGCTGCAAATAAACATAAACAACTTAGGACATGCAGAGTCCAAGTATTGAGGAAGCTTCTGCGGAGTAATATGATTTGTGGATCCGGAGTCCATAATCCAAGTTGGACTAAAGGAAAGATAGGAGATACCTTCATTGGAGATAGACACAACAGAGCCAGAAGAACGACTGATCAACCCCTGAAGATGTTGGAGCTGGGTACGCAAGGTATCAAAATATGTGCAGGTGGTGGAAGGAGCATCGACCACAATGGAGGCATGATGGTGTGGAGGCACACCATGCTTACGATAGCAAGTGGCCTCAAGATGACATCTCGGCCATAATAAGTACACTTGGGACGATTCCGACCATTGTGACCCCTGCCCATAAAGTCGGTGCGAGACCCGCGAGCCGATGGAGGAGCGGGGTGAGCAGCCGAAAAGTGTTGGAGAAGAGTCGTAGAGACAGTCTCGGGAGCATCGGGGGGCGGTGTCACCTTTAAAAGCATGGAGCTGACATCCGAGAGGGAAGGAATAGTGGAGGAAGAAAGGATATTGGCACAGACGTTGTAGAGATGTGGAGGGACACGGGTCATCATCAGGAGATGCCAACAGCTTCTTTCTGAGCACATTGGGCAGCGAGATCCAACATGGGAGTTGATGTTGAATCCAGGCCTCGACGAGAGTTTTGGACCTCGCAACAAATGAGGTCAGGTCGTCATCCACTCCCGGTTTAAGAGACTGGAGGTGTCGAATAGGTGTTGCAGACTATCCTTGCCAGAATACAGGGAGTGAAGTTCATCCCACATGGCTTTGGTCGTCTCATGATACATGGTCATACGATATGGTTCACTGTCCATAGAATTCAGAATCCGTGATTGGACGCGCCCATCATCGCGGAGCCATTCCTCGGTGAGCTCAGTAGGTTGTGTATTAGAAAGATGATGAAGAAGCTCTTTGGTCTGGAGAACACGGCGTACCAAGTGTACCCACTCGACAAAATTCTTCCGGCCACTATGAAAGATAGTGGATCTGGAGCTCATCTCGAACTTCAGGGAGAGTGGTCGTGGCGCGGGCCGGAAGAGACGGGGCATCATTCAAGTCCATGACCGGCAAAGAGAGAGGAGAAACCGTGAGGGCTAGAGGAAGGCAGCAGAATGTGAGACGAGTACTGGCAAGAGGTCGTAGATTTGAGAGGTCGCAATAATAAAGGGCCGCAGGAGAGGTAGATGAGTGTTGCAGGCAGACTTGGGGCGGCCAAAACAAGTTCTGCGGGCAGAGTTGGTGCTGCCAAAGGAAACTCTGCGGGCAGAGGAGGCGCGGCCAGAAGAGCTTGGCGTTCAGAGGATGCTCTGCGGGAAGACTTGGTGCAGCCGAAGGATGTTATGTGGGCAGAGGAGTGTTGCGGGCAGACTTGGCGTTCAGAGGAGACGCGGCCAGAATATGCTCGGCAAGCAGAGGAGGCGCGACGGGCTCTTAGGAGACGGGCCAGAAGGGGAAGCTTCCAGGAGAAGACCCTACACGAATACAGAGATCACTGAAGGAGATCGGCGAGCTCAGAATACGCGGGCTTTGCTGACGCGGTTACAAACAGATGACCGCAAGAGGCCGAACGATCATAGAAGTAAGTCCGCACGAGGCTCAACGAAAGAGGCAAGCAGCGGACTCGACTCAACGAGTTCCCAGAGAACGGGAGCTGAGGCGCACTGGCACGAACTCTGGCGAACATGAGGGCGGCGGAGGTGGGTTCTAGCAGGCGGCGTGAAAGCCAATAAAGGCAGCAGAGGGGGGAATGAGAGAGACACGCAGAGAGCTCAGAGGAGAGCAGTGGTTAGAATGATCGAGTCAGCAGAAGGTGCGGGAAAGAAGAGCGGGGGATAAGTCGTGAGCGATAGCGAGATAAAAAAATGCTTCAGGATTCGCGTTGCTCTGGTACCACGTAGAATAACACAAAAGTAGAGAGAAAATAAATATTTTATTAATTCCTCATAAAAAGCATACATGGTTACAGATATTTGTATATTTATATAGGAAGAAGAAGCATTCTTGACGCCTAGGCGTCCAGGCGCCCAATTGGAAAAAAAGGCGACGAGCGCCTTATTTTTTTAAAAAAATAGAATAGACAGCGGTTTATATAAAAACCGTTGTCTATACTCGAATAGACAGCGGTTTATATATAAACTGTTGTCTATTGTATGGTTCTGATTACATTAGACAGCGGTTTACTTAAAAACCGCTGTCTAATAGGGATATAAACAATCGATTTTACCTCGACATTTTACTTTTTACCGTCGTTGTTGCTCTGTGCCGACTGTGCGAAAACCCTAAAGGAGATTTTGTTAAAGATTATCATCTCCTTTGGTTCGTTGATTCGTTCTTACGATTTTTTTACTTGCTCATATAATTTCCAAGTTGAATGGTCATTTCATATTTTCCTACTTCATACTGCTTCTAGTTCTTTATTTATATGTGTGACTGACTGATTGTGTGGTAGTACTTCAATATCATTGCGGTTTTTTATGAATTTTATTTAGGTTTTTGGATGGTTTAGGGTTTTTTAGGGTTTTCTTATTCAAGGAAAATGGTTGATAAAAGATCCTAATCAAAGTCAACAAGAGGCTTCACTAAAATGATGGGATTGAATAAGCTTAAAGCAGAGGGGAAGAAACTTTATATTTTTGTTAGTGATGATGACCACATTATTCTCGGGCCTGAATCTAATAAATTAATGAGCTTAATTGGTTCTCTTGTGAGGATTTATGTGTCAATTATATGTACTAGATGGAAGGAAGTTGATAAAGAAATTAAAGATCGAATATGAGAAGAAGTAAATGTGCGTAATTTTGTTATTAGTGATTACATAACTGTGTTTTTTTAGTTAATTATTAATTAATATTGTCTATTATTTTCAGAATTATTTTGATAATGTTGATGATGTTCGCCATGAATTAATGATAAGCATGAGAGAAAGTTGGAGGTCGTGGAAATCCAAACTTTATGTCACTTACGTAAAGGATGTTGATTTGGAGCATCGTTACAATGTTCCTGTCAAGTATAATTTTATAGCTCCTGACGATTGGAAAGTTTTTGTCGACAATCGCACCACTCTGAAATCTATGGTTATCTGTTCTTAATAAACTCAATGTTTTATAGCATCTATTAACTTTGTAAGCATTCTACTCTAAGTATTAACAAATATTTATTTGTGTAGGAGAAAAGTAAAGTTAATACAGAGAGAGCAAAAATATAGAAGTTGTTTCATACTACTTCCAGAATGGGTTATTCTGGATTAAAAAAAAAGATGGTATTAGTATTTAGTTCTTCACTTCTCTCTCATATATTTTGTTTTGAAAATTGGTTTTCTCAATTTAAATGATAATTTATTTGCATTTTATTGTCAAGATTGAACAAGGTGTAAATGCACCAATTTCACGTGCGGAGCTATGGAAAGTCGGTCACAAAAGAAAGACTAGTGAATACATTAGTCAAGATGCAGCTGATTTGGCAGCTAAAATTGTACGTATAAATTATCATTTCATCATTTGTAAATGTTCATTTCATCATTTGCATTAATATTTATTGATTTCACTTAGGATGAGGTCTCGAGCCAAGAGTCCCAGACTTCTGCAACAGTGTCACAGGGAAGAGATGACATCCTTGCATCTGTTTTGGGCAAGGAACATCTGTGTAGAGTTAGAGCTGGTGGCAAGTTTTCCACCATTATAAGTTTTTTCAAGAATGATAAACGGAGCGAGAGAACAATAGTTCGTATTGAAGATGTGGAATTTATAGTTCAAGAAAGATTGAGCCAGCAACAAGAGTTTTGGAGGCAAGAACAACAACAAGAGCATCAAGCCTATACGAGTCAACTCAACCAACAACAACAACATGAGCAGGCCTTTCAGAGCCAACTCAACCAACAACAAAAGCGCATCAAGCAGAGATGGCTAGTATGAAAAATCAAATTGATGAACTTATGCGAATGCTTAGTGCTAGAACTGAAACTTCTCAAGACATGTCTCCGGTATTATTATGTATTTATGTTTAATTATTTATATTTTTATGAAATGTCATACTATCTTTTTGTTGAGAAGGTACATAATAATTATGTTGTTAACTTGTTATTTTTGGTTTGTCAGCAGACACTTGTATTAGCATCACATGGGCCTGAAACATCACGTGAGCCTGAAACATCAAATGATGTCATTGTCATGTTACCCAATTTCATTACTACGATGGAGAGACAAGGAAAATAATAACTCTGGTATTACATCCAAATGTATTTGAGACTGAAGACTCAACATGTACATACTTTGAAGTTTCAGAGTTGTTTGATTTTCTTAATATGGAAAAAATTGGAGTTAACATCATATTAGCATGTATTGGGTGAGTAATGAGTATCAAATATTACAAGCTTAAGATTTTTAATTAATAGTTATATTGATTATGAATTTACATATTTTTTTACAGGTACATAGATTCACAACTAAAGAAATTTAGATACACAAGAAATGTATCTTTTCATAATCCGACATCTATTTTTTCTTTTAATGATAAGTATGTCAAGGAGCGTATTAAATCACGAGTACAAGATCTAAAAAATAGGCTTACTCAACTCCAACTGAATTCTTTATTATTTTTAGCATATCATAGAGAGTAAGTATCAATAATTATTGTTATTTTTTATTATAATTAAGTTATTAATAATTTTATTTGTTACACAGACAACATTGGATGTTAGCGATTATTGAATACAGTAAAAATACAATTTATTGGCTTGATCCTTTAAATAGTGACATTCATGACGATATTAAAAATGTCATTACACTGTAAGTTTATTAATTAGTTTTTTCTCTATTTGAAATTTAGATTCGGCTATAAACTAATTTTTGTTTATATTTTATGAAGTGCATTTAAGGATTTGAAAAAGGATCGGAAATCCAATTTTCAAAAACCAACGGTTAGGTAAGCTATAGCTTATATTAGTATATGTTATATAATTTTTTTAATATTTAAAATTCTAAGTTCTAATGTTTACTATTTGTTTATTTTTTTAGTGCCCTAAACAACCAGATAATATTCAATGTGGGTATTATATCATGTGCTACATGATTAACATAGTTGATGCTCTTAGGAGTACGACAATGCCATCAATGGTAAGTTAACTGCATATAGTTTGATACATGATAATAATTATGTTAAATTTATTTTAACAATTATTTTTGTTTTTATTGCAGATATATGATGGAGTGATTGAATTTTCGCATGAGAAAATTGATAATATGCGAAATAAGATTTGTGATTATATAATCACTTATTGTGCTACATGAAACATGATTGAAACATATTTTGTTTTATTGCTAATCAACTATATTGTGTATTTGTGTATTTGTATATGTGTTACTTCATACTTTTGTAGAAATTGAACTGTATGAACTACTTGTGTATATGTAAATTGTATTTGTGTATGGACATTGACCCGACCTAACTCTGAATTCTATAGGTCTTGTTTCTGAAAGATGGAAGACCAAAACAACAACAGTCTTGCTTCATCCGTTGATAGCAATGAGCTTGATCCAAAAACTGATCCTAAAAGAAAAGCAAATTCAAAGGATCCTGGATGGAAGTATGGACATTGACCTGACATAAATGATAAAAATACAGTTAAATGTAATTTGTGATAAAGTATATAAAGGTGGAATCAAAAGATCGAAACAACACTTATGTGGCGGATATGGAGATGTAGCAAAGTGTTTTAAGACTACTTCGGAAATAGCAACTGAGATGTATGCAACTTTAAATGATAAAAAAAAGGACAAGGTGGACTTGACTGCTGATGATGATAATGCGAGTGAACAAGAAATAGAGCGAACAGGTTCACAGAATGTATCTTCGGCATTATCTACAGCTAAAAGTTCATTTGTCCCAAGTTCTGGGACAAGTGCCAAAAAGAAAAAAGTACTCCGCCTTCCACAAAAATGGGGCCCTATGGATGTTCATGTGAGACGTGCTCCCAAAGATTTAGTTGATGAAAGACGTGATAAAGGTCCTGCACAAACTACTATTGAGAGATGTTTTAGATCTCCTGAAGAGAAAAAGAGAGTTGATGGCTATGTTGTTGATTGGTTGAATGTGGAATTCCATTCAATGCTGCAAAGGCACGAAGTTTTGAAGTAATGCTTGAAGCAGTTGGACAGTATGAGCATGGTTATAAAGGCCCTAGTTATCATGATTTACGAGTTTCTTTGTTACAAAAGATAAAGTTAAGGAGATGAAAACAAAGTATCAAGCGTATTGGAGGAGATATGGTTGCACTCTTATGTCAGATGGTTGGACAGACAGGAGAGGGAGACATTTGATCAGTTTCCTAGTAAACTGTCCAGAAGGAACGTATTTCATGGGTTCCGTAGATGCATCCGGTCATATTCAAGATGTTACAATGCTATCAGAGTTGCTTGATAATAAGATTACAGAGATAGGTGCAGATTGCGTTGTTCAGGTAACTTTTTTGGTTATACTAATTTTCATATTTCATGTTTAATTGTCTACAAATATAGAGTGTAGAACTATAGATATATACAAATATAGAGTATGTTGTGATGTAAGATAGGCTGTGGGGTGAACTCCTAAATGCACACTGGTGATGGGTGAAGGAGGCCTCGCAATATTTTAATGACTAACTGCAACAACATATGTAGTTAGGCGGACGAATTAATATTAACAACTAAATAACATAAGACGGCAAGTTTCATTCAATAAGCGAAGGCAACAATTTTCTTTTAGGCTTGAGGTGTTGGCTTTCCTCCGCACGGAGGGCCAGAGAAAGCGCACGGCGATTCAATCCGTCCTGCGGTTAGAGATCTCACGAGACAAATAATAATAAGCATTAATTCCAATCAAACACTAAATAACCACAACGTGATAAAGTTTTAACACCTTCAACCAATATAAAACACCATGAAATCTGAAAGTAAATTAGGACTGCAGTAATTTAAAACAAATCTGAACTTTGGAGAGGGGAGGAGGATTTCCGGGTGGTGGTGGTAGACTGGATCAGGTAGGGGTGGTCGAAGGGGATGTAGGGGGGGCTGGATCGGGATGGCACGGACTGGATCTGGGTTGTAGTGCCCAGATCTGGGCAGATCTGAGAGGGGAGGGGCTGTGGGGGGCGGCGGCCTGCTGTATTGGGTTAGGGAAAATAGTGGGTGGCTGTTATGGGGGAGTTTAGGGGGTGCGGGTGGCTGTTATGGAGGCAGGGTGGTTGGCGATTATGGAGGGGCTGGACTTGGCGCCCGGGGGATGGAAGGGGGAGGCTGGCGGCTGGGGTTTGACAGTGGGCTGGCGGTAGGGGGGCTGGAAGGGGGGCTGGCGGCTGGGGTTTAACAGAGGGATGGTGGCAGGGGGCTGGAAGGGGGTGGCTGTTTGGTGGAGGAGAAGGAGAACAAGGAGGAATATGATACTTACCCAAGGAGTCGTCACCAAAGGGCTCCGCGGAGTCGGCACAGCGGAGAGGATCACCGGAAATTAAGAAGACAAGCCTCCAAATTTCAGCAATGAGAAATTCTGCAGCCCTAATGTTCTATTTATAAGAAAAAGGGATTAGGGCAACCAAAATCGACGGTTATGATTGGTCGGCGGTTCCGATGTCATAACTACAAGAAATAAAACTCAAAATACATAATGTCATATATGAAACTGAATCGAAACAACGAGCCGGACGCATCCGCGGTGGCGGATCGCCGGTTCGGTCAAGTCCTTCAGCGAGATACACGAAGGTGGGGTCCCCCATCATGTTGTATGCAGGTAATGCCTCCAATTATAAGGCAGCTGGTAAAATTTTAATAGAGAGAAGACCAACATTATTCTGGACTCCTTGTGCAGCTCATTGCATTGATCTCATGCTAGAAGATATATGCAAGATACAACAAAACAAAATGGTGATAAAAAGGCAAGGATGATTACAAATTTCATCTACAGGCACACTCGTTTACTTGATGCAGTAAGGACTACTATAGGTGGTGATCTAGTCTGACATTCAGTGACTAGATTTGCAACATCATTCCTTACTCTACAAAGTGTGCTTAAGCATAAGGAGAAGTTGAAATTATTCCTTGTGTCACCTTCATGGAATGCTACTAATCTTGCAAAAACCGAAGCCAGAAAACAAGTTGTTGAAGCAATTCTTAACTATTTTTTGGAATGGAATAAGAGATTGCCTAAAGGAGGAAAGTCACTCATAGCCGTTTTGCGATTAGTAGATGGAGATGAAAGGCCAGCTATGCCTGAAGTATATGTAGCAATGGAAGAAGCCAAACAAAAGATCAAAGATCATTTTGATAATAAAGAAAGATTATATAAAAAGATTATTGACATTGTTCCAAATAGGTGGACAAATCAAATGGAGCAACAATTGTATAGGGCGGCTTTGTTTCTAAATCCAAACAAATATTTTGAATATGAGGAAAACATACTGATGATACTTGGAAATTTCAAGATGCTTTCAATGATGTTATTGCAAGACTAGTGCCCGATCAACAATTGCAAGACAAGATTGCAGAGCAAGGCACTAACTATAAAGCATCTCGAAATAGTTTTGGAAAGCCTATGGCTATTAGGCAACGAACCACCTTAAATCCAAGTAAGTATTGATTACGTTTTTATTTTTTCTTAAACTATTTATATGTTATACTAATTTATATTTGTCTTAAATAAATAATGGATTGGTGGGGTGCACCTGGAGGACCGAATGTTGACCTTACAAAGGTAGCATTGCGCATACTTGGCTTATGTTGTTCTTCTTCTAGTTGTGAGCGCAACTGGAATAATTTTGAGTTTGTAAGTATACAAATATTTAATATAAAATTAAACTTGTTTTATCTAATAACAAGTTTGCAGCTATCTTGATTCAGATTCACACAAAGAAAGAAATAGACTGGAGCATCAAAGGCTTAATGATCTTGTATACATCTAATACAATCGTCGTCTACAAGCACGATTCCAAGAAAGACGTGAAAAGGGAAGAAATTACAACCATTTAGTGTTTGATGAGCTAGATTGGAGTAGTGACTGGATGATGAACCAACCAGAGGAAGCTTTAGTTTATGATGATGATGATCTCACATGGGAAGCTGTAGAGAGAGTTATTGGGACTGGTGCTCGAAATTTACGAAGTGGAGCTCCAGCTAATCTTGAACTAATAGCTGAAGGGGATGAAGATCTAGATCATTTTTGCGTTGCAAATGATGATGATCTTGTTGATAATTATGGGCAAATGAGGAGTACCTCAAACCAACTAAGCACATGCAATGTCAATGACGATTTACTAGATGATGATTCTATTTGATCTAAAAACATTAGTAATGCTAGTGTGTATCAGTGTATGATGATAACATTTTGGTATTGAGTGAAATTGTTGTGATTGTCATTATATATATTGATTCTGAATATATTGAATAAAACCTGTGTAGCTGAATGCTGAATGACTACTGGCAGTGTTGGTAAATTCTCTTTTTTTAAACTGGGACTATAGACAGTGGTTACTATAATAATCGCTGTCTATAGTGACTGTCAGAGGACTATAGACAACGGTTATTATAAGAAACGCTGTCTATAGTGACTGCCAAGGGACTATAGACAGCGGTTATTATAATAACCGTTGTCTATAGTCTTCATTTGTTTTTTTTTAATAATTAATTGTCGTCTGGCATTTGCTCGCCTTATTGTCGCCTAGGCGTCGTCCGCCTTGTCGCCTAAGCGTCAAGGCGCCCGGCGCTCACCTTGGTGCGCCTTGACGCCATGACAAGAATGAGAAGAAGTGGAGTCTAAACTCCATTCTAAAATGTGGGATTAACACCTAAGGATGTAATTGGCTCTTAACTGGGCCAATGTATAGGCCTTTGTACAAATTATCATAGCACTAACATTATAAGGCTTTGCTAGTTTTCTTTCTTTTCAAAATAAAGTGAATGGGGTAAATTGTTAGGGTAAAAGAAACTATTAGTATGAAGCTCATTCAATACTTATGACATGTCAAGTTTCAGATTTCATAACCATTATAGTACACTTTAATGGTCTCAAATTATTCTAATCATTGCATGAGATAGCATACCAACTAGAAATTTTCTTCTTCTTTTTTATTAAATAACATCTATGTTACAAAGCATGCCATAATATTAATGCTAAAAAATCTTATAATTTTTGGCATAAGAATCTAGAGTTCAAGAACCGCATAATCTTAACTTCCTTTACTCATGGAAAGTGGAAATCTAGGGTAGGTTTCATTTACTTCAACAATGGAGGAAGATAAAACATTTCAAATTTCATTAATTTAGAAGTTACCCATTTCTAAAGATCATCATTTGTTTTAGGAATAATTACCAAAACTTCCCCTGGAAGATAACATAATTACAGATTGCACCCTTCTTATTATAGAAATTACAAAAACCTCCCCTGAATGTTATAAAACATAACATTTACCTCCCCTGAAGTTCAAGGGGTATTGTGTGCATGGATGTTATGAAATATGAACTTCAAGGGAGGTAAATATTATGTTTTGTAACATTGAGGGGAGGTTTTTGTAATTTCAATAATAAGAGGGGTGCAATCTGTAATTTTACAAACTTAGAGGGGAGGTCCCGGTAAATGCCCCTTTTTTTATTTCATGAATTGCTAAGACATAGAAAATTAGGGCAAGAGAAAACTCACCTCATCAACAATTTGAGCCTTCCCTTTCCATGCATACTTTCTGGAATCCATTTAGAAGCTATTTTTAGGGCAAGAGAGAACTTACTGGCTTTTGGTAAAGGAACCTTTGAAATGAGGATAAGAGGCTTTAAAAGGGGATGGAGAAGCTTGGAGAGGGTCGGCTGCCGCCCTAGGAAGGACCTCCATGCATCATCGAGCGGTGGAGGAGACGATGGAGAGCTTCCACGCGTGCGTCGAGCGAAGGAAAGGTGTCGGGTTGTTGTTTCTCGCGTGGAACGAAGGGAGCATGGGCTCAGTTATGTGTTATGCGTGAACTGGACGCACTTTAATGGGTTGGGAGGGGTTTCAAAATTCCTAATTAATCTCCTCGTATGGATTGGAGGGGAAATTAAGGGCTAGGATTCAATTTAGTTTAATTTGGTAAGTTAAATAAAAGGCTTCATTAGATAAGTTTTTACTATTGCCTAGCATTTCTAAAATTTTCTAGCAATTTTCCAATAAATATTCTCATTCACGGTTAACTTCTTTTTCAATAAAATGCTTAAAAGTGCTTAAACTATTCAAAAATATTAAAATAAATTCGACGTGACTCAAAGTAAATTTTTCGTTAATATTTGAGTCACTAACATGCAAATTTTTTATTTAAGAATCATAGGACTTAGAGTGACGAAATTTTCAGGATGTCACATCAGTAGTCTATGGCAGTCCACTGAGCAGATGCTCAGGAATGGATCTCTTCATGGTCAACAGACATATCTTGTTGAACTTATGTCATGCAGCATAGTGGTCCTTCTGTACTCAGGAACTAGGCACAATCAACTCTTCAGGTTTGTCAGATGTCAGAGCTAGATTAATATCCGTCATTTGAATGCCGAACATGATAAAGACTTTCACTTCTTAAAATTTTACCCAGTAAGCTTTTTTCATTGGTCGCATGTTTGTTATGAACTCTAAAGGTGACTGGAAAAAAAACAGTACAATGTATTTAATAAGGAGGATAAAGTGTGATTTAAAACCTTAAATTACACATTAATGAAAATTCATACGTGTCAACACACAACACCTTTGGGCAGAATAAGTGTGACGCAGTTAAAAATTCTCTGCACAGAGCAAGAGACGGCAATGCTCAAGCCTTTCGTAAACCTACCACCTTTAGTGAATAGACTACTAGAGCCCTCACAATCCCATCCAAATTCCCGTGTGCAAACCTCTACTCCTATCACGCAAAACACCACCTTTGTATTTTCAAAGCCGTGTAGGAATGAAATTAGAGTGATCTCAAAGCCGTGTGGGAATGAAATTTCACAAATCAATCGAAAGGTCACTTTGGTGGCTACATTTCAATTAACCCATGAGATTCTCATACATTGGAATTCTCTTAATTACCCTCAACTTAAGTCTCGTGATCATATTATTAATGACATTAAGGGCAATAAAATGTCCAAAATCACGAGCACTTAGGGACTTAAAATTAAAGTACTTCACAAGTCCTTATCGCATTGTCATTCTTAATTAATTAATAGATTTTAATAGTGTGCTTGCTAGTGATTAATTAATTTAATTACACTAATGCTTAATAGAATCAATTAATCTGTTCAAGTTCGCTCTGATACCAAATGTGAGATCAATTTTCATATCCTCAAGGTCACCTGTATAAAGTAAACAGTACTACCAAGTGACCTACGCAAATAGGACCGTCATAAACAAATTAATCAACTACTATGTCAAAATGTAATCAAATTAATGTTTCATCACTTTGTACGTTATATGCAAGCACTATAAAATGAAATACACGTAATACAGTATGCAATAACATAAAGTGCAGAAATAAAATAAAATTGTGTGTCGTTATTGGATTCGGCCTAGTGTCGCATTGTTGCCGACATTCTAAGTAATGCCCTGGAGTTGGCTTTAATGAAATTAGAGACTCATGATTGTGTGGTTGACATGAACTAGACCACTCTTAATTTTTGCTCAGTGTTTTAGTGAACTAGAATGACGCTGCACTCGTTTCCAAGGCAAGCAACAGTTGATGGCTTCTTCTATTTCTTTGCTTACTTACGATTGGAGCAGAAGATGAAAAGGATGATGAACAGTTTTGCAATTCTGGACAGGAAGTAATCGACAGGGATCCTTTTAATCTATCCACTTTGAATCGAAGAAAACCAAAAACCTTCTGTAATCTGCGCCTGTATCAGATCGTGAAAATCACATTGCTGGAAGAACCGGTTGTTGAAGAAGATGAAGATGTTCACAAGATGAATGCTGAGATCGATAATGGAGTTTCAGTCTTTCTGTGTTGCCACTGGAGCAGAATCGGGAGAACTCCCTTTTCTTATCGACGATGGAGTTCCAGGAATCGTGAGGGAGAAGTCTCGACTTGGAGCCGACGGGTTCCTGTTGAAATGTTGATTTGCCTCTAAATCGGTCGACTGGAAGAAGAGGTGGTAACAGGATTACAAGGTACAGCTAGATCTGAAGAAAACGAAGAAGAGATGCCCTGTTTTTGCAATCCAGAAAAATACGAGAAGGGAAAAAAATAATTGCAGCCTTCCTTCACACACGTTCACGTTCGGATTTTTCTCAGTTAATTAGATATGACTGGTCCACTAACTTCTTAATAGGATAGAAGCAATTTAGTTAGAAGAGGAGTTGATAATAATATACCCACATCAATCAATTAAAGCTAAATTCGTCCCAAACGCTTAAATGGGTGCACGAAATTTAACTCGGCCATTCCAAACATAAACAGTGAGACCAGGCTTGCGCAATAAAAGTCTAAATTCGTCTAGTCCACCTATCACGGGTTTTGACTATCAGTGCACACTAAATTGACACGCATTCGTCGGAGATCCAAATAAACTCGTATCGATATGAATGCTTGATCGGAATGATATGATTGATGTAATCTACTAAATGGAAGGCAAAAAATACAGTTTCTCCACTTTTCTCTTGATCACCACCAAGATCTTGCAAGAGGATGACTTAGCTAGGCTACGCAGAGTGGCAAGGGGGAGCTAAGGCCGCACGGGAGCTTGTAAAAAGACAAGTCTGTGACACTGTGCTCTTAATTAGCTAGCCATGCATCCCAATTATTTTTGCTTCTTTGTTAAAAAAACACAAACAATATTTAATTAATTACATTTTTTACAAATGATGTGAAAGTGCACAGTGACTTCCCTGAGTATTCTCTAGAGGGGGGTGAATAGAGATTTAAAAAATTTCAATAAAATGTGCACAAAACAATAACAGTTTTAACTACTATGCATTCAGAATTCCACCCAGAATAAAATAAACACCGAGTAATAAAAATAAATATGGGATAGCACAGAAAAATAGCACAACACAGATGAGACAAGATTTATAGTGGATCCCCAAAATATGGGTACTCCACTCTTCTACCTCCTTGGTAGGAATACACTATCACAATGTCTGAGTCTTTTGATAAGGAGACTCTTAGAACCAGAATCGGAGTCTTTTGTTAAGGAGACACTTAGAACCAAAACTAGATCTTTTGGTAAGGAGATCATGAACCAAAACTAGATCTTTTGATAAGGAGATCTTGAACCAGTCTAGATCTTTTGTTAAGGAGTTCTTGAACCAGGCTGAATCCTTTGAAGAGAGATTCTTAAGACTCTTTGCTCGGTTTACAGAAAGTGATACATAGAATAAGAAGAAGATGAAGATGAAGATTATTCTTCTGAGATCAATCCTCCTGCAGCAGTCAATAAGGATTGTAGGTACTAAGTGTTTTTCTGGATCTTTCTTCAGAGAATGAATCCTTGCTTGAGAAAGATACAAGGATTATGACAACCCTGATCCAGTCGTTGATCTCTGTATAATCTGTATGCTTCTTTCAGAGAGAGGAAGAAGAAGTCTTCTGTATTTTCTGTACAGAGATTTGTTCTGTTTTGTTGTAGAGAAAGCTGGAGAAGAAGAAGAATATTCCATAATTAGTTATCACTCTGATTTTGAATTTTGTATGTATATTCCTCTGTCGAATGGAGATGAATAACTTTCCTCTTCTGATCTTTCTCCAGTTGGAATGTTCAAGAGAAATTATTGCTTTCTTTCTATTTGAGTTCTCTGCCCGTCAAAAATCCTTTTGAATAACTTCCAAATATATCATTATTGAATCTCTGGAATTCTTCTTTCCCTTCTTGTTCATGAACGACCTATTACAATTCAAATAACTTTCATTTATAACTTCTGAATAAGCATCGAGATCTATTTCAAGAAGTATTCCAAAACTGTGTCTGTATTCGACGTTGCGTCGAATAACTGTCTTCTTATCGACGCACCTCTGAGTTCTACTTGAAGCAGCTTCGAAATCTTCCTCAGCTTTGATTTGAACTCTGCTATCGACGTAGCGTCGATTCCTTATCGACGTATCCGTCGAGATGAAATCATAGACATTGAACTCTGACTTCCAATGATGCATCGACTCTCAGTCTGAGTTATCTTTACTTCTATTCGAAGTTACTTCGACTTGCAGTCGAAGCTGCGTCTTCTTTTCGACGCAGAATTAACTCAACTGAATTTTGCACTCTTTTTGACTGGATTTTGACACACTATTGTGAGTGTGACAACCTAGGACATCTAATGACCATATTACCCTCACTATACATCATAGGTAATGAATCCTAGATGATGAAATCACTTATACATAATTTGTAAGATAAATCAAGAGGATGTTTTTCCCAACAATCTTCTCTATTTATCTTGACAAATTTTACAAAAAAATAATATTTAAGTGGTTTCAACATATTGAAAAATAAAAGAGTGTACATAAAAGCATATCCTAACAGAATGATAACATAAACTAAAATGATATGAAAAGAAACTTCTAATTAATAGATATGATTGTCACCATAACTGCATCTCAAATATGTGCACCGAATCATTATAAGAATAGTTGTCCATATTGCTTAAAACTCACATTGTTACTGATCTTTGGGAGAAGCTTTTCTTTTTCTGGAGAAGACATGTGTCGGCACATTTCTTGCTGGAAATATGAGAGGCTCCTCCTCAGCAGTCCTGACATCATTCTTCTCTTCCTCTTCCTCAGCAGTTTTGTCAACAGCTTTGTGAAGCTCCCCTGAAGTAATGCAGCATCTTCAGCAATATGAACAGCTTCATGAGCAATTGAAGTGACATCCTTGATGATCTGCTCATCGACTATGAGGAGCTCCCCCTGGGTTGATGGAAGCAACTCCCCTTGGATATGTGCAGGCATTTCCTGATCTGTAGCAATCTCCTCCTCTTGAACAGTCATTTTCTTTTCTTGAACAACCTCCCCTTCTTGAGCAGACACTTCCTTCTCTTGAATAGTTTCCCCCTCTTGAGCAGGCACTTCCTCCTCTTGAACAATCTCCCCCTTCTGAGCCTTGCTAACAAGTAAGGTTAAGAAAGATCTTGTTATCTTTGAGGAGGAAATCAATGTATTGATTGCCTGAATTGATTCCTTTGTTTCTTTTAGTTCATTTTCCATCTGAGAATATTTCCTTTGAAATTTCCTTAATTGAGTCTGTAGCAAGTCAGAAAAAGTCATAGTGGCCATGTCCACTGCTTTAGAGATTGTTTGATCAATATCAAAAGAAGGTATAGTATGAGAGGTAGAAGATGTATCAATGGGAGGGATTGGTATATCAATGGGAGGAGTTGGTTGAGGATGATCTTGTGCTAGAGGAGCAAAAACGATGACTGAGAGATTATCTTCTGGGATTGTGGTAGATTGTGGTTGTGGAGAAGAAATCTGTGCTGGATGTTCAGTTATTATATCTGGTATGACTGCTTCTTGTTCTTGTGCTGGATGTTCAGCTATGGTATCCTGTATGATTGTTTCCTGTTCTTGAGCAGCTTGAGATGAAGGAGATGATAGAACTTGACCAGGATTCAGAATTTGTCTGGTCCATTTGGAGAAGATCCATATATTTATTCTTTTTCCAGGAGGAATGAGCACTCCTTTGGATCTGCACATCATTGGATAGTTGTGACCAATTAGTTTAAGAAGGCATCTCCCCCAGTGGATTCTTTTATTGAGAACCAATACTCCCATGATTTGCAATTGTTGTTTGGGAATTGCATCATGGGAAGAAATTTTACATATTAGAACCTTGCCTACTATGTCCGCCAAGAACCTGTATTCTTCTAAAAAATCATTCTTTTTTAGATTGATTGTTTTGTCTTTGTTGAAATTCATGATTTGCAGTAATTGATGGGTTTCTGTCGTCGTTAGTTCAAATAAGTCATCACCTACTAGTAGATCGAAGGTGAGACTCAACATCTCCTCAGTGATGTGGATATTGTGGTCAGAAATTCTCCCTTTGAGAGACTCAGCCTCTCCAATATGGATGTTGTCTTTCAGCTCCGTCAATTCGACATCATATATCTTTCCTCTTGTAGAAATCAATTTTGTGAGTCATGTTGTTTGAAATACACCCAAGATTCCTTTGAAGTTTTCTGCCGCAACATTAAACGAGTCGATGTCAACATCGAATCCTGAGTTCACCTTTGGAGGAGCCATTGAATCTTATAGCAGTACCTGCAAAAACAAACTAGGAAGAGAGAAAGAAACGGGAGCAAGAACGCAAGAAAACTAGAGAGCAAGAGAGAGAAAATTCGAAAGCATAAGATGATCTAACGTCTGAGTTGCATAAAAGAAGGCGATTCGTCGTAGCTTAGGGTTTTAATCGAAGCAACGTCGAATGAAAATAGATTCAGCACGCCAAAATAAGTCGATATAGCTTCTAGAAGCAAATACTGTGTGTGCATGGCATGTCGATGTTGCATCGAGTGGTAATCGATGTGACTTCAAATTCATGCAGCAACTATTAAGTCGACGCATGCGTCGATATGAATTTGACGCTGTGTCGAGTGCTATTCGAATTAACTATCCCAGACAGCTCTCGAAGTTGGCATCAAGTAGAACTCAACGGTGCGTCGCAGCTCTAAATTTACATTTGCATTTTCTTCAAGAAATTTTTTCTGTTTTTCCGAGCAACAGATTTTTTATTGAAAATAGCATTTATTAGATAATATGTATGAATTAGAAATCATCATCAAGGGGTTTAGAAAAGAGGTCACCCCCTTTGATTATCTGCAGTTCCACATTGAAGATTTAATTTTCTCTTTCTCTATATTATCTCTGAGAAAGGGACCCTAAGTTTTTCATGCACATGAAATTCAAACATTAGAAGACACCCAGGTTACCTTGGGCTCTTTGCTTTTATCATTATAGGGTGATATGAAAGAATAGAGTTGTCTTTCATTATACCATTTTGGATGGCAGAGAATAGGTCTATCAAACCAAGATATGTTATCTTGGCACTGAAAATTTGCATAAAATTTATCTTGATATAGTAAATCAGTAGAATGTCTAATGATTTTTCTTTTGATTTTAGACTTTTGATTGTTGTTCATTGGTTTCTCTGAATTATTCTTGTCTAGAGTTCTCTTCTCATTATTAAGATTCACCCTATTAAATATAGTAATTTTATCAGGATGGTTATTTTGTTCTTTACACACTTGACTATTTTCATTTATTTGATATTTACTAGGTCTAACAAATATTACTGGATTTTCCAAGCTTATTTGCTAGAGGTTGTTGTGTTAGTTAATAAATCTGCTCCTAGACCAAGATATCTAGATCTCATAGAGAGATTCTGTGTGATATCCTTTAGCTTTTGACTCATCACATTGAGTGAGTCTCAAAGGCCTTTGCCTTTGTAAGCTCTTCTTTTAGAGTTAAATTTTCATTAGTTAATTTATTTATCTCTGTTTCCTTTGTATACATCGGATTCATTAATTCATAGTTAACAGAATACATATTATCTTTCTTAAGATCATCTAATTCTTCTCTAACTGTTTTAATTTCTTTTTGAACCTTAAGATAAACTTGATAAAATTCTTTAAAGCAGTTTTTAAAGTCTTCTGAAGTAAAATCAAAGTCATCAAATAGAAATATAACTGATCTTCTTCAGATGAATCTTCCAAAGCCATTAAGCAGGCTTCTTCAGCAGCAAATTCTTCATCACTTTCAAATGAAGAGCTTGACTCAAATTCTGAGTCACTCCAGGTTTCAGCTATGAAACCTCTTCCTTTCTTCATGTCCTTCTTTCTGAAGGACTTCTTTTTGTGCACCTTCTTACTGCTTTTGTCTTTTTGCTCTTCAGGACATTCAAGGGCAATGTGACATGGCTTTCTGCAGTCAAAGCAAATTATTTCTTGCTTTAGAGTCTTGTCAAACCTTGGTTTGTTTGAGCTTCTTTCCTTCCTTCATGAGTCTTCAGTCTTGACCCATCTTCTAAATATTCTGGCCAAGAGATTGAACATCACTTCTTCAGAAGTAGAAGACTCTCCTTCAGCTGCCTTCAATGTTATAGTCCTTTCTTTTGAAGTTGAGACTTTCTCCTTTGGTACAGTCTCATCCCTACTTTTCAGCAACAGCTCATAAGACTTGAGCTTGCCAAGTAAGGCATCTGTAGAAATCTCCATATGACATCTGAACTCTCTGATGGCCCAGATCTTTGAGTCTCAAGTGCTTGGGAAGTACATGAGAAGCTTCTCATTGTTCTCAGTTAATGAGATCTCCTTATCCAGTCCCTCGAGCTCATTAATAATGATGTTGAATCTTTTATACATTTCAGCAACATTCTCTTCAGTTTTCTTTTGAAAGTTCTCATATTGAGATATGAGAAGGGACTTCCTGTCCTTTATTTCATCTGAGCTCCCTTCAACCAATCTGAACAATGACTCCCAGATTTCCTTTGTTGATTGGCATTCAGCCACCTTTTGGAATATGCCATCTGACATAGTTGACACCAAGATGTTCATAGCCTTAGCATCACAGGCTTTCACCTTCTTCTTCTCAGCATCAGTACACTCAACTATGGGGACAAGTTCTTGAAGCAACTTCGAAATCTTCCTCAGCTTTGATTTGAACTCTGCTATTGACGTAGCGCCGATTCCTTATCGACGTATCCGTCGAGATGAAATCATAGACATTGAACTCTAACTTCTGCGTCGAATATAATTCGAAGTTGCGTCCACTTTAAATGATGTGTCGACTGACTCTAGCTTCTGCGTCAAATATAATTCGACGTGGCGTCGACTTCCAATGATGCATCGACTCTCAGTCTGAGTTATCTTTACTTCTAATCGAAGTTACTTCGACTTGCAGTCGAAGCTGCGTCGACTTTTTTTCAGCGCAGAATTAACTTTATCTGAATTTTGCACTCTTTTTGACTGGATTTTGACACTTTATTGTGAGTGTGACAACCTAGGACATCTAATGACCATAGTACCCTCACTATACAATATGGGTAATGAATCTTAGATGATGAAATCACTTATACATAATTTGTAAGATAAATCAAGAGAATGTTTTTCTCAAAATGATGTCTGTGGCGGCCCGATACAAATATTGGAAGGCCAAGATGGTCTCTTATGCCTCGACAATGCCAAGCTGTGCCGCGAACATCCTCACTAGACTCGACGACTGGATCGCTCCGCACAAACATAAACAACTGCTCGATCGTCTTCTGATCTCTGCGACGACATCAAACTCGCTGATTATTTCGCCGCTACCCATGCCGCCGCAGACTCTTGTGAGCCTCCTCCAGCCCCGGATGTTGCTTTCTACGCAGTGGATCTCATTGACTTTGAGCTTCGTGCCTTTCGTCCTGCCAGCCACCTCCATCCAGCATCCTTCGCTCCGGCCACAGCTCATGTTCAGTTGGCCCCTCTAGCGTCCTTCTTGTCGGTGACTGCCCCCCAGTCAGTGTCCCCACTTTCGATCGCCGCGACTGATATTTAGTAGGCGCACTTTCCCCACCTCCGGCCATTATGCATGACAGTCTCTACCCTGCTAGTGCCCCCTGTCACGCCAGATCCCAGCAGCCCTTTGTGACATTTGTGAGCACGATGATGGCATACCGCTCGTTGCAATCTTTGCTACAGCGGCTCACAACCGAGAACTGTTCTGGTGGAAAATTAAGGAATCAGATAATCATGTGGTGCAAGCCTCGAACGCCTATCGAGCCCGATAGAGACTGCGTTGAACCTCGTTCGTCTCATGTGCACGCCTCTGCATCAATACCAGCCACGCTTCTCGCTTCCTCGAGCCACCAAACACCAGCAGTGTACCGATCCCTGCATTCCTTCCTGTCTGCTGAGCCACACAGAAAAAGAAAACTCCAAGCTCCTATTTCGAGCCCCAAAAACAGACAACCATGTTCCCTTTTCGAGCCATGTGCTCTTAGCCGACCCTCCATCCCAATTATTTCTGCATGTTTAAAAAAATTCAAAAAAACAATATTAAATTAATTACATGGTAAATACTTAATTACATTTTTTTAGAAATAACATCTGAGGCGGCCAAATACGAATATTGGGAGGCCAAGCCTCTTACGCCTCGACAATGGCAAGTTGTGTAGTCGTCATCCTCGCCAGACTCGACGACCTGATCGTTGCACACAAACATAAGCAACTGCTCGCTATCTTCGATCTCTGCGCCGCCATCGAACTCGTTATTGTTCAGCCGACGTTGACTCTTGTGAGCCTTCAGCACCAACTGCCACTTTTGACATTGTGGATCTCATTGGATTTGAGCCCCATGTCATTCGTTCTGCCAACCACCTCCATCCAGCATCCTTCGCTCCGGTCATAGACTCCTGCTTGTCCAGCCCCTCTAATGTCATTCCTGTCATTGACCTCCCCCGAGCCGGCGTCGCCACTTCCGATCGCCGCGACTTACATTCAGTGGGCATACTTGCCCTGCCTCATGACATTCTCTCCCAAGCTAGCGTCCCACCCACACCAGATCCCTAGTCCTTCGTGACATCTGAGCGCATGATGAAGGCCTACTGCTCGTTGCGGTCTCCGCTACAGCGACTCGCTGCCGAGAACTATTCTAGAGGGAAATTAAGGAACCAGATAATTCCACAGTGCAAGCCTCGTTCGAGCTTGAAAACAAGCTCGATTTGAAGGACGGGCGATATGTTATGGGCTTCATGCCCAGTTATTATGATGTGCCTTTAGTTATTATGTTGTATCCTTCATTAGATTTATTGTCTTTGATGTCATAATCCAAGTGTCTTTAGGTTTCAGATGTGTCTTTAATTACATTTATATTCTTGTATCTCTTATTTAAGGGCCCCCTGGGCTTAGTTGAATGTCAAGCAAGAAGAAAACTATTTCTTTCCCCCTTTGATGAAATTGTGGTAGCTCCCTCGTCCCGAGCACACCCCACCTAGGCAACCGCAGTTCTGGCTCCACTATTTCCTTTGCCTCCCTCATCTCCATCGTATCTTTCGCCTCCCTCATCTCCACCTCCGGCCCCCTTCTCCTGCGACGCTATCAACGTCTTATGGAGAGCCCGTAACAGATTGTGAAGATGAAGATTAAGATTATTCTTCTAAGATCAATCCTCCTGCAGCAGTCAATGAGGATTGTAGGCACTAAGTGTTTTTTTGGATCTTTCTTCAGAGAATGAATCCTTGCTTGAGAAATGTGCAAGGATTATGAAAGCCCTGATCCAGTGGTTGATCTCTGTATAATCTGTATGCTTCTTTCAGAGAGAGGAAGAAGAAGCCTTCTGTATTTTTTGTACAGAGCTCTGTCCTGTTCTATTGTAGAGAAAGCTGGAGAAGAAGAAGAATATTCCATAATTAGGTATCACTCTGATTTTGAATTATGTATGTATATTCCTCTGTCGAATGGAGATGAATAACATTCCTCTTCAAATTTTTCTCCAGTTGGAATGTCCAAGAGAAATTATTGCTTTCTTTCTATTTGAGTTCTCTGCCCGTCAAAAATCCTTTTGGATAACTTCAAATATATCATTATTGAATCTCTGGAATTCTTCTATCCCTTCTTGTTCATGAACGACCCGTTACAATTCAAATAACTTCCATTTATAACTTCTGAATAAGCATCAGGATCTATTTCAAAAAGTATTCTAAAACTATGTATGTATTCGACGTTGCGTCCAATAGCATTGTCTTCTTATCGACACACCTCTGAATACTACTTGAAGCAGCTTCGAAATCTTCCTCAGCTTTGATTTGAACTCTGTTATTGACGTAGCGTCGATTCCTTATCGACGTATCCGTCGAGATGAAATCATGGACATTGAACTCTAACTTCTGCGTCGAATATAATTCGAAGTTGCGTCCACGTTAAATGATGTGTCGACTGACTCTAGCTTCTGCGTCAAATATAATTCGACGTGGCGTCGACTTCCAATGATGCATCGACTCTCAGTCTGAGTTATCTTTACTTCTAATCGAAGTTACTTCGACTTGCAGTCGAAGCTGCGTCGACTTTTTTTCAGCGCAGAATTAACTTATCTGAATTTTGCACTCTTTTTGACTGGATTTTGACACTTTATTGTGAGTGTGACAATCTAGGACATCTAATGACCATATTACCCTCACTATACAATATGGGTAATGAATCTTAGATGATGAAATCACTTATACATAATTTGTAAGATGAATCAAGAGAATGTTTTTCTCAAAATGATGTCTGTGGCGGCCCGATACGAATATTGAAAGGCCAAGATTGTAACGGCCTAAAACAGTTAAGCGCAATTGAAAGACACATAAATGAATAAAAATAAAAGTAGATGGTCTCTTACGCCTCGACAATGCCAAGCTGTGCCGCGAACATCCTCACTAGACTCGACGACTGGATCGCTCCGCACAAACATAAACAACTGCTCGATCGTCTTCTGATCTCTGCGACGACATCGAACTCGCTGATTATTTCGCCGCTACCCAAGCCGCCGCAGACTCTTGTGAGCCTCCTCCAGCCCCGGATGTTGCTTTCTACGCAGTGGATCTCATTGACTTTGAGCCTCGTGCCTTTCGTCCTGCCAGCCACCTCCATCCAGCATCCTTCGCTCCGGCCACAGCTCATGTTCAGTTGGCCTCTCTAGCGTCCTTCTTGTCGGTGACTGCCCCCCAGTCAGTGTCCCCACTTTCGATCGCCGCGACTGACATTTAGTAGGCGTACTTTCCCCACCTCCGGCCATTATGCATGACAGTCTCTACCCTGCTAGTGCCCCTGTCACGCCAGATCCCAGCAGCCCTTTGTGACATTTGTGAGCACGATGATGGCATACCGCTCGTTGCAATCTTTGCTACAGCGGCTCACAACCGAGAACTGTTCTGGTGGAAAATTAAGGAATCAGATAAACATGTGGTGCAAGCCTCGAACGCCTATCGAGCCCGATAGAGACTGCGTTGAACATCGTTCGTCTCATGTGCACGCCTCTGCATCAATGCCAGCCACGCTTCTCGCTTCCTCGAGCCACCAAACACCAGCAGTGTATCGATCCCTGCCTTCCTTCCTGTCTGCTGAGCCACACAGAAAAAGAAAACTCCAAGCTCCTATTTCGAGCCCCAAAAGCAGGCAACCATGTTCCCTTTTCGAGCCATGTGCTCTTAGCTGACCCTCCATCCCAATTATTTCTGCTTGTTTAAAAAAATTCAAAAAAACAATATTAAATTAATTACTTGGTAAATACTTAATTATATTTTTTTTTACAAATAACATTTGAGGCGGCCAAACACGAATATTGGGAGGCCAAGTCTCTTACGCCTCGACAATGGCAAGTTGTGTAGTCGTCATCCTCGCCAGACTCGACGACCTGGTCGCTGCACACAAGCATAAACAACTGCTCGCTATCTTTCGATCTCTGCGCCGCCATCGAACTCGTTATTGTTCAGCCGATGTTGACTCTTGTGAGCTTTCAGCCCCAACTGCCACTTTTGACATTGTGGATCTCATTGGATTTGAGCCCCATGTCATTCGTTCTGCCAACCACCTCCATCCAGCATCCTCCGCTCCGGTCATAGACTCCTGCTTGTCCAGCCCCTCTAATGTCATTCCTGTCATTGACCTCCCCCGAGCCGGCGTCGCCACTTCCGATCGCCGCGACTTACATTCAGTGGGCATACTTGCCCTGCCTCATGACATTCTCTCCCAAGCTAGCGTCCCACCCACACCAGATCCCTAGTCCTTCGTGACATCTGAGCGCATGATGAAGGCCTACTGCTCGTTGCGGTCTCCGCTACAGCGACTCGCTGCCGAGAACTATTCTGGAGGGAAATTAAGGAACCAGATAATTCCACAGTGCAAGCCTCGTTCGAGCTTGAAAACAAGCTCGATTTGAAGGACGGACGATATGTTATGGGCTTCATGCCCAGTTATTATGATGTGCCTTTAGTTATTATGTTGTATCCTTCATTAGATTTATTGTCTTTGATGTCATAATCCAAGTGTCTTTAGGTTTCATTGATGTGTCTTTAATTACATTTATATTCTTGTATCTCTTATTTAAGGGCCCCCTGGGCTTAGTTGAATGTCAAGCAAGAAGAAAACTATTTCTTTCCCCCTTTGATGAAATTGTGGTAGCTCCCTCGTCCCGAGCACACCCCACCTAGGCAACCGCAGTTCTGGCTCCATTATATGCTTTGCCTCCCTCATCTCCATCATATCTTTCGCCTCCCTCATCTCCACCTCCGACCCCCTTCTCCTGCGACTCTATCAACGTCTTATGGAGAGCCCGTAACAGATTGTGAAGATGAATATTAAGATTATTCTTCTAAGATCAATCCTCCTGCAGCAGTCAATGAGGATTGTAGGCACTAAGTGTTTTTTTTATCTTTCTTCAGAGAATGAATCCTTGCTTGAGAAATATGCAAGGATTATGACAGCCCTGATCCAGTGGTTGATCTCTGTATAATCTTTATGCTTCTTTCAGAGAGAGGAAGAAGAAGCCTTCTGTATTTTCTGTACAGAGATCTGTCATGTTCTATTGTAGAGAAAGCTGGAGAAGAAGAAGAATATTCCATAATTAGGTATCACTCTGATTTTGAATTCTGTATGTATATTCCTCTGTCGAATGGAGATGAATAACTTTCCTCTTCAAATTTTTCTCCAGTTGGAATATCCAAGAGAAATTATTGCTTTCTTTCTATTTGAGTTCTCTGCCCATCAAAAATCCTTTTGGATAACTTCCAAATATATCATTATTGAATCTCTGGAATTCTTCTATCCCTTCTTGTTCATGAACGACCCGTTACAATTCAAATAACTTCCATTTATAACTTCTGAATAAGCATCAGGATCTATTTCAAGAAGTATTCTAAAACAATGTATGTATTCGACGTTGCGTCCAATAACTTTGCCTTCTTATCGACACACCTCTGAATTCTACTTGAAGCAGCTTCGAAATCTTCCTCAGCTTTGATTTGAACTCTGCTATTGACGTAGCGCCGATTCCTTATCGACGTATCCGTCGAGATGAAATCATAGACATTGAACTCTAACTTCTGCGTCGAATATAATTCGAAGTTGCGTCCACTTTAAATGATGTGTCGACTGACTCTAGCTTCTGCGTCAAATATAATTCGACGTGGCGTCGACTTCCAATGATGCATCGACTCTCAGTCTGAGTTATCTTTACTTCTAATCGAAGTTACTTCGACTTGCAGTCGAAGCTGCGTCGACTTTTTTTCAGCGCAGAATTAACTTATCTGAATTTTGCACTCTTTTTGACTGGATTTTGACACTTTATTGTGAGTGTGACAACCTAAGACATTTAATGACCATATTACCCTCACTATACAATATGGGTAATGAATCTTAGATGATGAAATCACTTATACATAATTTGTAAGATAAATCAAGAGAATGTTTTTCTCAAAATGATGTCTGTGGCGACCCGATACGAATATTGGAAGGCCAAGATGGTCTCTTACGCCTCGACAATGCCAAGCTGTGCCGCAAACATCCTCACTAGACTCGACGACTGGATCGCTCCGCACAAACATAAACAACTGCTCGATCGTCTTCTGATCTCTGCGACGACATCGAACTCGCTGATTATTTCGCCGCTACCCATGCCGCCGCAGACTCTTGTGAGCCTCCTCCAGCCCCGGATGTTGCTTTCTACGCAGTGGATCTCATTGACTTTGAGCCTCGTGCCTTTCGTCCTGCCAGACACCTCCATCCAGCATCCTTCGCTCCGGCCACAGCTCATGTTCAGTTGGCCCCTCTAGCGTCCTTCTTGTCGGTGACTGCCCCCCAGTCAGTGTCTCCACTTTCGAACCCCGCGACTGACATTTAGTAGGTGCACTTTCCCCACCTCCGGCCATTATGCATGACAGTCTCTACCCTGCTAGTGCCCCTGTCACGCCAGATCCCAGCAGCCCTTTGTGACATTTGTGAGCACGATGATGGCATACCGCTCGTTGCAATCTTTGCTACAGCGGCTCACAACCGAGAACTGTTCTGGTGGAAAATTAAGGAATCAGATAATCATGTGGTGCAAGCCTCGAACGCCTATTGAGCCCGATAGAGACTGCGTTGAACCTCGTTCGTCTCATGTGCACGCCTCTGCATCAATGCCAGCCACGCTTCTCGCTTCCTCGAGCCACCAAATACCAGCAGTGTACCGATATCCCTGCCTTCCTTCCTGTCTGCTGAGCCACACAGAAAAAGAAAACTCCAAGCTCCTATTTCGAGCCCCAAAAGCAGACAACCATGTTCCCTTTTCGAGCCATGTGCTCTTAGCCGACCCTCCATCCCAATTATTTCTGCTTGTTTAAAAAAATTCAAAAAAACAATATTAAATTAATTACTTGGTAAATACTTAATTACATTTTTTTTACAAATAACATCTGAGGCGGCCAAACACGAATATTGGGACGCCAAGCCTCTTACGCCTCGACAATGGCAAGTTGTGTAGTCGTCATCCTCGCCAGACTCGACGACCTGATCGCTGCACACAAACATAAACAACTGCTCGCTATCTTCCGATCTCTGCGCCGCCATCGAACTCGTTATTGTTCAGCCGACGTTGACTCTTGTGAGCCTTCAGCCCCAACTGCCACTTTTGACATTGTGGATCTCATTGGATTTGAGCCCCATGTCATTCGTTCTGCCAACCACCTTCATCCAGCATCCTCCGCTCTGGTCATAGACTCATGCTTGTCCAGCCCCTCTAATGTCATTCCTGTCATTGACCTCCCCCGAGCCGGCGTCGCCACTTCCGATCGCCGCGACTTACATTCAGTGGGCATACTTGCCCTGCCTCATGACATTCTCTCCCAAGCTAGCATCCCACCCACACCAGATCCCTAGTCCTTCGTGACATCTGAGCGCATGATGAAGGCCTATTGCTCGTTGCGGTCTCCGCTACAGCGACTCGCTGCTGAGAACTATTCTGGAGGGAAATTAAGGAACCAGATAATTCCACAGTGCAAGCCTCGTTCGAGCTTGAAAACAAGCTCGATTTGAAGGACGGGCGATATGTTATGGGCTTCATGCCCGTTATTATGATGTGCCTTTAGTTATTATGTTGTATCCTTCATTAGATTTATTGTCTTTGATGTCATAATCCAAGTGTCTTTAGGTTTCATTGATGTGTCTTTAATTACATTTATATTCTTGTATCTCTTATTTAAGGGCCGCCTGGGCTTAGTTGAATGTCAAGCAAGAAGAAAACTATTTCTTTCCCCCCTTTGATGAAATTGTGGTAGCTCCCTTGTCCCGAGCACACCCCACCTAGGCAACCGCAGTTCTGGCTCCATTATATCCTTTGCCTCCCTCATCTCCATCGTATCTTTCGCCTCCCTCATCTCCACCTCCGGCCCCCTTCTCCTGCGACTCTATCAACGTCTTATGGAGAGCCCGTAACAGATTGTCAGATACATGGCAAGAAACTGATTAAAAGTTTTTGGGCTGAGGCAGCACAAACTTCCATCTGCTTATTAAATAGAGTACCTAGAGCTCTCTTTCAAAACAGACTCCTTATGAAGCTCTAGTTAAAAGAAAACCAAAAGTAGATCACCTGAACATATTCGGGTGTACAACCTACTCAGTACTCACATTTCTCCAAAGAAAAAAGATATAAATTAGATGAGAAGATTCATAAATGTATTTTCTTGGGATACAATGAAGACACAAAAAAGTAATGGAATTGTATCATCAAGAAATCAAAAGGCTAATTATTTCAAGAGATATTTTCTTTGATGGAGGAATTTGGAAGTGGTTATCAGAGAAGGAAGAAAATATTGTACCAAAAGCAGTGAATGAACACAATTGTTCCATCCAACCTGCCTCAAAGAAGAAGCACAAGAGCACTCTGATTCAGATGCATGCAGCTCAGACTCATCAAAAATCTATCAGAACTGTGATTATGCATTATTCTCTGGTGAACCAGCAAGCTTTTAAGAAGCTTACACCAATAAATCGTGGAGAAAAGCAATAGATGAAGATGATTGAGAAGAAAAGCACATGAGAGCAAGTAGAAAAGCCCCCAAACAGAGATACACCATTGGCCTTAAATGGGTCTATAAAATGAGGTATGAAGAAGATGGCACAATTCAGAAAATAAAAGCTCGGATTGTAGCCAAAGGATACTCACAAATATCGGGAAGAGATGCTGAAGAAACATGTGTCGGTGGATCAATGGAGACCATAAGAACCATCCTGGCATTTGCAACTCAAAATCATTATCCCATAAACCAGTTTGAAATAAACTTGGCTTTCATCAATGGGGAAATTACAGAAAAAGTTTATGTAGAATAACCCAAGGAATATGAAAAACATAACGAAGAAAGTAAGGTATATAAACTAAGAAAAACTTTGTATGACTTGAAACATGCACCCAGAGTCTGAAATGTCAGTTAACAGAGTCCGCGCGAATCCTATATACAAAAAGGAACAATTCAAGGAAAACTGCTAAAAGTCTGCATTTATTTAGACGACCTCATACTAACTGGAGCAGCACAGAACTTGATACGAACCCGGCGGTGGAGGAGGGGGGTCGGCCGATTACGGGGAGAGAGGAGGGGAAGTGGGAGAGAGGGGGGGAGATTAGGGTTAGGGAAAGAGAGGAGGGAAAACACATTCATCCAAGATGTCCAAAACCGAGTACAAGCGTTGCCCATTATAGTAGTGGGGTGCGAACCGTGGCGCGAATAAACCGCCTAAAAATAAAAGCTGAAATGAAACATAAATGCTGAAAATAAATGATACGATAACGGCTAGGCCGCAATCTGCTCCGCGGGCTCGGTGGAGCCGTCCGGTATACGCGCCCGGCGCGTGTAAACTGGCAGGAGGAAGAGATGTATATTTAATTGAAGAACCTATGGCAGCAGCAATTGGAGCTGGCTTGCCAGTAACAGAGGCAACAGGATCTATGATCGTGGATATAGGCGGAGGAACTACAGAAGTAGCAGTCTTATCTTTAGGAGGTATTGTTTATGCAAGAGCAGTACGTGTGGGAGGGGATAAAATGGATGAATCAATTATTTCTTATATTAGGAGAAATTATAATTTATTAATTGGTGAAGCTACTGCAGAAAAAATCAAAAAAGAAATTGGTACTGCTTTTGTAGATTAAAGGACGTGACATCATGGAGGCTTGGCGTCGTGCAGCTCCGTAACAGAACTCATCACAGATTTCTAAGAAAAAATGAAATAAGTCTATAAAATTACAGACCTAAGGCTTATGAAGTATTTTCTGGGTATGCAAGTAAAACAGGAGAAGGGAGCAATATTCTTGAGTCAAGAAAAATAGGCAAAAGACCAGCTCGAAAAATTCTCAATGCAAGATTGCAATCCAAAAAAAATTAAAGGGAACAAATGAGAAGTTGTACAAAGAAGACGGTAAAGAAAAGGCCGCCGAAGAAACTTAGGATCCCTGATTTATCTCACCAACACAATGCCTGGTATAGAGAACTTTGTAAGTATAGTTTCATGATTTATGAGTAAATCAAACAAAAAAACATTTAGCAGCTGCAAAAGCAACCCTAAGATATATTAAGGGAAAGAAGAATTTTTGGTATCTGTTTAAAGCATAAAAGGAATCTTATCGGCAAGGCTACAACGAATCTGAATAGGAGGACACCTTGATGATCAACGAACCACCGGAGGTTTCATATTTCTCTCTGACACGAGACTCATTTCATGGGCATCACAAAGTAACGGTTCATACCTTTTTCATCTGCTGAGGCTAAATATATGGTCGTTAGCTCTGCATCTTGTGAAGCAAATTGTCTTAGAAGACTCCTAAAAGAACTAGGTATGGAAGAAAGCAACTCAACGGTCATATGATGTGACAACACATGCGCAATAGATCTTTCCAAGAGCCGTGTCTATCATAATAGAAGCAAACACATTGATCAGCGATATCATTTCATGGGAGAGCAGACCGAGAAAGGGGGAATAAAGATGAACAATGCAACACGACCGACCATCCAGTAGACGTGCTCACTAAGCCACAAGGACGAGACAGATTCATCCAGCTAAGAAGCAAGAAAGAAGTATGCAGCCACGAATAATTATCTTCAAAGGTTGAGGAGAAGTGAAAAAATGAATAATCTCAAAAAGACGAGGAAGAGAAGGTGCAGAGAAGTTAATGAATAAGGAGATTGTTAGTAGACATATTTTGGCTATGTGCAGGTTTTTATTAAGTGAAGACCAAAAAATTAAAAGTCTGAACCAATTTGTTATGGGCAGGCCAAAATAACTAATTCAAAATTCTCATACCAAATAGTAAATGCCTTTTTGGAGTAATATTACAAAGCCTAAACAAAAAAACATATGATATTAGATTCATCTTTAAACCATAATCGTCGGCGTCCATCTTTGACATTGACAAAAAATGTAAAAATGCCAAGCAAATGAAAACTCATGAGTACATACATCCAATATTAAAATACATACTTTCTCATACTAATAGGTCAAACATATACTTTTAGGATAGCAAATAGTAGAATGAAGATATAGTAATCAAATTGAAACCTGCAAGATTAATACAAATTATTAATACAAATTAGTACACGTCCAAATTTCAAAAAAATTGAATCTTTTGAATGGAGTTGAACGAAAAAGTGTAATCCATACCTTATAACCAAAATTTATACAAAGTCATCACATCAGTATTAGTTCATTGTGATTCGGAACTTACACGTGAAATATAATCAATGTCCCATTGTTCAGCAATTTCATCGTAATACCTCCTCTAAATTGAGATTATCGGCGGTTGTGGATAGTCATCACGCATTCCCAATGGAACAAAATGATTTCCATTAATAAATCCTATGAATACTATTCTTCGAAATGTCGGAGGTGGGGAATGCAATGACAAGAACGTGAAAGATTGAACTCTAAAGAAATGTACTAATGTAATATTGTAGCAAGGAGAAACTATCAGCTCATATCAGACATCGACATCCACTACTCCATTGGAGTAGGAACAACCACATAATCTAGATATTTAAGCAATTTTGATTTTCTTACCTTCCGAGAGATGTCATCATATAAACTCTATTTAATCAGAAGTTCATGAGATAGTTCATTCCATACATTTAACCAATCATTGCCCATGTCTAATTCACTACTAATAACTAGGCAGTCATGATTGTTCATTCATCAGAACATGTTCAAATAGTGAGGGATCATACTTTGTCAATTTGTAATCATTTGTAAACTTTTTGTAGCTTCCTCTTGTGCTACCTTTCAATTTAATTTGAAACAAATGTTCTAATGTTTGGCTTAATATGGGATATGTTGGCAATTTCCTTAGATTTGATGAAAGAAAGTACGGATAAAGACAACTCATTAAAGAAGTTAGTCCATGAAGAGGACTAGAAGGCAGAGCTAAAGAAGGTAGATCCAAGGAGGCAGAGCCAAGAGTACAGGTGAGAAAGTTGTCAGCGATCAACGATCGCTGACTGGGGATCGTTGAACGAAGGTCTACCGCTCAGCGAACCATCTCCCAGCCGTGCAACGCTCAACAATCAAGGATGCAGCAGCGACTGAAGATTGGATCTGCACTCAGCGATCAGAGACTCGGCAGTCAGCGGCTGAAGACTGAACCTCAACACGGAGTTAAACGACTGAAGACTGAACCTCAATACGGCGTTCAACGGCTGAAGACTGAACCGTGGTTCAACGATCAATGACGCAGATGACCGTTGAAGAACATAGTCGTTACGGACTCAGAAATAGCAAGTTCCATGGTGGCAATCCTATTGGAACTTGTTATAGAAAAGAGTAAAGGCAGAAGAATAAGAAGAAGGAGAATATATATACTCCAAAGTCGACGACGAAGAAGAGCACATGGATGCAGAAGACGGATAGCTTCTCTCTCTATCTCTCTATCACTCTCTTTGTATCTCTCTCTAATGTAACTAATCCCCTCTCTCTGTATCTCTCTAATGTAACTAAACCCCTCTCTCTTCTGGGATGCGGGAATCACCATTCTCTCTGTGTGAGAAATCTGCTTGATCTAAAGTATTCACTTGTAAAGGGTTTTTGATCTCTCCCTTCAAAAGAGATCGTTGTGGTTGGATCACCCAAACAAAGATCCATCGTGGTGTAGTGGTTGGATCACCCGAACCAAGATCCACTGGGTTTCGTCGCCTCCAGAGGAAAAGGCCGACATTGGGTTGGAGTCTCCAGGTGTTAAAGACTCGTCGTCTCGTTCGAGAGATAGTGTGAGTCCACATATTATGGAAGAGAGGACGTAGTTGATTGTGCTGATTAGATCTATTGCTATCTTGTTGCTTATATACTTAGTATCTTAATTAATCAAGCTGACATATTATGTAACCATAATATTCATATCTATTCTTTATTCCACAAACTTTCAATTGATATCAGAGGGAGATTCTCATCTCTAAGGCTCCGTTCGATTGGCGGGTTTTCAGGGAAAATTTTGGTTTTGAGTTTTGAATTCCAATTGTTGCTGTTCGTTTAGCATTTAATTGGACGGAATTTGTTTTCCTCCAATTCTTATCGGGTCGGACCCGTTAAGAGTATAGGCGAAATGAAAACCCTCCTTATTTCATAGGTTTTGTCGCTCTCTCCCGCTTCCGAAAGCCCCTGCGCCATTTCGCGATTCGCCCACTCCCCCGTTCTCCTCCTCCCGCGTGCGCTCCGGCGACGCAAGGAGGCGGCGACACTTGTTCTCTGGCGGTGCAAGGAGGCCGCAAGATGGCTGCTGCTCAGGCGGCGACACTTCGTCTCTGGAGGCCGCAAGAAGGTTGCATCTTCTCAGGCGACACTTCTTCTCCGGCGACCTAGCACCTCCTCCGCTCTTCCTTCCGCTCAAGGAGAACCTCCTCTCTTCTCCTTCGTATTGCATCAGCAACCTTGGAATAGGTACTCTTAAACCCTAAAAAACTAAAAATTTTGGGGTAATTTGTTAGGGCTTTCAATGTATATTGGCTTATGTTAGCAATGTAGGTTATTTTAGGAGTAATAATGTATGTGTGTGATGTATTATACCAAGAATGTATTCAAAGTTTGTGCATGATTGTGTGTTGTGTGTCTAATTTGCTTGTGTGTATAAGTATTTGTATGTTTTTGTGTGTGAATGTTGTATGTGTGTGTGTGCGCGCCTGTGTGTGTGTGTGTGCATGATGTAATGTGTGTATGTATGTTTGTGTAAATATTGTGTGTTTACATGAATGTGTGTATGTATGTTTGTGTAAATATTGTGTGTTTACATGAATGTGTGTATGTATGTTTGTGTAAATATTGTGTGTTTACATGAATGTGTGTATGTGTTGAAATGTGTGTGTACATGTTGTGTGCGTGTGTAAATATTGTATGTTTACATGTGTGTGTGTGTATGTGTTGAAATGTGTGTGTACATGTTGTGTGTGTGTGTAAATATTGTATGTTTACATGTGTGTGTGTGTATGTGTTGAAATGTGTGTGTACATGTTGTGTGTGTGTGTAAATATTGTATGTTTACTTGTGTGTGTGTGTAAATATTGTATGTTTACATGTGTGTGTAAATATTGTATATTTACATGTGTGTGTGCGCGCGCTTGTGTGTGTGTGTGTGCGCGCGCTTGTGTGTGTGTGTGTGTGCGGGCGCTTGTGTGTGTGTGTGTGTGTGCGCGTGTGCGCGCTTGTGCGTGTGTGTGTGTGTGTGTGTGCGCGCGTGTGCGCGCTTGTGCTTGTGTTTACTTGTGTGTGTGTGTGTGTGCGCGCGTGTGCGCGCTTGTGTGCTTGTGTGCTTGTGTGCTTGTGTGCTTGTGTGCTTGTGTGCTTGTGTGCTTGTGTGCTTGTGTGCTTGTGTGCTTGTGTGCTTGTGTGCTTGTGAGCTTGTGTGCTTGTGTGCTTGTGTGCTTGTGTGCTTGTGTGTGTGTGTGTGTGCGTGCATGATGTAATGTGTGTATGTTTGTATGTTTGTGTAAATATTGTGTGTTTAAATGGTGTGTGTGTGTGCTGCATGATGCAATGTTGTATGTGTGTGTGTACATGTAGGTGTGTGTACATGCTTGTGTGTGTGTATGTAATGTGTGTGTGTACATGTTGTGTGTGTACATGTTGTGTGTATGTGTGTGTTTGTGCTTGTTTGTACATGTTGTGTATGTGTGTACATATTGTGTATGTGTGTATGTGTGTACAAGTTGTGTGTGCGTATGTTTGTGTAAATATTGTTGTGTGTATGTGTGTGTGTTGTGTGTGTATGTGTGTGTTTGTGTAAATATTGTTGTGTGTGTGTGTGTTGCATGATGTAATTGTATGTGTTGTGTGTTTGTTAAAACATGTGTGTGTGTGTAAATATTGTGTGTTGCATGATGTAATTGTATGTGTTGTGTGTTTGTTAAAATATGTGCATGTGTATTTGTATGTTTGTGTGTGTATGTTGTGTGTGTGTGTATGTATGTGTGTACATGTTGTTCGTGTGTGTTTGTGTGTGTGTGTACATGTTGTGTGTGTGTGTATGTTTGTGATACATGTATTTATACTTTTTTTGGATTCATCGTAGATGGATGCGATCAATGATTTACATAGAAAGAAAAGAATGTTAAGGAGAAAGAGGGCAATTTTAGTTGCTTTAGTTGCATCTGTTGTGGCAATGATGAAACATAGAGGGCTCAATTGTCCAAGTATTAGAGAGTGTCATGATAATCTAAGGACGACGCTACTAAACGTATTATATAATGGGTCTGATATCAACTGCTATAACCAACTACGCATGAACAAGAGTGTTTTCCATACCCTGTGTGACTTATTAGTGGGGAAGGGGCTTTTAGTTGATACTCAAAATGTGACAGTTAATGAATCAGTCGGGTTATTCTTATATACCCTTGCGCATAATAACAAATTTAGGGATGTCGGGGGTACATACTTACGTTCCATCGATACCTTAAGCAGACATTTCAATATTGTGCTAAAGGCAGTTCTGAAGATGACTGCGGAGTTCATTAAGCTTCCTGAAACATCACAAGCAAATAAATGGGGGTATTTTAAGGATTGTGTGGGAGCTATTGATGGCACACACATTGAGGTCACTATCCCTGTACGTAACCAAGGTAGATATCGAAATAGGAAACAAGCTATCACCACTAATGTCTTAGGAGTATGTGATGTAGACATGAAGTTCATATATGTTTTACCTGGATGGGAGGGTTGCTCATCAGATTCAAGAGTGTTGCATAACGCATTGGAAAGGGAGGATCGTTTTGAAGTTCCAGTAAGTATATATATTTGGCTCGTGTATTATCTTTACCGATAATACATTTTGTCATTACATAACATTAAATTCATCAATGTAGGTAAGTATTATCTTGTTGATGCGGGTTACACAAACGGGTCAGGATATCTAGCGTTGTATCGCTCGACCTGTTATCATCACGCACTGACGAGATAAAGTGGAGTGGAAGCATTAACTGGCGAGATAAGGTCATAGTTAATTGGGCTGACCTTGCAACACTCTGTGGTACGGACAGGTCTACGGGTGTAAATGCAGCAACTGGAGTGGAAGCATCAGCTAATATTGATGTGGAGGAGATTCCTGATGATGATATTGTGGTAGGTTCAAGCGGTCGAAAGAAGAAGGCAATGATAGCGTCAGCTATTGATATGATTGCAGAGGCGGTCACCCATATTGCAAAGAACATGGATGGCCCGACCGAAACTATACAGGTAGTTCAACCGGCAAAGGAGAAAACGAGGCTCGAAAGAATGTATGAGGCACTTGCAGTTATGCCAGATATTTCAGAGTATGATCTTATAAGGGCTATGAACATGCTCAGCACTGACGGGATAAAGTGCGAGCTCTTCTTGATTATGCCAGAGCTTCTGCGTAGGAGTTGGTTACGCGTGCAATTGGATCGTTAGGTGTATGTTTTGACTGTTTATTTTGTGGATGCTAGGCATATGATATTGCCAATTTTGTTTGATGAAACGTTATCATGTTTTAGTTACACGATGTATGTCTATTTTTGAAATTTTGTGAATTTTCGTTGCTTACATACCAATTCCTGCATTTGAATTCTTTCCTGTTACTGAACAGCAGAATTAAGTTTTGGACAAAAACCAAAACCTATGAGTTTTTGGTTTTAGTCCAAAACTAAATCCTTTTCAAACAAAACCTACCAAACGAACGCAGCCTACGGGTTAAAACCTTGGTGAATCAAGATCCTGAGATCTGAATATTTTATGCTCTCTAAATCACAAGATGTCTCTACTAAGAGATTTTGCCTCTACTTCAGGATCTCTCATGAGCAACTTTGACATTTTTGCTTCATGGAAATCTAAAGTGGAGGTATACATAAATTCTATTGATACAACTATTCTTGACTCTATCTTTCCAGGATCTCTCATTCCTCAGAAGATAGAAGTTGTAAGAAGTTGGAGTGAAACCTCTTTTGAAGGAATCTCCTCTGAAAATGAAGGAGAACCTGATGTCCATTGCTTGGCATCTTTGGAGGAAGAATGTTGTAATTCCCCAAATGAAGGGGAAAGTCGATGCAGATCTAAGGGATGCAGCACACCTCAAGCAGAAGATGATGACTGCAGTAATTCTGAAGAAGAACAATGTTGTAGTTCTCAGCAGGATATGGAAACCTCAAACTCTAGTGAGGTAATAGATCTTAGATTTTTTTATTTCTCTAATCCTAACTTTACAAATATCTTTGAGAATCTTTGTCTAGATAACCTTAACTGTGAAAGGAGAATCAAGTCTCTCCTTATAGAAAATCAACATCTCTCTCAGTGCAATTCTGAATTGCATGAGAAGCTTGCATTTCAAGCTTCAACGAACGTCATTGATTGTGACTCCTGAGAAGATAAGAAGAAATCTCTTTAAGAAGAACTGAGAAAATCTCTTGAGGAAAACAAGAGACTAGTATTAGAAGATTCAAAAGCTCAGAAAGATCTTGATTGCATCAATGGTAGGAGTGGCAAACTAAAATTCATGACTAGAAATCTTCAGGTAAGATTTCAGAAATGGGGATTAGGTGTAGACCCCTCCATGGATGCAACTCGAGGATCTCTTCCCCTGAGAAAAGATCATCCCACCTTTGTATATGGAGAAACTGAGAATGAGAAGAGCAGCGCCTGCTACTTTAAATCCTCTCAGGAAAAGAAGAATTCCTCTAAGCCTATGAGGAAGAAGAAGAAGAAGCATACTCCTCACTCCTCGCATTCTCTTACCAACAGTGTTTCTCATTACTACCCTTTTCCACTCTCAAAGATGAGGAAACTAAAAATGAAGGTTGTGGAAATAAACCTACCGAACACAGTGGTAAACGATCGTAGACCAACCTCATTCCCACGGTCAACGATTGCAGATCGCCGTCCGCAGCATCATTTAGCGATCGCTAAACACTTCTCCTTCCCCCTGTCAACGATTGTCGACCGACACTTGCTGCATCGATCAGTGATTGCTGACCGCCTCTCTTTCCAATGGTCGACGAATCGCAGTCTAACCTGTAGGTCACAGGTTGCTCAACCTGTGAGATTTCCAATATCTTTCTCTTCTCCTTACCTCCCTAAAAGAAAAAAATTATATAATAGGTTTAATTATTTTTGTTGTTGTATGGTTGATCATTTCATGGCTGACTATTGTTTTAACCACACAAACACCTACTCTCAGGGTAACTAATATCCAAAGAGGCCAAGGGTTTGTGTTAATTATGCTATTAATGGTCCCAAATCAATTTTGGGACCATATCCTTTCTGAACGAAGGTAGAAGGTAGCAGATAGTTCAAGTTCGTCAAGCTGCACACTTGGGACTTTGACAAGTGTAATTCAACAAAGTTTGGAGTAAAGAAATCTGATCATCATATTATGTGCATAAGTAGCAGAAAGTTAGGCATCAACCAAGGGGGAGTTTCTTTTCCTTCCTTAAAATCTATCTTTCAATCGGTATCATATTTCCAATCGGTATCATATTTCAATCGATATCATATTTCAATCGGTGTCATATTTCAATCGGTATCATATTTCAATCGGTATCATATTTCAATCGGTGTCATATTTCAATCGGTATCATATTTCAATTGATAACTTATAATCATATTTTAGTGATAAGGGAAAGAAAATTAAATAAATACAATCTCTACCAATCAATGATTAGTGATCGCCACTCTGGCAATCCACCAAAATGATGATCCAATTAATCGTTGATCTCCAATTGGTTGACAACGATTCTATTTTCAAAAAGCTGATGTGCCAGCCGGCATTTAATGAATCTATGATCTCTGGTCGTGCTCTGATGCGCGAATCTAGCACACCGCTATAGGCGGGAGCGAGACTGCAGCACGAAACGGCAATGTACCGATCGTTCAAGTAATAAAAAATGTAGGAGTGAATCCCCAAGTATCGAATCTCTAAGGAACACAGTAAGGTGGAGTTATCTATGGAGGAAGGACTTGAGATTGAAGTCCTTTAGGTCGGATGGATTGCGGAAAAGGTGTGATTTGGATTGTGGAAAATAAAAGAAATGAACTAAACTACTCCTATGCAGGCCGCTATGCGCTGCTTCGCTGGGCGGATGGAAACTATGCAGGGCGCTATGCACTGCTTCGCTATGCGGATAGACGAGAAGGCAAGCGGATGAGGTGAGTGTAACTGCGGAAAGGTTTGAGGGTCGTTAGCACCTCTTGGCTAGGCGGATGGATTACACGGGCCATTAGCACCGCTTAGCTTGGCGGATGGAAGAGTAGGCACACGGAATGGGCGAGTAGTCAGGCGGAATGGATGGTGGAATGGGGGCGCTCCTCACTTGCATAGACCACAAAGATAATTCCACATATAAATGAAATATACTAAATAGCATAACAAGGTTTAGCAAACATCATTCATGCACACAAAAGACCAAGAAATACAGTACTACAAGATGAAGGGGGTGAGATTACAACCAAAGGGCGGAGACTCGTCGGAGGTTCACGGCCGGAATCTAGGGTTGTCAATCCTTGTCCGAGCTCGGGCTCCAACTGTCGTTCGGGGTCCGGAAGAGCTGACACCTTCTTCTAATGTACCCGTCTTCTCCGTCAATCTTCTTTGATCCTAACCTCACCAGAGAACTTCACGTGTGCAGCAAGAAATCTCTTGAAATGGAGCTTGGGAGTGCACGAACGATGGAGGAGGCCTAGAGGATGCTCCGGCTTTAGATTTGCAAGAGAATGGCGGCCGGAGCTCCTCGCGAAGGTGGACGGCGATGGAGCGGCGAAAAAGGGCGGAACTGGAGCTCTTAGGCGCGGGAAAGACGATAGATCCAGGATAGGGCGAAATCTGCAGCTTTTATAGAAAAACGGACAGAAATTGGTCACGCACGGTCGAACGCACAACTGTACGTGGACCGTGCGATATTAAAAATACAGGAGCCCAGGAAGAAGAAGCAGGTGCGCCCGTGCGTTTTACTCACGCACGGTCGAAGCCGACCGTGCGTAAAAACGCACGAGCAAATCTAAAAAGCTTGAAATCAGGTCAACAAGGAGAGATCGTGCGTTTCCTTCGTGCACGGGCGAACTGCTCGTGCGTGAACAAATCGCACGATCAGGGGCAGAACACCATTCTGCCAGCAGATAAGCACGCACGGTCTGAGCGATCGTGCGTCAAGAAAACGCACGACCGTGTGATTCATGCAGAAATAGAATTTGGGCAAAATGGAAATCTGCCCACCTTCACAGCACAATAAACAGCTGGGAATACACCTCCAGCAACATCCAAATACAGAAAAAGGGTTAGGGAGCACCATGTGCTTACCCCCAACAACATGGAGCGCAAATGCACACCAAAACGGGCCTAAAAGGTGCACTTCGTGTAATCCGGAGTATCAATGCAATATAAGCAATAATGTGCAGAAAGTGAAGTGCATGTGCGTGAAAACAAGCCCAGATGAGTCCGAAAACCCTATATAAATTGGACTCATCATGCTCTCGCTTAGCGATTGCTGATCATTTCTGATTAACAAACGCTGATCGAAGACCACCTAATCGGTCAAAGTATGCACGGGCTGTGGGAATCCATGTGACAGTTCGGCGCCCCCTTATTTATAAGAGGCCAAAAAAGACAAGTCATCAGCCCTAAACAATTTCCCATAAAGTATTGGAGTGGGGCGTTTCTGTGACAGGACGATACGAATAAACGCTCGACCTATCAGAACGGACGCATTCCTTCAGTCGTCGTTTTTCAAAAACGTAATAATAAATTTAATAGTTATTGTTGTGGGAAAGCAGTACATCTTCCAGGGTCAGTGGTCGGGCGGGCCGCTTTGGCTATTAACTGATCGTCTAACCCACGCCACATGAGCATTCGTTTCCAAGGGTCTATAAATCCCAGGAGATTGAAGAAAACTATGAACTTTGTTATTAATGGACACGTCTATCTGGGACCGCTTCTTCACTGAGTGCAGCAATGCAAGTTGTTCAAGTCTTATATGGAGTTCTCTGAGACTTGGACTAATGAACTTGAGCAGAAAAAGACGATATGGAGAGAGAGAGTAAGAAAGAAGGCGCCTATCCTTGATAGATCAAGGATGGCTAAAGAAAACTTGGACATCTGTGAGAGGTTGCCCGCTTAGCCGAAGAATGTCCGAAGAAAACCTGGATGCCCTCCAAGTTATGCAGCCACCGCGGACAATCCATCCATGATGGTAATGGATGTTGACTGGTCCTTTCGCCTGTTGTCAACAAGGAAGAGGTGGAGGGCATGATGACTCAGGCGGATCATGAGGTACTGATTCTTCACCACTAGCATATGAATTCGTAATCAAAGGGGAAATGTAGTTGTCTTTATTCTTCTCTTTATGCTTCCTTTCTCATCAAATAAGGGAATATTGTTGGGAATTTCCTTAGATTTGATGAAAGAAAACACAGGTAAAGACAACTCATTAAAGAAGAAGTTAGTCCATTAAGAGGACTGGAAGGCAGAGCTAAAGAGGCAACGCCAAAGAAGGCAGAGCCAAGGGGGCAAAGCCAAGAGGAAAGGTGAGAAAGCTGTCAGCGATCAACGATCGCTGACTGGGGATCGTTGAACGAAGGTCTACCGCTCAGTGAACGAGCTCTCAACCGCTCAGCGCTCAGCAATCAAGGATGCAGCAGCAACTGAAGACTGAATCTGCGCTCAGCGATCAGCAATCAAAGACACAGCAGTCAGCGACTGAAGACTGAACCTCAACACAGCGTTCAGTGATTGAAGTTTGAATCGCGGTTCAGTGATCAGCAACGCAGATGACCGTCGAAGAACAAAACCATTGTGGATTCAGAAATAGTAAGTTCCAAGGTGGCAATCCTATTGGAATTTGTTATAGAAAGGAGTAAGTGCAGAAGAAGAAGGAGAATATATAAACTCCAAAGATGACGAAGAAGAAGAGCGCATGAATGCGGAAGATGCATACCTTCTCTTTCTCTCTATCCCTCTCTCTCTCTGTGTATTTCTCTCCAATGTAACTAATCCTCTCTCTCTCTTCTGGGATACAGGAATCATCATTCTCTATGTGTGCCTTCTTGATCTAAAGCATTCACTTGTAAAGGATTTCTGATCTCTCCCTTCAAAAGATGTTGTTGTCGTTGGATCACCCGAACTAAGATCCATCGTAGTGTAGTGGTTGGATCACCCGAACCAAGATCCGGGTAGGAAAAGGCCGACATTGGGTTGGAGTCTCCGGGTAGAAAAGATGTGTCGTCTCATTCGAGAGATAATGTAAGCCCACGTATTTTGGAAGAGAAGACGCACCCGGTTGTTGGGGAACCTCTATAAAATTCCAGTGTCGTTTGGATGTTTTTTTATTCTTCTGTGCTTTTCTATTTCTGTGATTATGTTGATTAGATTTATTTGTATCATGCAGCTTATATGCTTAGTATCTTAATTGATCAATCTGACATCTTGTGTAACCATAATATTCAGATCTATTCTTTATTCCACAAACTTTCAGGATCTATAATTTCGCAAAGTTTTTACTTTATTTCTTGTTTGAAGGTCAAAGGTGTTATTATATCTCCTTAGGATCTCTTCCAATTTTACATCTATTTCATTTGTCACATCTTCTTCAACCTTAACATGCTCACTCCTTTTCAATTCCTTTAATGCTAGTTGTTTTCAGTGATTATGAAGCATTCATAATGAAAAAAAAAACTAGATTGTGTCATGTAGGGTATTAAATCATGTACATAAGGTAATCTCGTTGTATATTTAGATATGTGTGCACTCTCCCATCACAATTTTACTAGACTTTACTGAAAGTTCTTTCTTAATTAAATCTAAAGCAGTGAATGATATAAGACCAACAAGTTCAGAATATAACAAACTTCTATATTCCTTGTTGACCGGGTAGTGCTTTGTCAAAAAGATCTTTTAATCTCTATATATTATAAGTTAATCATCAGATCAAAAGTTTTCCAAACAGTACTTATGTTGTCAATTGAAACATCATCAAGAAATTTTTGAAGCTAGCTATGACCATCCTCAACATGACTTGTGGTAGAAATGCCCAAATGTAAATCCATGTCCACTCATGCTGAAACAAAATATTCTTTATAAAGCTTTATACATATTATGACTACATATGAACAAACTTTAGGATAACTCTTCTCATAGGTGGTTATCAAATCATGAAAGCATACATGAAATTCTTCTAGCCTTTTAGAATCAACTGCAAGTTTTCATACACCTAAGAATTTCTCTCACTCTTTACCTTGTTTGAAATTTTTTTTGCAGTGTGCCAATATTTATTTATTTTTGTGAACTTTGTAGAATATATTTTTGGACTTAGGAAAGATATCTTTAATGGCATTCATTAATGTTATTTCTATGTCGGTAACCAAAACATTTGGCAAGTGATCTTGGTCTAAGATAGACTTAAAACACCGGAGAGCCCATATATAACTTGCTTGAATTTCATTGGACATGAATATGAAAGTAACATAAAATATATAGTTAGTTGAAGCAACACCAACAAATATAGTAACGACAATCGGTATTTGTTCGCCCTATATATGCAATCCAATAAAACACGCATGGGAATATTTTACATAGCTGAATTGATACTGGATGAGCAAAAAACAAACTTACCAAATGATTACTTTTTTCATTTACTTTGTTAAAACTAATATAGTCATCATTTGTGATGCATTTGTATATAAATTGTACCTGTGTCCGCCGTCCAACTTTATTTTCTGGATCTTCGCTCTTTCATTATAAATAGTTCTTATGATTATAGTGTTAAACTAGCTTTTTTCTTCAAAATTAATATTATATTCCTAGGTTTTACTTCAACTACATACATTTCCTAAACAATCTTTTGGTCATTTTCATCTAGTCTACTCACATATAAATGAGCCTCAAGATGAGCCATTTCATGGTTGTGGACTTTGCACTTGACGTTATCATTTCACTCATTTGTATGTGCATTGTTTTACCTTTATTTGAAACGGGCATCCACACCACTTCGAGGTAGTCCTTTGCAAATTTGTTTTACCTATTCTTCTGCTCGTTGACTCTCACGATAATAACCAATTTTATCACAACCAAGCATAACACTAGATTTAACCCTACTAGTAATTTTGTCGGCACATTGAACTGCTGTAACAAATCTCCGTCCATTAGCAATATTTTGTACCCAAGACACTAACTCCCCCCCAAGCTGGAAAATTCATGAATGTGATAAAGTGAATTCTGAATCAATTTGTGAGGATTGGGATGATTCTTTTCATGTCAATATTTTCATGTTGTCCAAACTAATTGCATCTACACATGCAAAATAGACATAATTTGTGATTTGCCTCTGCAGATACAAAACTCAAAATTTTCACGGAAAGAAATAGCAAAAAGAAATCGATAATAGAGTTACCAAGGGAGCGGGGAGCGGGAATCGAAAATGACCTATTCGGAAAAGAGGTTAGTTCTCTATATGCAATTCAAAGTTTTTTCGAACAAGGAGTATTTGCAGTATCGGACAGGAGGCGTCGACAGTGGCTAGGATACGTCGGCAGCAAATGGGAGGCGACAACGACTGGGAGTTGAGAACGGGCTTGCAGGGAGGTGAGAACGTGCTGGGATGAGGCGGGAAACACCTGGGAAGGGGAAGAGGGGTTAGGTAACCCCATTGTCAACAGTCGTCGACTCGTTGGTTAGGAGGAAGGATGCAACGACTGTCGGCGAGGAGGATACAACGATTGTGATCGAGCAGTACTCGATCGGGCGGGGCGCAATTGGGAAGGGACGTCGAGCGTGGGAAGAGAAGAATTAATCGGGACTCTAAAAGTTGTGTGATGTACATAGTTTTTAGGGGGGGAATGAAACCAGAGTTTTGGGTTTTTTTTAAAGAAAAAGTGTTATACCTATAGCCATTAGCGGCTGATGCAACATGAGTTGCATCGTGTTTTACTTTTATTTCCCGCATTTTTATTAGTGACGCGCATGTCTTCGCGCATGTTTTCTATGTGTGTTTATGCATTTTTAAGACGACAGAGGCCCTCTAGGCTCCCGACGAACCTTTCCCCGCCTACTGCAATGACTCCGTACAGACCGCCTCCTCCAATCGGCTGCTATTCCACCTTCCCTACCATTTCGACCAGAATAGTGGATGATCCCACCAATTCCGAGCTTGCTGTTTTATGCTTGGTATACCTTTTAAACTGAAGATTCACTTATTGTTATCTTAGCTTTATGCCTAATTTTATTTGATCAACTAAATTTCAGAGCTTGCTTAATTATACCTACTTAACTCTTTGTCGTCAATTTAAATTCCGTTGTTTCATAATCTCGACTTTTATTCAACTAATTTCATGCATGTGGATGACTTATTTCGTAATGCGCAATGCGCGCGAATGTTTGGCGTTTATGCGTGTTTAGCTAAACTTGGTTAAGAATCGCATGGTAATATGCGTGAGCATCTCACTAGCGCCACCTAATTTTAAAAAGAGATTGCAAATTTATTTTTAAAATCAAATCCTCGATTTTGGAATACATCAGTTTGGTATCAAAGCGGTCAGATTCACTTCTACCGTGAATCGACGATCCAGATTTTGTTAGGAAATTTTGTTTTTTTTTAATACTTAAGATTTCCGATGTTAAAAAAAAACTTTTAAAAATTAGAGTATTTCAAAAAAAAAATTAAATATAAGATAAAAAAATTTAAATTAAAATGGAGAATTTTGGCGAGCGTCTTAAGAAGTTAACGAAAAACGTTGAGATTCTCTCCGCCAACATTAAATATGAAGTGAGCAAGATGTGGACTACGATAACGGCTTGATGTGAAAGTACCAAAGCCTTATGTTTTACCTGACTACCACCCAACTACACATCATATAGTAGAACCTGGGTTTAGGTCTTCTAATAGTCCTCTCTCTAGTCACGGTGTTTCCTCCACGAGTACTTTAGCCCCACTTGTCGCCACTGAAGCGCTCCCTTCAGTCGAGGAGGTTCTCCCTGAGCCCCAGGTAGAACCTCTTCCTCCTCATCTCCTCATTCCGACTGAAATGGTGTTTCCACTTGCTCACACTGAAGCACAACCTCTAGTCACCGAGTGCATTCCTGAGGCCCAGCTCCGGGAAGAACTTCCTAGTGATGTGTCACTCACCTTGGATGACAAAATTTCAATCTCACTTCTCCCTGAGAAGGAATTGGCCAACGAAGAGTCACTCACCTTAGAGGACATAGACTCGATCACCTTATGTCCCGACTCTCCTAGCCCACTGCAGCCGCACACCCTTGAGGCCACTGACATTGTGCTTGGTGGCCACTCGCCAGTGGCATTCGAGTCACCACCCTTTATAGACTTTGTTTCCAGTGACCACTCTTTTAGTTTTTGTTATTATCCTATTATTATTGGAGAGTGCAATAAGTTTCAATTTATCAGCTTTTTCATACCTAGTCGTGTTAGGAGGATAATCACGATCCCAAAAGTTTTTACGCCTCATAGAGACACGCGCTTTAAAGGATTTCTCTAGATGGTTTTAAATAGTAAATTTGGGATCAAATTAAACTTTTGTTGCGCTAGTCAGACTCTAACGAGTAATATTTTGGGGATAATTAATCTGGGTTTAGTTGGCGCTCATAAGTGTCTAGCGGACGAGTGTATGATGTGATATGATCTAATGATTCCACATGTTGATCCTGCTTTCTCTCTACCTTGCTTTTTCAAACCACCGTCTCTTCCACTTTGTATGTCTCTCCTATTTGATGCTCTGATTATTGTTGGTCAATTAAATATTCTGCATAAAATTATGGCTAACAATTTGCAAGCATCTTCAAAAAAATTTAATTCCATGGTTGATTTTCTCACCGGGGATCATATTTTTCTGAAGGAGATGAATTGTCTACCTATTTCAGGAACAAGACCTTGCCTACAAATCTTGTTTATTCAGTAGCAGCAGGGCGGCAGTACTGTATTTCTCGGATTGACATTTGAATTTTCTACTTGCAGCTCACATCCCAGTCTCGTCGGGGTCGAGCTCTTTCAACCTCGGGAGAATTGATGCAACTTGAGTTGCATCGTGTTTTACTTTTATTTCCCACACTTTTATTAGTGTCGCGCACGTCTTCGTGCATGTTTTCTATGTATGTTTATGCATTTTTATTGTGCTTGTTACTCGCGCTCGTTTGTACTCGTGCTTGTTTGTACGACTTATTGGAGTGACCGACCAATAAGATCATGAATAAAAAAAAATCCATCAAACTAAGCTAGGTAATGATTAGGGCAAGCTTATGAAAATATATTAAAATTAAGTACTTTATTTTAATATTCTGAAATTAAATACTAATATTAAATTTAATTTCAGCATTATTAAAATATTTTAGAATTCTTATGACTTTTAATCAAAAACTCATTCAAGAGTTTAAATTCCAAGAGCCGCTTCTTTGAAACCTTTGAAATGTCCCATTTTATTCCCATTAAAGTTATGCATTAAAATCCAAAAGAAACCGCTTTTTCATTAGTGTGGCTGGCTCCCCCAACCCCTAAAACTCCCCCATTTAATCTCCAGCTTTATTATCTTTACAAAAACTCTTTTATTAAGAAAAAATTCTTGTTAACCATTGATATTCTATCCTTTGGAAAACTGCCAGATCATACTCATTAATTGACTCTCCCGTTAGCAAAAAAAACTCCCCCATTTAATGATCCTTAATACCAAATTAAACTCTATTAAAACCCCACTCCTATCTATATAAGAATCTGTCAGCTCCACTTGAAAAGGCAGCTTGGACATATTTGGGAACAGAGAACACCTTTCTCTGTTTCCCAAAGGTCCAGCCCCATCATTTCTCTCCAGCGCGACTCCTCCCGCCTCGTCGACGACGACAGGGCCCTCTACGCTCCCGGCGAACCTTTCCCCGCCAGCTGCCACGACTCCGTCCAGACAGCCTCCTCCTCCAATCGGCTACTATTCCACCTTCCCTACCATTTCGACCAGAACAGTGGATGATCCCACCAATTCCGAGCTTGTTGTTTTTATGCTTGGTATATCTTTTAAACTGAAGATTCACTTATTGTTATCTTAACTTTATGCCTAATTTTATTTGATCAACTAAATTTCAGAGCTTGCTTAATTATTACCTACTTATCTCTTTGTCGTCAATTTTAATTTTGTTGTTTCATAATCTCGACTTTTATTCAACTAATTTCATGCATGTGGATGACTTATTTCTTAATGCGGAATGCGCGTGAATGTCAGGCGTTTATGCGTGTTTAGCTAAACTTGGTTAAGAATCGCATGGTAATATGCGTGAGCATCTCACTAGCGCCACCTAATTTTAAGAAGAGAATGCAAATTTATTTTTTAAATTAAATCTCGATTTTGGAATACATCAGCGGCCTACTCGTAATAATCGCCATGAATAATCGCTGAAGATAAAGAGAAGAAAAGGAGAAGAAGAGGAAGAGAATGTTGGGGACTTTATGGTCCCAATAAAAGACCTGTAACTGAAGCAAAAAATTAGTAATGCCATATTGTATCTCTGAAATGTCAGTATGACAAGTATAAAAGTACATGCAAACAACCAAATTAAGCATAATAAATTAATCAATTTGTCTTTTTCTTCTTCTAAAACAATTGCTTGTTTCTTTTTTCTTATCAAGTCAATGCCATTTTTTCAAGGTTAAAATTTTCATAACCTTGAAAAAAGTAATTTAGTTTGATTGATTAGGGTTCGAACTAAGAACAGTCTGATAATCATGCACATTGTGCAATAAAATTCAGTTTTAAGTAGACCATTTTAATACACTATTTGATATCTTTCACATGCCTCAATTGCAGGGCGTTTCACATGTTGTGTTTAGAGAAGAAGCCCAAACACATTAAAATTGTAGCCAAGCTAAAAATTGAAAGTAAGAAAGATTGCAAATATTATATTACTAAGAATAAAACCTGTTGACGACCCAAACAAACCATCTTCCCAAACTATCTACACTATATATAACACCACAAGTAGAAGCATATTCATCACATTTCTGTACCCTTTACGCAGCAAGATGCCTTGAAATATTCATCTGATTCAAACCAAATGCTTTCTTAACATTCATTTACACCCTTAGATACGGAAGCATGAGAGCTAGCTCGTGGCAGAGCAGACATACCTCAAATCCCTCAATACAAGCTTCATCACCAAGTATAGTTGAAGCCTCCGCGCAAGGCCATCAGTGATGCCGCAAACAGAATAAGGCCCCACCAGACACTGCAGAAGACCAGCGAGGTGGAGGCGACGAGAAGCGACGCGCCGGCAGCCCCACGGCAGATGCGCGAGTACCCGGGGAATACAGAGCGATGCATAATGGCGCCAGCCGAGGCGGCGCTGGTGAAGAGGAGAGCTACAACGAATGTCCTAAAGCCGACAACCCGGTCTCGGAAGATGGCAGTCGGCACAAGACCACCGTCTCGCTCCTCATACTTGAGGCAGGTGAGGAGCGTACCGGCGATGAGGCAGATCCCTAGGAAGAGGGTTTCGGGAGGGGCGGAGAGGGAGAGAGCAGGAATTCGGCGGAGCATCGATGCTCACCGGAGAAATAATGGAAGCGGAGCAGCCGAGGGCTAGAAAAAGAGGAAGAAAAGGCTGAATAGAAAAGTACGGATCAAAGATATTGGCCGTTGACCTTAGAACTCGTACTGAAGTGAAAATGCATCCGTCCTAAGGAACTTTTTGGGTGCTGTTATAAGCAAATCTTTTTGGTTGCTAGCAAATCAATTTCTATGAGTTATTACGCGTCTTTTGAAAATACATCTTGTACATGCATTTTTAGGAAAAATGTCCAACACGAAAATTGTAGATCTCGTCGAGATCTACAACTTTCGTGTTGGACACTTTTCCTAAAAATGCATGTACAAAGCGTATTTTCAAAAGGCGCGTAACAACTCATAGAAATTGGTTTGCTAGCAACCAAAAGGGGTTTGCTTATAACAGCACCCAACTTTTTTCACTGGACTTTTGGCACTTTGCACTCTCAATTTATATTTTAATTTTTGGCATAATGCACCTTCCAAAACACCAAATACACTCTGCTTATAAGAGATGATTATGCTTTTTCGGAATGGAACATAGCAGGTGGTTATGCAACATAGTAGGTTAACTTATAAGAGGTGATTATGCTTTCTCTCCTTTTTCAACAAAAATTTCATAATAAACATTGAAATTCATATTTGTTTTCCTCCTCATTAATAAAACCACTGATCAAGCATTCCGATTATCTTGTCCACAGATTTCTCAATACCAAACAAAACACAGTCCTGAATTACATATATTTCGTCAACATACAAAATATGATTCTTCATGAGCTGATCATACCAGCAAACAACATATGGTTCTTCAACATACAAAATAGCAGAATGATAAGATAGTTAAAAATTCATTTCACAAATCACAAAAACGTTTTGTCACAATCATATAAATCCGATGTAGTCTTCATAACATTCCGGCTCACCTACGAAGAACACAAAATAATTATGTTAGCAATTTTATCTAAATGTCAACAATTTAAAATATTTATTTGCTACTACTTACTTGAAAAAGTAGAATGTTATGATCCACCTAATGCATCTGTCTCAACGTCAGTATTTGAATGTGCGACCTTCTTCTTCACCTAAATGGAAGTAGAAAATAATCAACATATTTTTCAACAATGAATGTAATATGGTAATATAACAATGTAATTGAACTAACCTATAGCTTTAATCTTGCAGTTGATTTTGTGGACAATGTTGGTTCATTGTTTTTGGAGGATTGACCACAACACTTTTTGTTATGTCCAGTAACTCCATACTGGAACAAGTGTATTTTGTACCACTTCTATTTATACCATATTTCATATTAGGAAGCTCGTCTTCCTCTTTTCTTCTTGCATGCTTTGAAGGTCGTCCCATCATTTTGATCGATATTTTTCACGGCACTGCATGATTTAAGTTACATTGGGGCACTCACCCTGTTCGCCGATAGGATTCAACATGTGCTCATAAGCTCTCAAGAACGTAGTACCAATAGTCAACGTAGTCTTCGACCTTCTCCCTTTTATAAAAGATGCACGCTATAGCATGCCCTGGGAAGTCCTGCCTGAGCTCTGAGTTTTCAGGAGGGCGCTGCTGTTGGTGTTTCCAAGGTGATCTGGAAGTGATCAAGCATTTAGTCTCACTGCCAACGCGATATGACCCTATGAGGTCACACACAAGAGTGTTTGGGGAAGTTGGAGGAAGAATTGTGTTGGTCTTACTCATATATGATATGAGTGAAGGACCAATCCTACGACTTACTGGAGTTGGGTCGAGTTGACTGAGTGCTCCACAGGTATTGTGAATACTGTATGGAGTGTGTTGGTGAGTTTTCGAGAATGTCTCGATGAAACTTATCTCAAATCGACGAAAGGGTTTGTCAATTGGTCTCGACGAGCTAGATCTAATTGACAAAATAGTTCCTCGAAATGACTCGACGAAATTTGTCAATTCGTTGAAATGTCTCGACGAATTGGATATTTCCGTGAGTCAATTCGTCGAATGGTATCGACGAAACAAATCTTCTCAATGAAATCTATTCAGTGAATTATCTCGACGAATTCGTCGAATGGTATCGACAAATTAGCTTCACTCGACAAATTCTGTTTACTCCATTTTCTGGTCGTGGGTGTGCGAATATCCTTTCTCTCTCCCTGGGGTATAAATAGATCACGATTTATTTATGCCCTAGGAGTGCGATCTTTTCTTTTGCGATTCTAAGAGAGACGAAGAGTTCCGACGGAAGAGTTCTGATCGGTCGATCCCACCGTCGCCGCCTCTCCCTGTCGTCGGATGATGTAGACTCAGATTTAAATTTTAAAATTAATTATTTTTCAAGCGAACGATTTTATTTATTATAAAATAAAATTATGATTTGAACACATACGTCGATTTTATTTTTAAAATAGGATTTGCAAAGTAGCCGAGCGGCCAAAATCGAAGTTGCGCTCAAAATTACGCTCCACGTAATGAACTTCAATAAAATCGTTGAGTTTTGTTAGAATCAGATTTCTCGAGCGTTTTCCGGATTGAATCTTGGCGAGAATTATACAACCACAAGCAAACCACATTAACAACTTATGTAATAACGATAATAGGAAGAGTTCAAACGTTCGAGGCAAGCTTGCAATATTTAGTTGAGGCGCGTAAAATTATTTCGTTATTTGAAGCATAGATCGAGTGAGTGTTACCCATGCTAGAAGTGGCTTCCAAATCCGGCAGAGGGGGGATGGCGTCAACTGCAGCCCAATGATTTTCGGACAGGCGCTGTGGTCGACGGCTCAAAGGTGAGGCGACTTGCGATGAGCTGGAACCGGACGCTGGTTGACGGAACAAAGGAGTCGGCGTCGACGTCAGTCAGCGGAGAGGGACTCGACAGGGCCTCGCCTAGGTTGTTGAAGGAAGTCGATGGCGAACGGGTTGTTGATGGAGGCCTCTCGTCGATTTGCTGGCCCCGACGCTGACTTTGTCACAGAGTTGAGAACATGGGGAGAAGACGGTGAACAGGGATCGACGACAGAGGAAAAAATGAAAACATGGTTTCATTTTTTTCCTTTTTTATTCCCCCTTTCTTCTTCATGGCCGTAGCCTTTAATAGGCGAAAAATAATCTGCCCCTTTTAAATTTCCAAACAAATTTTATTTCCAAAATTTTCATTTCCACATATGCACGATGCTAGAAAATCTCCTTCCAAAATTACGGCTCTAATTAATTGATGTACATGATATATGTTTCCTCTATTAATTTTTATGCACCTTTTAAAATTATTTTAAGCTTGCCTTTCCCGTCCTAGCTATCCTAAATTACCAGACCTTTATTATTTAGGGACTCACCAGCCGGTCACACCGATAAGCCGAAAATAGTAACGAGTACATGGACAAAAAAATACATGAGATAAATAAGTGCAAAGAAAACGTTAGAAAATAGCAAATAATGAAATATAATTGGCGAGTGATGGAATCACGCGTCCTTGGATGCGGCGAGGGTTGCATCAATTCTCCCAGGGTTGACAGAGCTCAACCCCGGCGAGAACTCGTAGAAACTGATGCTGTATAGATCAGGCGTTGTTGCTGGTGCTAAATTCGGTGGAATGTCTGGGATCTTGATAGGTCGCTTGACGTACGTTGGAATTTGGAATTGGCCAATCCTCCCGTAACAAATAAACACCCAACCTTCCTTTGAAAAGTACAACTCATAGCGATAACAACCGACTGTGAGTTTGTAATGTTCAAAGGTTGCTTGCAAATTATCAATAATAATTGTACAAAACTCTTTTAAATAATTAACATGAGCTTGCACATCGAAGGAAATACGTTCATGGAATGAGAGGGGGCGGCGGTCATGAAGATGGTGTACTAAAAACAAACAGATAATCTTGAAAGGAGATTTATTATGTGAACGATTTTTAGAATTATTATATGTGAGTTGTGCTTGTGGAAGTACAAGATCTCATTGCTTTACATTTGCCTCAGTCAAACACTTAAAAAGGTCCCTCAGACTTTTTCCAACGACCTTACTCCGTTCATCAGTTAGAGTGTGATAAATGCTACTATCCTCAAGTTTGGCCCTCAGTTGACCACATATTATGTTCCACAAAGATGAAAGAAATTTTTTTATATTTCGATCTAATGTCACAAATATGCGCATAACCAAATCATAGTGAGATGAAAAGGTGTACTCACTAAGTAGGAGATTGGTCGAGTTGGGTGTGCAAAGTGAATATCCGTCTAACAAAGTGTATGAAAATCGAAAAATATCAGGTGGTACGTCAGGACTCGATAAATGTGGTGTGAGCGGACATACCGGGGCCACAAATTAATTCATGGGGTGGGGGTTAAGACGGGAGTGCGGTGAGCAGTAATGTGGTGGAGTTAGTGAAGAGTGAACTAGAATGCACAGAGGTCCTCTCGTGGGCCCTTGGAATCAGGCAATTCTTCTGGGGGAGAAGAACAACCGTGTGCCCATTATACTCAAAGGAGTGAGAGTTTCTCGTGCCATCGTGCATGACATGTCGTCCGTACTGCCAAGCTCGCCCTAATAGAATGTGACAAACATCCATGGCAGCAACATGACATAAAACTCTATCTGAATGCGTGCTCCCTATAGAAAACTCTACTAGGCAATAATGAGTGACAGGCATAGTCAAATGACTATTGACTCCGGATAAGCTATAGATTTGTTCTAACGGGTGCGTCTCAAGGCCCAATATGTCGACCATGCGTTGAGACACAAAATTCTCCATGCTACCACTATCGATGATAATGGAACAAAATTGTCCCTGGATGCGTCCAGTAGTGCGGAAAATATCGTGCCTCCTATGGTCATCCTTAATAGGCTCACTAGGGGTGACCAGACTATAACGTAAGACACAAACTAAGTGTTCGGCGTGTTCGCCTTCCACTTTTATGACATCCTCAGACTCGTGCTCAGGCTCAGGCTCAGGTTGAGACTCATTTATGTAAACTCCATACTAAGGCTCAAGTCCGTTAGGAGAATCAATAATAACGATGAAGTGGCATCGCGGACACTCCGATGATTTGTGTCCGGGCTCCATACACTTGAAGCATCGGAATACTCCAATGTTGGGCTTAACCCTAATAGTCTCCTTACCCTTGGAAAGGATGGTGGGTGGAGTTGGAGTCCTGACAGTGACGAGCGGGTGAGAGGAATCTGAGATCCTAGCCTGGGTAGTAGTGGTGAGACTCGATGTAGATCTATCAGTAGATCTGACTCCGATTGACCGTTTTTGAGAGGCCTCCACTCTCCGTGCACGACTTGATATTTCTCCTAAGTCCTTGTAATCAAATAACTCCATTTGATCTCAAATGGAATAGCGTAGCCCGTTCAGATAACGGGAGACGGTCATGTCATTATCCTCTCGGAGGTCGAGGCGAGACTGAAGGACTAGGAATTCATTGGTGTACTCATCCATCATCAATTTGTCTTGTCGTAGGTTGTGGAACCTACGGTAGAGGGTTTGCAAGTAGTCCGCTGGGACATACCGCCTTCGCAATTAAATTTTAAACTCATCCCAAGTGGTAATCGGGGGCAATCTTAAATTGAATCTAGACCGCTCGAGTTGACCCCACCAAACTAAGGCAGATCCCTTCAACCTAAGGGCAGCGTACTCGACTTGTCTAGCTTGGGGCAATTACTTCCAAGCCAAGAATCGGTCCATCCTATCACACCAATCTAGACATCCCTCAGGTTCTAAGTGCCCTTCAAAATCACCAACGTCTAACTTGATCCTTAAGTCCCATCGAGGTGGATCCCTAATATTTTGTTGCCCTTGCACAATCCGGCGTGGATTAGGGTTGTCGTTTTCAGGTTGCCTAGGGTGATGACCCTCTTCATTTTGGGTTGGGATAATCCCTAATTGTTGATTGGCTTCTAAAGTGTTGACACGCGTGCGCAACCCATTAATCACTTGTCCTACATCTCGCATGCTCGTGGTGACATTCGTACTTAACGCCTCAATGGTTTTAGTTAAAATTTTAATTTGTGCGCTCAGATCGGTCAAACAATTTTATAAATTTCCCACACGATTTTCCATTTAAAATAATTTGAAATCAAAATTTCTTGTAAAATTTAAATTCAAAAAATAAAAGGATTCTCTTTTTTTATAACAAAATAAAATAAAGTTGTTAAACTAAAAGACAATTTGTTTTTTCTTAAATTTTTTTTGAAATTCGGATCGCGTGATTCGCGATAGGAATGAATCACAGTCCCTCTGATACCAAACTGATGTAGACTCGGATTTAAATTTAAAATTAATTATTTGTCAAGCGAACGATTTTATTTATTATAAAATAAAATTAGGATTTGAACACATAAGCCGATTTTATTTTTAAAATAGAATTTGCGAAGTAGCCGAGCGGCCAAAATCGAAGTTGCGCGCAAAATTACGCTCCTCGTAATGAACTTCAATAAAATCGTTGAGTTTTGTTAGAATCAGATTTCTCGAGCGTTTTCCGGATTGAATCTTGGCGAGAATTATACAACCACAAGCAAACCACATTAACAACTTATGTAATAACGATAATAGGAAGAGTTCGAACGTTCGAGGCAAGCTTGCAATATTTAGTTGAGGCGCGTAAAAATATTTCATTATTTGAAGCATAGATCGAGTGAGCGTTACCCAGGCTAGAAGTGGCTTCCAAATCTGGTAGAGGAGGGATGGCGTCAACCGCAGCCCGATGATTTTTGGACAGGCGCTGTGGTCGACGACTCAATGGTGAGGCGACTTGCGATGAGCAGGAACCAGACGCTGGTTGACGGAACAAAGGCGTCGGCGTCGACGTCAGTCAGCGGAGAGGGACTCGACAGGGCCTCGCCTAGGTTGAAGAAGGAAGTCGACGACGAATTGGCTGTTGATGGAGGCCTCTCGTCGATTTGCTGGCCCCGACGCTGGCTTCGTCGCAGAGTTGAGAACACGGGGAGAAGACGGTGAACGGGGATCGGCGGCAGAGGAAAAAATGAAAACAGGGTTTTGTTTTTTTCCTTTTTTATTCCCCCTTTATTCTTCATGGCCGTAGCCTTTAATGGGCGAAAAATAATCTGCCCCTTTTCAATTTCCAAACAAATTTTATTTCCAAAATTTTCATTTCCACATATGCACAATGCTAGAAAATCTCCTTCCAAAATTACGGCTCTAATTAATTGATGTACATGATATATGTTTCCTCTATTAATTTTTATGCGCCTTTTAAAATTATTTTAAGCTTGCCTTTCCGGTCCTAGCTATCCTAAATTATCGGTCCTTTATTATTTAGGGACTCACCGGCCGGTCACACCGATAAGCCAAAAATAGTAATGAGTACATGGACAGAAAAATACATGAGATAAATAAGTGCAAAGAAAATGTTAGAAAATACCAAATAATGAAATATAATTGGCGCGTGATGGAATCACGCGTCCTTGGATGTGGCGAGGGTTGCATCATCGGACCTAACAGTCCGTGGGAGACGTAAAGGCTCTTTTTCTCCGACCTAGTTCTTGTGCGACAAGAAGCTAGGGTTCTTCAATGCTCGTGTTGTAACATCCCCCAAACTTCTAGACCCCTAAGTTGGTTTTGTCATGACTAGGTCATGACAAGACCATAGGAAGAGCTCAAGACCTTGTGAACATAGGTGAGAAGGAGAAAACCCAAGTGGTCTACAAATAGCAATTTTCAGATGCCAAGCCTAGGATTGGACTTTAGGAACCCACCTTGATCCTCCAACCCCACCATAACATACCTAACCCATTAGAGGCCCCTTGGAGCACCAAGGACCCATTGGGGTCAACCAAAGAGGCCAATTTGGCTAAAGTCAACCTTAACCCTAAATTGGTCAAACTAACTCAATTAGGGTCAATTGGCCTCCACCATGCCAAATTGACCTTACCCCTACCTTTATAAGAATATTAGGTACCCAATGGACCAAAAAGCCCCATCATGGGACTCCTAAATTGACCAATTGACCCTAAGTCAACTCTAGCCCTAATTTGGTCAAAGTGCCCTATTAAGGGACAATTCACCCTCACCTTACCAAATTGACTCCACAAACACCTTCCTAACCCTTAAGGGAGCCCAATGGAACCTAAGACACACATTGGGGTCAACCCAATTGGTCAATTTGACCAAAGTCAACTTAATCCTTAATTTGGTCAAAATAACCCAATTTCCCCAAATTAAACCCACTCCACTTGGGCTAAACCCAATTGGTGTGGTCCACCACCTAGTGGTGATTGAATGATGCTGACTTGGCCATTCAATTTGAAAGAATTCGGCCAGGAGAGAGAAAATGGAGTTTTCACCCAAATTGAAGAGAGAGAGGAGCATTCATGGAGATTGAATGCATTTGACCCCCATTCAGAGCAATTAATGGCTCCATCATCTTCCCTTGGGGAGAGGAGGAGTTTCTAGCCATTTTCCGGCCACATTGATGCACAATTCAAACCCCCCAAGTGTAACCGAAATTCTCCTTCATGGCCATTAATGGCAATTGATGAATTGGCCACTCCCCTCCTCCGATTCGACCTCTTAATGTCTTCAGCGATCATAGAGGAAGAAAACCCCCCAAGTTTCCAGAGAGAATCGGGCAGAGGAAGGATGAATCGGCATGGCACCAAAAGCTCCACCACCGTCCATGGCTAACCGCCGGAGCACGCGCCACCAGGCCCCCACACAGGTCCGATCCTCTTCCTCCCTCTCAGTGCTTAGATCTCAATCTAATTGGGGCTTGATTTGAGTTCAATCGGGCTCGAATCGTGCTCTCAAAGGTGCTCATTTTCGAGCACTTTTCCCCTCCCCGAAACCCCTACTCCGGCCACCACCGGCCGACAAATGACCTCCTATCGCCGGCCACCACCTCAACGGAGGTGGTGGTGGCACTTGCCGGCCGGGGAGATGTGAGGGTGGCCGGGAAATTGTCCTACAAAGTCGCCCAGGATGGGCCGTCGCAAGCCGTTGGTCGATCGGGGACGATGGCTGTGAGCCGTCCGATCTGCCGCCATCTGATAATCGCAGACCTATTTTAATGTTTTTAATTTAATAGATTGTATTTTGTCACATTTCTGAAGTACTTTGCAATAATTATTAAAAATACCTGGGCCCTTCAAATGAAAAAGTGGCCAACACCAATATTGTAGCCCTTGATGTGTAGATTAATTGAAAATTTGTTTCAGGTCAATAGGGTCACTGTTGCCCCTTGTAGAGCCAAAATGGTGGGACTGGTCCCTAGGGTAGGGCAGTCACCTTTACTTGCATAACTTTTGATTGGGCCATGCTATGGCGTTGATATTTAAAACCTAGGCTATTTACACCTACCCACACATCATACCAAAAGATGGGAATTTTAGAAGAATCTTTTTCTAAGGTTTTTGTAATAATTTCATAAATTAAATATAAATTAATTAGTGGGTCAAATGACCTCCAATGCCCTCCAAATTTTGGTGGGTGCTTCTTGGGTTCATCACATAACCCTGGTAAAAATCTCAACCCAATTGGGACTGATTTAGTTTGGAAATTGGCTAACCTAAGTTGGGTCTAATTAGGTCAAAATTAGGGCATAGTGTTTGGCTAGGGGTATTGTGGTCAAATCTCCTCACCATGAGTTGAAACCTTGGCCACTGGCTTAGGATCTCCTAAAACACCTCCATGAGTGATATGGGGTGGTGTGGAGGTGGTTATGCCCTAGAACACTAGTTTTAGCCCTAGGTGTGCATATAGGACCTTGTGAAGGACATGGGGTCAAATGTCCATGAGTGGTTATGCAACTTGGTGGATAAGCTTATAGGGGGTAGATAGGCACTGGGTAATTTTATAAGAATTTTAGGAGTCAATATTCCCTTTGAATTATGACATAACCCCTTTAGGGAAACTTCTTAAAAGAAATCTTTACATGCTTAAAAAGTCTTGGATGATGATGAAACCTTGGTGGTGCCCTTATAATCATGGGTTAAACCTCTGGTAATTTTTGTGAATTTTATTAAATGATTTAATTAGTACTTCTTTCACAAGGCACCTGTTTTGATTTAGACTTAAGAACAATATTTGAGAGCCCAAACTCTTTGTTAAATTGTGAAAATTGGTGATAGGCCCTTTCTGAACATTACGAACCTCTGTAAATTTTTATAGAATTTTTGAGGACTTAAATCAGCAGGCTACTTCACAGTTCATTGAATTTGAGGTTTTCTTAATTTATTTATTTTAGTGAGAAAATGATTTCCTTAAATCCTGAAACTTAGTCAGTAGCCTTTTCTGGTGAATACAAGAGTTTGATATTGTTCCCATAATTTTAGTGTTGATCTTTTAGGTAGTTCCTTCATACAACTATGATTTTGGATATATGATAAATAATTAAATTAGAGGAGAATTTCTTACTGTAAAAATATGATATGCTGTTTCTGATGTTATTTAGTCACCATAGATTTATCATAATATTTGGAGAGCCATATCATAAGATTCACTTACACTTCATGTTCATTTTCACACTTGGCAAATGTTTGGAGAAATTAAATTAAATATTAATTAATTAGGGAAAAATATGATTCTCTGGATTCAGTCCTTTAACATCATGGTAGACCTCCAGTAAATATCATGGGTCAGTTGGAAGAATATTTGGAGTACCTCTAGTTGTGAGCTTCATATAATTATTTTGGTCTGCGTATAGTAAAACTGCGAAACTTAGGTTTTAGTAACCTACTAGGTGGAAATGTGTGCAGACGGTGCACATGGGTTGATTAGATAGTTGTGAGTCCACTCCAGGAAGTGTATGTGAGGAAAGTGTACTCGTTGGGTCAAGAGTAAGGTTGTCCTGGGGATTGACGAAAGATCGTCTTTCCCCTGGTGTGTCTTAAGGCACTTAGGTCTAACTCAAGTGAAACGGTAGAAGGGAATTCTTAAGGGTAGATACCAATAACAGTAAGTATCTTGAGAAAGGGAACTTTGGGGTGTCAACCCATTACAGTTCCTAGCACCGTAGCGAGCCCCTTACAGGGTAACCCTCGGGAAGTCCAAAATTAACCATAAGTCGTAGGAGTATAGAGGATGCTCAAGACTAACAAATATCACATTCACTCACACTCCGTTGTCCCGGGAGTTTAGTTGGTTTGGTACCCCGAGTTGTAGGCTCGGTGGTGGTTGGTGCGGATTGTTGATCCGGAGAGTTTGTGACTCAGTTTGGTTCTTGGTTGGGCAAGTTAAGCCCAGGTGGTTTATGTTGTAGTTTGTAGGTAGATAGTAGAACATGTTTTATGTGCACAAGGTGGTGGGTCCTTAGTGTTGGCGGTCGTTGCACCGACGTTGATACTCAGGCTCGACAAGTGTGGAATTTGCACTTAGCCATAAAAGTCTGGTGGTCCAGCCAGTGAGTACGCAGATGCTCCGCGGTTTTGCGTTGAGGCGTATGATAGGTCTAAGTAAGGTAGTGCATATACCAACCTAGAGGTGGGCGAGGCCCAACCCACCGCTTCCATTTGACACTACGGGAGTATCCTGGGAGTCTTGCAAGCTCCAAAAAGGGGGAACTAAAGGTCTGTGCGCACGGAGTCGAAGTGGGTGAGTTGCACTTGTATGAACATAGCATAACTGCATACCTTGCCTGTCATAGCATAAACATTGCATTTCAACCCCTATCCCTATCGTATAAGTCGGTTATGGGACTTCTTATACGATAGGCCTTGCAAAATAACTCCTTTGGTCTATAGGTTTGTGTGGGCATTCCTATAAATCAATGGTTACTTTTCTATTACTATTGTCTTTACTTACTGCCCTTTACTTACTCTTTACCTGCTCTTACTTTGCTTTATTACCTGTTTCGTTTATGTATATATACTTGAGTAGTGGTAGAACTCTTCCTGTAGAATATACCCTATCATCTGCTTTTGCTATTACCCCTTGTTTGTCCTCCGCTTCATCCTTTCCGCTCGGTGCCTAGGAGTCACCGGGGGAGGGGTGGGGGATTGGCTTAGTCTTTTGACTAACGGTCGGTGGACCATATCATTTTAGGAGACCGCGACGACAGAGCAGCACCAGAGGCCGGTGCAGATGGAGGCGGGGCAGTCTAGCACGGGAGCACCGATGACAGGATCCGTGAGTGGCTATTAGTTCTAGTTATTTTGCTTCCGCGAGTGAATTTGTAGTGAGGCTTGATGTATCGGGCAGGAGCCCTTGTTATCTCTTTCCTTATTTCAGTTATATTTATGTGGACATCTCTTCGTGGATGTATTACTTTTCTATGTGATGTGGACTTGACTTTCTTTTAGCTTATTTCTCTTTGCTTCTTCGTGATCGATTTGGTCGGCAGTATCGGCATTTTGTAGTGGCGACCTTCCCGAGAGAGGGTGTCACCACAAAGCGGCGGTTCTGGGCCTAAGACCCGGATGTTTAAAAAAAAACATGGGGTCTTACACGTGTGGACTCCCGTAGAGGCGTCGATCGATTTCTGCGCTTGGGACTCAACGATCGTTCTTCGGGATTTCTATGTGGAGCACCTTGGTTGAGTGTTGACTCAATCCCCTTCAGGTATTGCAATGTGTTGCCTTTCCTATTTCTTGATTCATGAAATCGCAAGTTCCTCGAACTGTTTAGGGTTGTTCTTGTTTGTTATTCCGCTGCGCATATATGATATGTTATTCATTTTGAATGAAGTAGAAAACCCTACAGTGGTATCAGAGGCAGGTTGTGATCTAGTGCGTGTAAATCAGAAATTTAGAAGTGTTCTAAATGTCTGGATTTCTTCCTAGATGTGAGGATTCTGATGAAGTGTTCTAAATTGGAATCTCGCCAGGAACGCATGTGATTGCGTTGTGATTTCATTGTTTCAGAAATTGTTTCTCCATTGCAGTAACCGTCCCTCAAAATGGTTTGTGAAACCAAATATCTTAGATTTTGAATCTGACTTTGAGAGATGAGCTTGTCTACTGCATAAGTGGAGTTGGTTTTGTCTGTGTCCAATGCATGTAAATATGGAAATTTAGAAGTGTTCTAAATGTTCAGATTTAGCCCCATTTTATCAAAGTGTTGATAATTTCTTTTGTGCACATCTGGTATGCATTTGGATTGTGAATGTTGTAATTTTATTTTTTTGTGAATGTGCACAATGATTAAGTGTTAATCACGATGAAATGTTCATCGATTGAATCATAAAATCCCTAATCCAATATTAAGTATTTGGATGCCTTCCGATGGATGACACTCTTCCTGCCTCGATCGATGAAGTGTGGGCTTGCCAAAGCAAGGTGCATTAATCTAGCGGATAATTGTGATATCCCATTGTCGACATCGGGTCCAACATAACTATGTGACCTTAAAGGTTGAGTGCCTAGAGGCATAGGGTTGGTATGCACCATATGATGGATGCGAATAAAGAGTTATTCACCAACCATACAAGAGTTGCATGCTGATGCTATTTGCAAGTGTTGTCTACTTTTAATAACTGCATTATGAGAGGAACGCCAAAGCAGACTCATTGTATTGGTGAAATACGGATCTTGTCCACTAAGAGAGTAACTCGCATAAACTCTCTGAATTGATATTAAAGGTTATCAATTTGAATAAAATAGTGGGAGCTTTTAATAAAAGTCCTTATTAAATACAATGTATTTTGAAATATAGTACTAAAATCTATTTTGCAAAATTCTTTGTAGAATATCCATGGCAAGTGGATCTCACACCACCTTGTCCCTAAGAACCATCCTTGAGAAGAATAAGCTCAATGAGACTAACTTCCTAGACTGGTACAGAAACCTGAGAATTGTTCTCAGGAAAGAACGCAAGCTCTATGTCTTAGAAGAGGAAGCCCCTACAAAGCCAACTGGAAATGCTCCTCGAGCAGATAAAGATGCTTACAAGAAGTATCAAGACAAAACCCTGGATGTGGAATGCCTCATGCTTGCTACCATGTCCACTGAGTTTCAGAATCAACACGAGAGCATGTGTGGTTATGAGATAATCGAGCACCTCAAGAAAATGTTCGAGGGGCAAGCTCGGCAAGAGAGATTTGACATATCCAAGGCATTATTTCAGTGCAAAATGGGAGCTCGATACTCAGTAGGGACTCACATACTCAAAATGATTGGGTATATAGAGAACCTTGAAAGACTGGGTTTTCTCTTGGGCTAAGAGTTGGCCACTGATCTGATCCTGCAATCATTGCCGGACAGTTATGAGCAGTTCGTCTTGAACTATAGCATGAATGAAATAGACAAGACACTGCCCGAGCTCCTAGGCATGTTGAGAACTGCCAAAAACAACATGAAGAAGGTCAAGCCTGCTAGCCCCATACTGATGGTGCATAAAGGCAAGGGCAAGGGATAGGGATTGAAGAAGACAAAGAGAGGATCTAAGTCTTATCTTGATCCCAAATCTTCTGCACTAAAAAAGAAAGGTCCGGCGAAGGAAGGAAAGTGTCACCACTGCGGTAAGGCAGGGCATTGGAGGCGGAACTATCCCCTCTATATTGAGGATCTGCAAAAGAAGAAGGGAAGTGTGACTTCCACTTCAGGTATTTATGTTATAGAAATAAACCTTTCTGCTCCTTCATCTTGGGTATTAGATATCAGATGAAGTTCTCACATTTGTACAAATATGCAGGAACTAAAAAGGAGAAGAATGGTGGGTAAAGGGGAGGTAGACTTGCGCGTAGGAAATGGAGCTTGAGTTGCTGTCATTGCCGTTGTTGCCTATCATCTTTCTTTGCCCACTGGGCCTGTAATAGAATTAGATAACTGTTATTTTGTTTCAGCTATAACTAGAAACATTATATCCATTTCATGTCTTGACATGAACAGTTTTTCGTTTGTAATTAAGAACAATTGTTGTTCGATTTTTATGAATGGTGTTTGTTATGGTGTAACCTAATTGTTTAATGGTTTATATGTTTTGAACTTAGACCATCCGATCTATAATGTAGAAAATACTAAAAGACTAAAAACAAATGACTCGAATCCTACATATCTCTGACATTTTCGTTTAGGCCATATAGATGAGAAACACATATCCAAGCTCCATAAAGATGGACTATTGGACTCATTTGATTATGAATCATTTGAGAGATGCGAGTCATGTTTATTAGGCAAGATGACAAAAGCCCCTTTCACTAGTTGTAGTGAGAGGGCTGATGATCTCTTATTTATAATACATTGTGATGTATGTGGACTCATGAGTTCTATGGCTAGGGGTGGATTCTACTACGTTACATTTACTGATGATTTCAGTAGATACAAATATATATATATATATATCTTATGAAGTATAAATCCGAAACCTTTGAAAAGTTCAAAGAGTTTAAGAATGAAGTAGAGAACCAACTGGGAAAAAGGATTAAAGCACTCCCTGATCGAGGTGGCGAATATCTGAGTCATAAGTTTCGTGATCATCAGAGAGAGTGTGGTATTGTATCACAGCTCACTCGCCCGGAACACCACAACATAATGGTTTGTCTGAGAGGAGGAATCGTACTTTGTTGGACATAGTATGGCCAATGATGAGTCATGCAGATTTGCCTGTTTCCTTTTGGGGATTTGCTCTAGAGACTGCTACTTTCACTTTAAATCGCGCTCCAACGAAAACGGTTCTAAAGACACCATATGAGATATGGACTGGGAGGTGTCCTAGTATATCTTTTATTAAGATTTGAGGTTGTGAGGCATACGTGCGATGTCAACTGCCTGCCAAGCTGGAACCCAAATCGGATAAGTGTTATCTATTGGGGTATCCTAGGGAGACCAAAGGGTACTACTTCTATCTGCCGTCTGAGGGCAAAGTGTTTGTCGCAAGGACTGGTGTCTTTTTGGAGAAAGAGTTCTTATCCAGAAAGACTGTAAAGGTAGAACTTGAAGAAGTTTAAGAACCACAAACTGAGAACGAACCGGAATTGGATCCTGAGCAAGGAATACAAGAAGTTGTAGCTAGAGAGCCTGCTCAAGAAACACAAGTCCTACGTAGATCTGGTAGACCAAGATTTGAGCCTGAGAGATATGGATTTCTCATGTCTCAGATAGGTAATGTGTTGTTTATGGATTATGATGATGAGCCTGCAACCTACCAAAATGTTATGAATGGACCAGACTCTAAGAAGTGGCTTGAGGCCATGAAATCTGAAATGGACTCCATGTATACAAACCAAGTTTGGACCTTGGTGGAACCACCTGAAGGGGTACGACCCATATGGTGCAAATGAGTCTTCAGGAAGAAGACCGACATGGATGGGAATGTACAGACATTTAAAGGCCGGCTGGTGGCTAAAGGTTTCAGGCAAATTAATGGTGTTGACTATGATGAGACCTTTTCTCCTGTTGCTATGACCAAGTCTATCAGAATTCTTCTTGCTATTGCTGTATATTATGACTACGAGATCTCACAAATGGATGTCAAAATAGCTTTTCTGAATGGAAACCTCCTTGAGGAAGTGTATATGACACAACCCGAGGGTTTTGTATTCTAAGTGAAGCCACTAAAATATGCAAGTTGAATCAATCCATTTATGGATTGAAACAAGCTTCTCGAAGTTGGAATCTTTATTTTGATGAGAAAATCAAAGAGTTTGGTTTCATCAAGAATGAGGATGAGCCTTGTGTTTACAAGAGGATTAGTGGGAGCATTGTTATCTTCCTGATATTATATGTAGATGACATACTGTTGATTGGGAATGACATTCCGACCCTGCAAGTTGTTAAGAACAGCCTAGGGAGCTGCTTTTCTATGAAAGACTTGGGCGAAGCGACTTATATACTTGGTATTAAGATCTATAGAGATAGATCGAAGAAGTTGTTGGGTTTGACCCAGAGTACATACATTGAGAAGGTGTTGAAATGGTTCAACATGCTTGAGTCCAAGAAGGGATTCTTACCCATGTCACATGATGTGAGTCTCTCTAAGGACCAGCGTCCTAAATATTTGGAAGATAGGGACCGCATGAAGTTGATTCCATATGCTTCGGCAATTAGATCAATCATGTATGCAATGTTATGTACTAGACCCGATGTCTCATATGCTTTGAGCATGACGAGCAGGTATCAGTCTGATCCTGGTGATGGTCACTGGATAGCTGTCAAGAATATCCTAAAGTACTTGAGAAGGACGAATGATGTATTCTTGGTGTTTGGTGGAGAGGAAGAGCTCGTTGTAAATGGTTACACAGATGCTAGCTTCCAAACTGATAAAGACAATTCAAAGTCCTAGTCAGGTTTTGTATTTTGCCTTAATGGAGGAGCTGTAAGTTGGAAGAGTTCCAAGCAAGAGATAGTTGCTGATTCTATGACTGAGGCCGAGTATATTTCTGCAGCAAATGCAGCAAAGGAGGCTGTGTGGATTAGGAAATTCATCGACGAGCTAGATGTAGTTCCTAGCATTGTTGGTCCCGTAGTTCTCTATTGTGACAATAATGGTGCAATTGCCCAAGCTAAGGAACCTAGATCTCATCAGCGCTCCAAGCACAAACTTTGGCGATTCCATCTTATTCGAGAGATTATCGATTGAGGAGATATGAACATTTGCAGAGTACCAACTGAAGAAAACATAATGGATCCACTGAGAAAGCCTCTTGTGCAAAATAAGCATGATAATCATGTTAGATCAATGGGTATTAGATACCTGAATGATTATCTTTAGTGGGAGCCTTGTGGATTGATGGAGCAAAACTATGCTTGCAAATGACAACGACAAGTGTACCGTATCGAATGTAGTATAGGTTATAAAAATCAAGGTCGTATTAGACTCGGGGCGGTTGAGTACTCTTACTTCAAGAAAATCTCTATTATTTTATCAATTAAAACTTGAGGGCTGGTTTTGCAAAAAGAAAATAAAGCAATAAAGAAAGAGGAGAATGAGAAAATAAGAACTATTTTATTGATTGAGACAAAAGAAATTAGAAACTATGAAAAGGAAATTACAATTATTGCATTGAAAATTACAAATGCTAATAAGAAAAAGACGTACAAGAGCTACTAAAAACATGAAAATAAAACAAGAAAAGGAGATTTGAACTCCCAAAATTCGTCCTTAAACATCTGCTGGAGCTGGCTTTATATAGCTGAAAAGTTGAGGTTACACGCCCTTGGTCACGCCCGTGACCAAGGGCGTGTAAGGGGCGTGATCGAAGCAGCAGTGGAGAGGGCGCCTTCTGAAGTAAATGCGTGTGTTTCAGCCGTGTCACGCCCTAGGTCACTCCCGTGACCTGGGGCGTGTAATCTTAAAATATGGCTTCTGGCGGGAATCTTCAGTGGGAAGGAGCGCGGGGCGAGTCACGCTCGTGACCTGGATGTCACGCCCCCTGGTCACGCCCGTGACCTGGGGCGTGTAACTTTAAATGATGTGGCAGGCGTGATGACAGCTGGTGGCGGGGTCCCGGCCGTGACTTGGATGTCACGCCCTTGGTCACGCCCGTGACCTGGGGCGTGTACTTGGCGAATCTTCACCGAATGATCCCAGGGTGGCGGAATCGGGTCTGGAACACATCGTAGGTTACACGCCTATGGGTCACGCCCGTGACTATGGGCGTGTACTTGGGAATTTTGCTCAAAATATCCAGAGAACCTGAAAACATAAGATAAGTCTAAGTTAGATTATAAAATTAAAAGGGAACAAATTAAATAAGAAAATGCAAATAAATTGAATAAATTTATATTAAAACTATATTAAAATTATACTAAAAGATGAGTACAAAAACTACTCATCAAACACCCCCATACTTGAGCTTTTGCTATTCAAGAGCAAAAGAGTGAGGAAAGAATTACAAGATATCGATATTATTTCTAATTAACTAAAATTTTATTAAACCAAGAATAAATCAAAAGCAAATTTTAGGAATTCAAGAATTAAGTCATAAATTATGTTGATAATTTAAAAAGAGAAATTTGTTTAGCTAACTACTTCTCAAGATAACTATTTAACAATCGAAATTATAGAAATTTTCAAACAAAATTAGATTGAAATTATAAACACTCTAACATAAAAGAAACTTAAGGAAAAGACACATACCAAAATATTGATCTCTTAATAATTTAGTTTAGGACTAGAAACAATGAAATTGGCTAGGGATGGGTTTGAACGAAATGGCAAATGAAGAGTTTTTGAATAAAGGTGATGAATTTTATCCTCTCACCTCAATTGAAAAGGAATTTGTATATGTTTAGGAAAATAATGAATTTTATCCTCTTATTTTCCATGCCATATAATCTTGTAAAAATTCTCTTCAAATAAAACCCAAAATATATATGTTTAGATGTAATGAATTTTATCCTCTTACATCATGACATATAATCTTTTAAATGATTTTGGGTGCATATGTTTAGGAAATAATGAATTTTATTCTCTTATTCCCATGACATATGATCTTTTTTCTACTTTTTTTATTGCCAACAAAGGGTAAGGGTAACGAAATACTTATAGTTTATAAATTAAACTATTTTGAGAGCAAATTTTTGGTGGAATGAAATTTCCTAAGATCTTAAAGTTAAAAGAGAATATAATAGGAATCTAGTGGTGTTTAGCCAATTTACCACAAAGTGAAGCTATTTAAAATTAAACGGAGAAGTGGTGCTAAATTAATTCTCTAATCGAATTAAAAACATAAAGTGTTTCTTAAAACTAAATTACTTCAAATTTAGATTTAACAAATTTTGATAAAATAAAGAATTAGCTAAATTAAAAAGGTAAGAATACTAATAATCAAACCTCAAACTAAATTTCTAGAACAATAAAAACAACAAAGCTAGGCATATTTATTATTATTAATAATTTTTTTTATATAATATTTCTTGGACTTCCCGAGGGCTACCCGGTGAAGGGTTCGCAAGGTACTAGGAGCTGTGATGGGAGTTCAAGCCCAAAGCGCCCTTTCCAAGAAATTAGATTTTTATAATTTTTATAATTTTTTTCTTTTTCAAATATAAATACTATGAATGCTAAGCTACACCCCCATACTTAAAATTAAACATTGTCCCCAATGTTTAAAACTAAGTATGAAGAACACTTGAAAAATAAACTTTTAAAAGAAAAATGCATAAAAATTAAAGATAAGCAAGGGGTGCCTCCCGAGAGTGCTTTCTTTTTCCCGTCTTTAAGCTAGACGGTTAGTATTAGGAAAAAGGAAAATAAATAAAAGTGGACAGGCAACTCCCCTAATTCACGCGTAGGTGAATGTGCCGACGTCAGTCGCATGGCTACTCCTCCGCTTAACATGTGATTCTTCGTTTGTCTTTGATCTTGCATTTGCAAATCCAAATCACATATACATACCTGAGGTGATTTGAATTTATACAGATGAGCGGCATATGGATCGTCGATTATTTGGGGTAGCAACGGCTCATCTTCAACCTGAGAATTGTTAGTGTATGAAGAATCACAAATAAACGATTCAGATAATTTTTCGCAAGGAGGAGACGCTTGCGAAAATATAAAATTAAGCTCCGGTTGTTCCTTTTCTAAAATAAAATTTTCATTAGGAAAATCTAGTGTATTACCAAGCGGAATAAAATTTTCGGACACAAAATTTTCATGAATTTCCGGTTGAATTAAAATAGAAGAGATTTGCGAAAATTCATGAAAAAGAAAAGAAGACCCGGGTGAAGTAGGGGAAAAAACTTGTTCTTTTTCTTTTTCATCCGGGGTGCCCAAAACATTAAGAATTTCTTGGTGAGAGAATTTTTCTTCATATTTGGGAAAAGAAACTATGGGAGTACATGAGCAATCATGTTCCTCCATAACTAAATTTTCCAAAGATGAGGAAAAAACACTAGAGGAAAGAAAATTCTCATCTAAATTCTGGGGTGGAGTATCAAATTGAAAAAACGGACATTCCCCAAAATTAGAGTATGAAAATTGCGGCGCAAAAGAAGATGAATAATAATTCGAATCGAAAGATTTATCTTCATTGCTCCGAGAGCTATCCGGGTGACCTTGCCACCTAGAATAATCTACTTCGGGGCTAGAAGACAAATTATTAGAGGCCGAAAAATTATTCTCGTGAAAAATAGAAAAATTATTTTCCTCTAAATTTTGGGAGACAACATCTATTTGAATCTACGGAATTTCCTCCAAATTAGAGAACGAAAACTACGGTGTATAAGAAGAAAAACAAAAATTTGTGTCTAAAGATTTATCTTCGTCGCTCCGAGAATTATCCGGGTGAGCTTGCCACCAAGAATAATCAACTTCGGAGCTAGAAGAACAATTATTAAATGCCAAAAATTTGTTTTCATTTTAATTAGAAAAATTATTTTCATCAAAGTTTGAAAAATTATTTTCATTAAAAGATGAAAAATTATGATCGTAATTATTATCAAAATTATTTGCATAATATTGAGGATAATTATTTTCATAATGATTATTTTGAGAATGTAAATAACATTCCTCACTTTGATGAGGCGCACCACAATAATAACAACTAAACTGGTGCCTTCGTGCGGCTTGCAAGAGTTCAATTTGGTTTTGAAGCATGGTAATTTTAACGACCGCTTCTACTAATTTCATAATAAGAAATAAAAAAAGGAAACAACTTTCACTTAAATGAATGGAATTTTAGAGTATTAAAGGAAAAATATATATTCTTATATTTTTTTGCAAAAAGCGGGTTAAGTTAGTCCCGGACTTCGCAAGGTCAACCCGGTGAAGGGCTCGCAAGGTACTAGAGGATGTGATGGAAATTCAAGCCCAAAGCGTCCTTTCCGAGAATTTAGATTACGCTTTTTAAGATTTAAAAAAAAAATTTAAAGAGAAGGGGGAGAAGAAAGAGAACGATAAAATTAATAAATATTTCTTTTTTCGAAATATGAACCGTGTTCCCCGGCAACGACGCCAAAAACTTGATGGAGCAAAACTATGCTTGCAAATGACAACGGCAAGTGTACCGTATCGAATGTAGTATAGGTTATAAATATAAAAACCAAGGTCGTATTAGACTCGGGGCGGTTGAGTACTCTTACTTCAAGAAAATCTCTATTATTTTATCAATTAAAATTTGAGGGCTGGTTTTGCAAAAAGAAAATAAAGCAATAAAGAAAGAGGAGAATGAGAAAATAAGAACTATTTTATTGATTGAGACAAAAGAAATTACAAACTATGAAAAGGAAATTACAACTATTGCATTGAAAATTACAAATGCTAATAAGAAAAAGACGTACAAGAGCTACTAAAAACATGAAAATAAAATAAGAACTGGAGATTTGAACTCCCAAAATTCGTTCTTAAACATCTGCTGGAGCTGGCTTTATATAGTTGAAAAGTTGAGGTTACACACCCTTGGTCACGCCCGTGACCAAGGGTGTGTAAGGGGCGTGATCGAAGTAGCAACGGAGAGGGCGCCTTCTGGAGTAAATGCAAGCGTTTCAGCCGTGTCACGCCCTAGGTCACGCCCGTGACCTGGGGTGGGTAATCTTAAAATCTGGCTTCTGGTGGGAATCTTCGGCGGGAAGGAGCACGGGGCGAGTCAACCTGGATGTCACGCCCCCTGGTCACGCCCGTGACCTGGGGCGTGTAACTTTAAATGACATGGCAGGCATGATGACAGCTGGTTGCGGGGTCTCAACTGTGACTTGGATGTCACGCCCTTGGTCATGCCCGTGACCTGGGGCGTGTACTTGGCGAATCTTCACGGAATGATCCCGGGGTGGCGGAATCGGGTCTGGAACACATCGTAGGTTACACGCCTATGGGTCACGCCCGTGACCATGGGCGTGTACTTGGGAATTTTGCTCAAAATATCCAGAGAACCTGAAAACATAAGATAAGTCTAAGTTAGATTATAAAATTAAAAGGGAACAAATTAAATAAGAAAATGCAAATAAATTGAATAAATTCATATTAAAACTATATTAAAATTATACTAAAAGATGAGTACAAAAACTACTCATCATGGATTGTATGTTTGTTGTTTGTTTATTCATTTGATGAATTGTGATTTGTACTATGTTTTTCATTTTACATTTATGGCAAGTTTTTTTATTATGTCAACTGTTTCTATATGATAGATTAATTAGCATAATAGATGCCCTTAGAATGTTTTCTTCCTTAGGAATTCAAGTGGGTGACTTGAATGTGAGGGCATATGCTTGCTAGAATCTTCATTCTTAAATGGTCCCTGGTCGGAGTATCATCTTAGAAGTTGAAGGGCAATGATGATACATTAAGACCAGCATGTGCATTGACTGATGACCGGTTCTCACAAGTCTTGATATTGTGATATCAAGTCATCACATGAGTGCTTGTTAGTGAACAAGTTGTACTTGATAGACCCACCATGAGACTACTTTGTGGATTGTTATATGAATGTGTCACAAGTAGGTCTCAACTGACAATGGTGTTTGTAGTTCGTTGACCTGAAGTCACATCATTCATCTAGTGAGGAAGATTGTACTTTGATGTCATCTAAAGTCATCCTTGAGAAAGGTTGATGATAAGGGTGGTTATTGGGTATGTTGTGAATCATTTGGGTGTTTGTGTGTGGACATAAATGGAATTTGTCCTCTTATTTAACAGGAGTTACATCCAAGGGCCCCTTGATGGAATGAGACTGAGAAATACATGGCTATGCTTGGTTGAGTCAATATGGGATTCTGAGCTCACCAATTTTAGACAATATATTCTAGATCAGGAAACTAGGATTATTATGAGGGTGACACGGTCCATGCCTCTAGTTCTATCTAGATGTAAGGGACATAGGGACATGACATCACTGGTACATTGGTCAAGACATGCTTGTTGAGTTATGAACTCTTATTGCATGGGTGACAATGATGTATTGCTAGATGCCGCTCATTGTTTGTGAGACTTTTGTTTGATATGTTAAAGATCAAGTGGGAGACTGTTGGTGTTTCCAAGGTGATCTGGAAGTGATCAAACATTTAGTCTCACTGCCAACGCGATATGAGCCTATGGGGTCACACACAAGAGTGTTTGAGGAAGTTGGAGGAAGAATTGTGTTGGTCTTACTCATAAAGGATATGAGTGAAGGACCAATCCCACAACTTACTGGAGTTGGGTCGAGTTGACTGAGTGCTCCAGAGGTATTGCGAATACTGTATGGAGTATGTTGGTGAGTTTTCGAGAATGTCTCGACGAAACTTATCTCAAGTTGACGAAAGGGTTCGTCGATTGGTCTCGATGAGTTAGATCTACTTGACGAAATAGTTCCTCGAAATGACTCGATGAAATATGTCAATTCATCGAAATGTCTCAACAAATTGGATATTTTCTTGAGTCAATTCGTCGAATGGTATCGACGAAACAGATCTTCTCGACGAAATCTATTCAGTGAATTATCTCGACGAATTCGTCGAATGGTATCGACGAATTAGCTTCACTCGATGAATTCTGTTTACTTCATTTCTGGTCATGGGTGTGTAGATAGTCTTTCTCTCTCTGTGGGGTATAAATAGACCACGATTTATTTATGCCCTAGGAGTGCGATCTTTTCTTTTGCGATCATAAGAGAGACGAAGAGTTCCGACGGAAGAGTTCCGATTGGTCGATCCCGCCGCCGCCGCCACTTCTCCCTGTAGTCGGACCTAGCAGTCCGTGGGAGATGTAGATGGCTCTTCTTCTTCGACCTAGTTCTTGTGCGACAAGAATCTAGGGTTCTTCAATGCTTGTGTGGACTCCCATAGAGGCACCGATCGATTTTTGCGCTTGGGACTCAACGATCGTTCTTAGGGATTTCTTTGTGGAGCACCTTGGTTGAGTGTTGACTCAATCCCCTTCAGGTATTGCAATGTGTTGCCTCTCCTATTTCTTGATTCATGAAATTGCAAGTTTCTTGAACTGTTTAGGGTTGTTCTTGTTTGTTATTCCGCTGCGCATATATGATATGCTATTCATTTTGAATGAAGTGGAAAACCCAACAACTGCTCCTCTCCCTGCTGATCTATGGGAGGAGCCTTCCCCGTTCGTGGATCAAGTTAGGTGGGAACCTGTTCCCATGGGTTTTCGAGAGACCCGACTTCCAATGTATACTGCGAGGGATGATCCGATCTCTCACCTGCAAGCTTTCGAAGCTGCAGTGTCGATGTGAATCTTGTCTGAGGCTCTCTGTTGCAAGCTGTTTGTAACCTCCCTTAGAGGTGAAGCTAGGGAATGGTTCTTTAGCCTCCCTACCAGGTCTGTTACTTGCTTTGCAGACATGAGGAGAGAGTTTCTCTTGAGGTTTGCCACCTCAAGGAAACGGAAGTGGCCCTGCGACACTTTTCAAGATCAGGCAAGGTGAAAGTGATACTATAACTCACTTTGTCGTCTGTTTCCAGGAGGAGATCCTGAGCATCCGCGATGTCAGCCCCGTCCTCCACCAAGTTGCATTCATCAACTCTGAGGGCCCTCTAAAGCTGAAAGTTACTACCAAGGATCCTCGTTCTTACCAGGAGCTAATTTCAATTGTGAACAGGTTCATCGAGGGTGAGATCTGCAATCCAGAGTATGTCTCATACCTCTCCAGCATGACATATCAGGGTGGCAACAACTCCTCTTCTTTAGTTCCTCAAAGCTATCAGAAGCCAGCTCGTCAAGAGTATCAGCCTCAGGCTCCCAGAGGCAGAAATTTTCACCATCATCGCCCAGTTGTTAATCACCAGCAACTCACTCAATGACAGCAGCCTGTTCTGGCTCATCCGTTAACTTGTCTTCCTCCCCCTCCTCTTCTTGCTGTCCAGCCTAAGCAACCTTTTAACAACTCACAAGAGTGTTTTGCAGATCTGCCTCTACCTATCTCAGAGATCTTGGAGATTATCGAAAAGCAGACCTTCTTCAAGAGGCCAGCTCCGATGAAGTCTGACATCAAATTTAGAAATCCCAGTCTCTATTGTGAGTTTCACAAAGAGAGGGGTCATCATACTGAAAATTGTCGAGCACTTAGGTTCCTGATTGAGAAGCTCCTCAAGGAAGGCAAACTCCAAGACCTAATCAACAAGAAGGTTTAAGATCAATTAAAGAAGGCAAAGTCCATTGCTGAGGTGGTTTGTGAGTGCGAGGAGGAGGAGGATGCCAGCCTCTTTGGTAGCCTCCACATCAGTTATGAGTGCGTGGAGTCGGACAATGAAGGGGAAAATGGTATGCTCTTTTGCATCCATGGAGGTGCTAGACTCGAGTCTTCTAAGAAGTCTTGTATGGCCAGAGTCTTCAGGGATGAAGTCTCTGTTGCGTCAACCTCAGCCCCTGTTCCAGAGGTGGTTGTCTTCAGCAAAGAAGACCTTCCTATTAGTTTATAGGTTTGTAGTCTAAATCACCTAGGGGGGGGGGGGGGGGTGAATAGGTTTCTTTTATTTTTCCTCTAAGTACCCTAGCTGATTTCTGAGTTAGTTTAAGCAAATCAACAAACACAGAAAGCACATAAGAATTTATAGTGGTTCCCCAAAGACAGTGTGTCTTTGGGTAGTCCACTTTCCCCCTTCACCCTTCTAACAGTGTGTTAGACAGGGCCAACTCCTCCAACTCAGCTTCAAGAGCTTACAACTCAGATCTCTCAGGATCTCTCAGGTTTTCCCAACACTACCTCAGGCACAGCAGCCCTACAACTCAGATCAGCCCCTGATCCTACAACTCAGACCTCAGTAGGTCCTACAACTCAGGCTAAACAACCCTACAACTCAGGCTCAGCATCCCTACCTCAGATTAGCTTCTGATCCTATAGCTTAGACCTCTTCCAGGTCCTACAACTCAGAGGAATCCTCCTCCTACAGCTCAGGAAATAATGCCCTACAACTCAGATCACTCAGATCCTACAATCTCAGGCCTTCAGCCCTACAAACTTAGAACCCAAAAGTTCCTACAATCTCAGACCAAATGGTCCTACAAAATCAGGCAAGATGCCCTACAGAAGTTTTGAATCTTACTACAGTGGACAGCAGTTGAATGAGGTCTCCTATAGTTTCTGCACAGTTTGTGCTATCTTGTAGCTGGTGATGTTGATAGCAGCTACAACTTGATCTTCCTCTTCAGTTGAAGGGTGGAAAATCACCTTGCTCCTTCTTGCAAAAGAGCTAACTTTATCTCTCATATTCTTCTTGCTTGTTCAGTGAGCAGGAGGAGAATGAGAAGAACTTTTTGGCTGACAATGGAACAATAATTGTTAAGCATTCAACCAGCTTCTTCAAAGTTGCCCTAACATCTTCTTTTATATATCTCTGATCTTCAACGGCTCTTAGCTGACCTCCTGTCAGGTATGGGAGTGATTGGTGGTCCCCACAAAGCATTCCTGCATCTTGCGCCAAAAGCAGAACCCGCCAGATCAAGTTTGAACTGTCTCAGCGGTTGGGCTGAGATGGTCAGCCGTCTGAGCGGTTTTCTTCTATCCCGTTCCAGCGGATCCGCTGAGACAGACAACTGTCTCAGCAATTTTCTTCTATCTGCAGCTCAGCTGGCCCAGACACCTTCTCAGCGGCTCCTGGCCTTGTCTCAGCAGTTCAGCTGAGACTGAGAGCTTGTCTCAGCTATTTTGTCAGTAAACAAACTGAACAACCCCTACATCTTGTTAAGTCCTAACCCTGCATGCTTATGAGATAGAAATATAGTTCATCAAATACAACTTGTACTTAGTATTGAGTGTGAGGCCTCTTCAAATCAAGGGAACATTGAGGGTCAATTTACCAACACTTCCACACCACGCGAATCCCTTTAATCACGCTCTTGTCATTAAGGCTGTGATAGAGAATTTAACAGTCGAGAGGATTCTTGTGGATACCGAAAGCTCGATAAATTTATTGTTCAAGCCTACCTTTGAATCCCTGAAGACTGGGAAGCAACTGCTTTCTACCGAAGGGCCCCTCTATGGCTTCTCGGGAGAGAAGAAGGAGGTCGAAGGGAAGGTCTCTCTAACTGTAATGATGGGTGGGATCATCAAACATACCGAATTCATGGTAGTAGATGCTCCCAGCAGCCACTACGTGATTTTTGGCAGACCCGTCCTCAACCAGTATAGAGCCGTAGTCTCTACGTTCCATCTTGCCCTCAAATTCTCTGCTCAAGGGAAGCAGTTTAGGGTTAGGAGCGACCCTAGGCTGGCCCGGGAGCGCTATGCCAAGACTGCTAGCTTTGTTGACATAACTTCCCAGTTGGGGGTTGAAGGTGAAGTACTGGTACCTCTGAGTTCTGAATAAGGAGGTCTCAGTACCTGAGATTGAGTTTGTTTCTAGCTGCTTAGCTAGCGTATTGTTTTTTAGCTTTAAGCTTCTGTGAGCCTCCTTGAGGCTATCGCTTGTAAATGACTTTGATTTCAATAAAGCTTGCCTTTCTTCATCTCTTTTTTAAGCTGTTTTTTATCTCACTCTACTTAGACTGTTTTCTGGTTATTTATCTTCTACTTCATTGGCCACTCTTCTTAAGCCACTTTTCAGTTCTCTCTAGCTTATTTTTGAGATCGACGTGCTCAGGTCGAAAAATGGAAGCCGTGAGAGAATCTGTTTTAGGGGATCAGGAGGTTGAAGGTGAAAGTAAAGCTGAGGGAACTCACTTAGAACCTGCTCAGGGTATCCATGTTGTTCCAGTTGAAGGAGATGAGGGGAGGGTGCTTTTAATTAATGCAGAGCTTTCCAAAATTGAAAAGGAAGAGCTAGTAGCTTGTTTGTTTAGAAATCTGGATGTGTTCGCTTGGTCAGCAGATTACATGCCAGGGATGAATCATGATGTAGCTTGCCATCATCTAAACATAGATCCAACCTTCAAACCAGTTATTCAGAAGAAACAAGCAGTAACAGTTACTTTAGCCAAGCCTATTAGAGAAGAAGTTCAGAAGCTTCTCAAAGCTGTTGGGTCTCAAATGTGGTTATGGTAAAGAAGCCTGGTGGTAAGTGGAGAATGTGTGCAAACTTCACTAAGATCAATAAGGCTTGTCCGAAGGATTTCTATCCACTACCTAGGATAGATTCTTTGGTTGATTCAGCACTCGGATTTCCATGCATGAGCTTCCTGGATGACTTTTCAGGCTATCATCAAATCAGAATGCATAAGCCAGATATTCCTCACACCTCTTTTATAACAAATGATGGGTGTTTTTGTTATAAGGTAATGCTTTTTGGTTTGAGGATTGCAGGTACAACCTATCAGAGGATGATGGACTTTGTATTCAAGATGCTAAAGAGTAGAAATCTTGAAGTATATGTAGATGATCTTCTCATCAAGTGCAAGCAGTTTTCGACTCACTTGAGGGATCTTGAAGAGACTTTCTCAACTCTCAGAGTATTAAATATGAGGCTGAATCCACTGAAGTGTGTATTTGGGGATAGCAAGGGTAAATTCTTAGGCCATCTTCTGATTCCAGATGATCTTGAGCCTAATCCAGATAAGGTGAAGGCAATTCATGAAATGGCACCTCCGAGGTCGCCAAAGGAGGTTCAGCAGCTGGGAGGCAGAATGGCAGGGTTGAGCCAATTTATATCTCGGTCAGGAGATAAGGGATCTCCCTTCTTCAGGACTCTCAAAAAGGCTTCCAAGTTCGAGTGGACCAAGGAATGTGATTTAGCTTTTGATCAGCTGAAGAAATAATTAACTTCAACTCCTCTTCTCCAGAGCCCTCGCGAGGGTGTAGATTTATTTTTATATTTGGGTGTTGGATCTGATGCAGTTAGCTCAGTTTTGGTCAGAGAAGAAAAGAAGAAATAATTTCCAGTTTATTATGTCAGTAGGATTCTGAAGGACACAGAAACCAGATATCCGATACGAGAGAAACTTGCCTTAGCTCTTATTATCTCAGCCGGAAATCTTAGACCTTATTTTCAGGCTCATTCTATTCAGGTGGTCACAGATTTAACTCTAAAAAGTGTATTAGAGAAGCCAGAGCACTCAGGCAGATTGGCTAAGTGGGCTATCGAGTTAAGTGAATTCATCACCTCGTATGTTCCTCGAACAACAATTAATGCTCAGGTGTTAGCGGACTTCTTGATTGATACAACAGGCATCGAATCTGAAAATGATATCAAAAGGCCTCTTTCTTGGACAATTTATGTTGATGGAGCTTCATGAAAAAGTTCTTCAGGTGCAGGGGTAGTCTTGATTAATCCAAATGGGGTCAGATTAGATCAAGCTCTGAGGTTTCATTTTTCAGTCACCAACAAACGGGCAGAATACGGGGCTCTCTTAGTAGGACTTTGTTTTGCCAGAGAATTGGGTATTGAGAACGTTGAGGTGAAAACAGACTCCTTGGTTATGGCATCTCAGGTAAACAACACTTATGAGGCCAGGGAACCAGTCTTGAAGAGGTATCAGAAGATAGTGAAGCAAGAGATTGGAAAGTTTAAGAGTTTTACTATTCAGCACATCCCGAGAGCAGAAAATTCAGATGCTGATCAACTAGCTAAATTTGGGTTACTATCAGGTGGAACTACGTCAGATCCGTTTCATCCGGCGATTGGGGAAGACTCAGTGATGCATATCGATCGTAAATCTTCCTGGATGGATCCTTTTATCTTGTATCTCTCATCAGGAGAGTTTCATGCAAGCATCAAAGATAAGAAAAGGTTCAGATTAAAGGCAGCCTATTATTATCTTATTTTAGGTATCTTGTATCAGAGAACTTATTTAGCTCCCTTATCCAGGTGTATTTCAGAAGAAGAAGAAGTTCTGGTTGTTCTCCGTGAAGTGCATTCAGGTGAGTGTGGTAGTCATTCAGGTGCAAGGACTCTGGAAAAGAGATTTCCGAGGCATGGATATTTCTGGCCTAAGATGAGGAAGGATGCAGCTGATTATGCTAAGAAGTGTATTCAATGTCAGAAATTTGCTCTGCTTCAGCATCAACCTGCTCAGCAGTTGAAGTCCATTATGACTCCTTGGCTGTTCACAGTATGGGGGATGGATCTTCTTGGACCTTTTCCTACTGCAAGTGGACAAAGGCGTTTCATTCTGGTTATGATAGATTACTTCAGCAAATGGATTGATGCAAAATCTTTAGCAAAAATAACTACTCAGATAGTAAAGAGTTTCATCTTGGGTGAATATATCTGCAGGCATGAAATTCCTATGGCTATAATAACATATAATGGGCCTCAGTTTAATAATTCAGAAATGATCAACTTCTGTAATGAAGTAGGAATTGAACTTCAGTTTGCATTGGTTCATCATCCTAGAAGTAATGGTCAGGTAGAAGCAGCTAATAAGTGTATCTTAAATCTCGTTAAGAAGAAGGTAGAAAATGTTAGAAGCAATTGGGCAGAACAGCTCCCGGCAGTTCTTTGGACTCTTAGAACTACCCCAACAGGTGTAACTGGAGAGTCTCCCTTTAAATTATCTCAAGGTTCAGAAACTCTAATTCTAGTCGAGTTTGATATAAGAAGTCCCAGGGTCTTGCTATCTAAACAGAATGAAGACATCTGGATGGAAGGTAATGATGAAGATATCAAATGTAGTCTTGATTTAATTGAAGAGTTAAGAGACGAAGCTGTAGTAAGGCAGGAAGAAGTAAAAAGGAGAATGCCAAGGCACTTCGATAAAAGTATAAGGGTCAAGGGATTCATTATTCGTGACCTGGTTTTAAAGAAGGTCGATGCAGCAGCTAGATCTAGCTCAGTTGGCAAGTTAAACCCAAATTGGGCAGGACTAAGTATCTGGATGAATTTTTCGGCTAAGTATTCAACAGGAGCGATCAGTGGCTTAGAGTTCGCTATATCTAATTCCGGGCATTCAATACGCTTTGCTATGAATATGTGTTCAACAGGCTTTAAGCATGATCCAGATCGCCCGAATACAAGAATGAATGGGTTCATTTAGTAAGCAAGCTGAGTAATTAAATTAATCTTAAGATCGCTCGGTCTTGTTTTCAATTCGCTTGGTCATTTTGGAAATATTTTACGAGGTTGTTCAATCTTAAATATCACATAAAACAACATGAAATCTAATGAACATAAAAACAGATACTGCGAATAGATAAAGGTATGTAATTTTGTTTTCTTTTAATATTTCATTCAAAAACAATTACAGGTAAAGCGATCTATTAACCTGACCGCTGTATCAAAAATCAAATACATCAAGAAAAGGAAAATATATCCTTCTATTTTTTCGTCTGGGAGGGAGGCTCTTCATCTTCAGATGAGCTGGAATCGACACTAGATTCGCTCGAACTGGAGGATTTCACATAAGAGCCAACATCTGACTTTGCCACCGAGCTCTGTTCTTCATCTGGGTCGAACTGGCTCCCACTCGGCTCGCCTCCATCCTTGTCCACTGGCATGTCTATATCAACATTGAGGAAGTCATTCACAGTATCAAAATCGGCCCGCGTGATCGATCGACCTCCCCCGAGTTCACCCTGCACCCTTTCATCCACTCCTTCATAACCAACTCCAGCCACTTTTTCTTCGTTTTCTCCTTCCTCTCCCCCTCTCCTTCTTTATCAAGATTCACTTCTTCTTCTACTCCCTCTCCCCTTTCCGCCTGGAGAGCAGCGACCTCAGGAAATAATGTCGAGAAGCTGGCATCCTCTGGAATCTGGACGCCACTATCTCGCAAATTAGTGATGGTTATTTCAACCGCCTCACTTATTTCCTTCAGCATCACCTTCTGGTAAGCTGGTTATTTTCATCATACATTTCACTTTTTGTTTTCTGCAAGAAAAATTACAGGTTAGACCGCTCAATCTAAACGAAATGGTGAGAAGAAAGAAAAATCAGATCGCTCGATCTAAATACCTCCAGCTCGGCCTTGATGGCCTTGTTCTCCTACTTATATCTTCGCAGCAGCCTCCCTATATGATGGCAGAAGACCTCATGTCTGAGGCCAGTCTGCGAGCACATGTCTGGGATAAGGCTGTCCTCCCAGCTGTAAACTTCTTTGAAGTTCTGTTCGCCATTTAAAGTGGCCGAGACCGCGCCAGCATGGCGGGTAAACTCGCCGCCCCAGTTCGGAAGGCATGTAAAAACCCCCACACGCTTTCCTTTTACGTTCCACTTCAAGAGCGGTCTCCCTATGGTATCCTTCATAGAATGCCTATATCTGTATAAGTCAAAAGACTTATTAGAATAGCTTGAAGGTCCAGCGGTCTCGGATTGATACTGTTCCTTGTCTCTCTTCAACCTTTTCTCCCTTTGGGTAAGCTCCCCCTCCGGAGCGTAAGGTAAGGCGAGGGGAGCTCGTAAGACCGCTGCAGGAAAAAATGTTTCATAAGTTAAATATTTTTTTATATATAAAATGGTCTAACGTTGAGATCGCATCATCTCAAAATTTTCATATAAAGTGGTCTGAGCATTGTGATCGCAGGAACTCACTATCTTTTCGCTTGATGGAGGAAACTTGAGCCCACAGTTCCACATAATGCCCCAGATCGGCTTTGTGGTCCTTGAGCATCTCCTTGATATGATTTTCTACTCCAGAAAGGGCCTTCGGTTTCTGGAAGACCAATTCTTCTCGAAGCTTGGGATAAGTCCGGAGACCACCCAACCTCCCCTCGAAGATAAAAAATTTCTCCTCCTAGTTTGGAAACTTGTTGGGAAGGTTAACCACTTTCAGACCGCTGCAGATGAAATACAGCAGGCCCTTGAAATCATTTTTCTTCGGGCCTTCCTTCAAAATCTTCAAAGTAAAAGGAGATCTGAATAAGTTAAGAGTGAACCTCACTCTGACCGATCTCAAGTAGCAGATAAGTGAATATCAACGCGATGGAGTTAGGTGGAAGTTGTCCAGGTACGAGGCCAAAATGTTTGAAAATTTTCCTCATCTCCCACGGTAAGGGGAAGCAAAAACCATGGTTAAAGTGATCGATCACTATGACAATCTCATTCTCCCCGCAATGGTTGAGGCGCATACCTGCGGCGGACAGGAGGATCACTAACTACGAACTCATTGGATAGTCCTTCAAAAATTCTCAGAATTCGTCCTAAGAAAGTCGGTAGGGTCGTGCTCGGTCTCAAGGAAAATCATGCAGGAACTAGCTCGCTCGGACAACATTGTTCAGAAACTTCGTACTGCTTTAACGAAGAACTTCAGAAGAGCGTAGTTAATAAAGCCACCAACCGGGTATTTATAGCCCCAGAAGTAATCATGGTATAATCATTACAGATCTTGAACTAGAGATCGCTGATCCAGATCGCGCAAGCTCAGATAATAATTCAAAAATTTAGAACATCCGGCGTCAGAAATTCTAAATTATGCAGACAAAAGCAACCTCAGACCAAAGACCGCAGCAGGTAATTTGCATAATATAATCATTAAACCGAGCGGTCTCAGAACAGACTTTCCAGGAGGTAACAATAGACAAAAGCACAAGATAAAAACATGAGGTAAAACGAGCTAAGACATATATATACCATAGTCATGGTTCTAAAAAATCTCAAACGAATTGTTCTTTAGTTCATTTTACAAACCAAAACAGATAAAATTATAACTATTTCGGATGGTATTTCTTCTTTCCTAAGCAGGCCACCCTGTTTTGAAGATTGTTGACCGCTGTGAGTGTCATACAAATGCCTGTATTGGCATCAACAGCATACCGCTGGAGATCACCTGCATCTCATTTCAGCTCCTCCCAATTGATGAATTCCTCCTGGTCCGCACGGTCATCAGGGGCAGCACTTTATGATCCTGCAATCAAAGGAGTATAAAGATCTGTCCTCAACTGAGAGAATGTGGTGTGCAAGGCATCGACCTTCCCCCTGAAGAAGGTGGTCTCCTCTTTGGACTCATGAAGTCTTTTACGGAGATCGGTCACCTCTTCTTCCAGCTTCTTCCTGCCATCCCTCTCCCGCTGCTCGAGCGACCTCCACTAATCATTCAACTTCTGCTCACATTGAGCCGAGACCGCGCAGAGTGTCTTGACATCATCTTCCTCCCTTGACTTGGCCGCCAGCAGTGCCTCATACTTCTCCAGCAGCCTCTTCTCGAGCTCCTTCTCCCGGGTCTGGAAAACATGAACTACCTGCATGAAAGGAGATGCAAGTACAGGAGGTGGAGGTAGATCGACCCAGGGGGTGGTCAACCCGGTATCTTCCAGCAACCTTTGTGCCTCCTCATCTTCTCCTGCGGTCAGAAAAGTAGTTCGATCGACGACAGTCAAAAAACAAGATCAACAAACATAACATTCATACTTGGAGAAATAGAAACATGGCGGCTAGGAAAGTGATCCCGAGCGGCCTTAGTAACTGCAGGTGCAGCGGTCAGGATTAGGCGGTCTGGACGCCTTCGACGCTCGAGGTCCATCCTTTCTAACTATTTTTTCTGTGACATATCTCCTTCTTTTCTTCGTCGTTTCAGCTCTTTAGAGATGAGGAGAATGTCATCGGTCTTAATGAGGACAATCTCACGCCGCTGAACCGGAGATTGTGGCCTAATGTAGATGGGCAGAGAGATATCAGGTGGAGCGGTCAAGTGAAGCTTACCAGACTGGATAACAGAAACAGAAACCACGCGGTTTGCGTCCTGACTCGCTAATCCGGCGTCTTCCTCAGTGGTCATAGGTTTTCCACCAGAGAGAATCTCCTTCTCCTTGCGCAGCTGAGCCTCTAAGTCCAGCTGCTCTTCTTCATCTTCATCTTTCTCAACTTTCTTCTCCTGGTCTTCTCTTTCTCTGTGATTTTCTTCTTCTCCTCCCCTGAACTCCCCTTCTTCACGTTCTTCCTGGGCGGTAGCCAAGATCGTTTCGATCTCCATTGTGATCGTTGTGATCTCCTCAGGATCACCTTTCCTCTTCTTCCTTTTCCCTTCCTCAAATCCTGTCTCCTTGGATCTCCTTCCCTCTCTCTTTCTCTTCCTCTCTTTCTTCTTCTTCTTCTCCTCCTTCTCTTCTTCTTTTACTTCTTCTTCTCCTTTTTCATCCTCTAGTCCTGCGACCCAAATGCTAGTCCGTGCGGCCTCATCCTCAGTTAACGCGGTCTTATATTCAGGTTCCGCGGTTTCCTTTTCAGAAGCAGCAGGCTCCTCCTTAGGATCACCCTCTGGTTTCTTCTCCGACTCCTTTTTCCTTTCTTCTTCCTCTTTTCTCCTCCTCTCCTCTTCCTCCCTTTGCCGCTGCATCTCAGCATCAAGAGAGGCCCTAGACTGTGTTCTATCTACACCATTCTCTGCCTCTCCAAGTCAACCTGCTCTAGCTGGCCTTTAGTCTTGACGATAACAGGAGCAGCTGGCGTGTAGCTTCCTGGATTGAGTAGATACCGGACAGCTCGTTCTCGAAGGGGTCGAAGGACTTCAAAGGAAGAAAAAGTGACATTAGCAAAGAGCGTCAAGAGAAAGCCTCAAGATCACAGCTACCTGCAGAGGAGCGATCTCAAGAGGTCCGACAGGAAATTGAACACCAACAGGATTGACCGCAAGGGTCTTGGCAGGAAGCTTCTTTTCAACCTCTTGCTTCTTCGCCATAGCCTCTTGATCTTTGATTTGTTGTCTCAGATTGATAGCTAAATATACTGTTGGGAATATTACCATCAATGTTCCCTTGATTTGAAGAAGCATCACACTCAATGCTAAGTACAAGTTGTATTTGATAAACCCTATTTCATCTCATGACTATGTTGGAACATGGTCTTCCGCATCTCCTAGGTTTGAGAATAACAAATCCTATGTGTATTTGATCTTGTGTGTTCAAGTGTGCAGGTTATCCAGGTCCACATGACTCAAGGAGTACTCATGAAGACTTCCCCCAAAATTGAGGCAAAAATTCCAAAACGACCACTAGCGCCGGCGGTAGCGATAGCGCCCGGCGCTAACGATGATTAGCGCGATTCCGGTAGCTGTTATAGAAGGAAGCTAGCGCCTGGCGGTAGCGGATAGCGCCGACGGTAGCGTGACGCACATAAGGCATAGAGCAAGAGGTTGCCGCGGATGGGAGATTCTGCAGCGCAAAATGTTGCCTAATCCGGGCTAGCGCCGGCGGTAGCGCTTGGGCTATATAAAGGACCCCTCACCTCTCGTTTCAGACAGACATTAGGGAGAGAGAGGCAGTGCTACAACTCCAGAGGCCATCTTGGCCGAAACTTGAAGCCCTAGCGAAGCTCTGCAAATTTCTGAAGGAGGATTACGTCACGCCGGATCCAAACGAAGTCCGCTTCTACAAACACTGATTCTACAATGGATCTTCGTCTCCGACTTCAGAAGTTCATCTTAAGGGAGGTTTTATTATTTTATTTCTCTTTCTTCATTGTAAACGGTAGTGAAATTGCCTCGTGTTGGCGACTAGGTCTGGGGTAGACTTAGGGCTGAAATTCGCCTCATGTTGGCGACTAGGTCTAGGCAGTAGATCTAGGGGGTGCTCGAGGCCTTTCTGGGGATAGATTGGCTAGAGCGGCTTGAGGACGTATCTGGGGAGAGATCGGCTAAAGCCAACCGGTTCGTAGGGATACGAGTCGGTATAGAAAACAAAAAGAGCCTTTTTATTATTCGCCTCCGATCTCTAGCGTCATCGAGATCAAGTTTTGTAAAACTTATTTATAATTAATAAAGCTTGTCTCTCTTTTTTGTTTTACTTAACTTCTTTCATGTCATTAATCTTGCAATAATTCAAAGTTTTCTAAATATAATCTAAAGTTTTTGAAAACCCTTATTCACCCCCCCTCTAAGGGCGCCGACCGATCCAACAAGTGGTATCAGAGGGGTTTTATTCCAATCGGCTTAACAACCGGGAATAATGGCGTCTCATGATCTCGCTTCTACTAGTGGGGGAAATTTTTGTGAAGAAGAAAAATCACCTACACCACCTTTATTTGAAGGGACAAATTATAAAGGATGGAAAATCTTAATTGCAAAATTTATTAAAACTTTAGATATCGAAGTATGGAATTTAGCCATAGCTAGACCTGCAAATGAATCATATAAAAAGGAACTTCAGTTAAATGCAAAAGCTAAACACTATTTATTTTGTGGTCTTTCAAATGAAATTTTCAAATTAATATATTGTTTTTCAAGTGCATATAAAGTATGGAAATTTCTTGAAGAAATATATGATTCTCCATCTACAGGTATGGAACAATCGCAAGAACCAGAGAATATACAAGCGTGCACAAATCTTCAAGTATGCCCCTCTCATGATGAATCAATGGAGCATACATCAAATGGAAGAGAAGAAGAAATCTTATTTTTGGAAGATGAGTGCCAAGAAGAAAACAAAGGAACAATATGTTCAAATCCTCCCTCATCCAAAAGCAATGTAAGGAAATCAAATTTCACCTTTTGTACTTCTATTTCTTCATTACAATTGCTACAAATTACAAAGCGCAAAATTAAGAAATTAAAAAATGCAAATTGCAAATTGCGCTTAAAAAAAAAAATTTAAAAGCAAAAGTTAAAGTAGTATCAAAATTTGATTTATCTAGCTTTACTCATGTCACTTCAATTGAAAATACAAAACCTTGTCTTGATTGTAATGATATTAAGGAAAAATTTAAGGAACTTGAAAAAGAAATTATTTTTATAAGAGAACAAAATGAAAAATTATGTTTAGAAAATTCATCTTTAAAAAATAATTGTGCTAAGTGTAAGGACTATGAAATTGAAATAAAAGAGATGGATGAAACATTTGATGAGTATAGGGATAAATATGAAAAACATATTGACTCAATTGCTACCACTCTTAAAAATAGCACAATAAATTATAATAAAGCTAGACATAATTTAAAAATCAAGAATGATGAACTAAAATCAAAAATCAACTTGCTTAAGGAAATCATTAAGAAAAACGCTCAAAACATTCATTCACAATCTCAAGGTATATCTAAAAGCAAGTTGAATATAATTTCTCAAAATAGTGATAAATCCAACAAAGGAAATAAAGAATATCAAATGCTTGAAAATAAAATTCCAAATCATTATCATTTACAAAATAACCACTCTCCCAACATAAACTTATTGATAAACAAATTTCCTATAAAGAATGTTTTGCAAAATCATCATGGAAATTTGATAAATAAGAATAATATTAAACCAATGTTTGAATGGCGGCCAAAAGTTAAAGATGAAACACAAACTCAAATCAAAAGGGCCCATTCAATCACATCTCCCCAAAAGCAAACACGATGCCTTTGGGTACCCAAAGGAACCGTCACACCCGGTCCTCTTTGGATACCTAAATCTCTCATTCATTAGTATCCCATCATTTGCATGAAGTAGAGATCAATTAAAAATGAAATATCATTTCTCTACTTCATGATATACTTAAACTTTCTTTTTGTCTATTTTCTTTTGATTAAAACCATCATGATATGATCACTTTATATATCTTGTAATATGACTTTCATAAATTAAACCATAATTCATAAATGAATCAAATTGAATAAAATCGAATAAAAGTCATATCATTTTTAGGTGATCTACTTATCCTCTTTATTACCTTCTAAATCCATTCCTTTACATGTCTTGTAAATTGAAATTATTGCCAAGACAAATGATATTATTTTAATGGATTTAAATGGGTTAATAAAGGGCTTAGACAATCAAAAAATTAAAATGCACAATGTGTTGATTTCTATCTATCTTGTGTACTGAATATGACAGCCCTTATATTAGAGAAAATTTACAATAAACTAACCAAGAATAGTTTCTCACTTTTTTCATATTCACTATTCACCTCACAATCTTTCTTTAAAAATATTCTGAAAAATGATGAATATGATTTGGGCTACATGCCTCACCATCATAATTATGTAAAATCAAAAGATCTCTAAATTCAAACATTACAAAAGATCCGCTCAGTTCTAACATTTCATTGGTGATCATAATAATTACATGAATGAATTAATGCAGTATGACTTGCATGTATCTCATTTGTTTATAAACCATAGAATCAACTTTATATTAATAAATCAAATGAAATCATTCATTCTATGTCAAAATATTAAATCACTTTCTTGAATACATACAACATTATCTCAATTAATCTTGTGGTATAACAATTACAATCAAACTCGTTATTCTAGCATTATCAACTAATAGATATTATTCATGCTAGTTATCTCATATTGCCATAATGAATTAATTGTGAAGTAAAATAAAATAAAATTGAACGATAAAATAACTATGTGACTTTAAATTGTTTCCATAGGACTAAAATGTTTATGAATGTCCATGATATTCTTTTGCATGAACATTATTTTCTAAATCACTAAAATCATGCATATTTGCTCATTCATGTCTTCTCGTGCTTACATTTGCTATCATTTATCAAACTACATTAGAAAAAGCCTTAGAAAAATTAAAATGGAAATATAATAAATTATATCGCATGCAAATTTATTTGGTCTAGTTATATAAGAAAATCGCTAACGTTTCATGCAATATGCACTATCCAAACATCTCCTAAAATTCTGATATTTCTGCATGAAACTACTATTGTGACACTTATTCAAGATCAATAATTTAAATTTTCAAAATAACAAAAAATGGTTTACTGTCTCCCGCGCTAGCGCTACCGCAGGCGCTAGCGTCCATACTCGTTTTTCTGTAATTTTAAACTTTTGAAAAATCCCTAAAAATATATTAATCTACGTGTACTATTCATTTCTGCATTTTTGCTTTTATTATATTTTTGAAAAATCAAATACAAAAATACAAAAGCCAAATTACAAAAATATTATATGTTTTGCCTTTGTGGTTTGTCATTTGTTTAAATTCTATTTCTTAAAGCAAAAATCAAATACAAAAATATAAAACAAAAAATTATCAAAAATTGTTAGTTTTTGAACTTAACTTTTTTACTTGTATCTTGCGAAAGGGTGATTTGGGCTATCATCCCATCATATCACCTAATACCGGGCGAACCTTTCACAAGGTAGTCCTCGGGAAGTCCAAGATCAATTTTTATGAGTTCAAGCTTTAAATAAAAATTATTCCTCAAAAATATCAAAAAATATTGTATGGACTTCATTGAAAATCAAGCATGATTTAATCTATTATTTAGAACTTCTATAATGTTGCAATTTATCTTTTCAAACTACTTTGAACATTGCTTTCATCATGCTTTGATATATCTATTAATATGTGCATCAATTATATTGAAAAAGTTGTGTAGAACTATGCGTAGCATGCCTCTAAGTATGAGTAATGTTTTATGTTTGATAATGATCGCTATTCACTCACTTATTTTGGCATTGTCTACATATGTATTTAATCTAAAGAATACTTGTGTATGTTTTGTATTAGTACAATGGATTAAAATTACACAAGTATCCTACCTACACTCCTTATTTTGCACTCTTAAAAATGAAGAAAAGTGGTTATGTTTTTCATAAAATCTATTGATTTGCAAAACAAGTGTATTCGAAGAACTTTGTACAAAACAAAATATAAAATAAATGACAAAGATAACTCCACCAAGCACTACTTGAACCTCCTGATAAGTCTTAATAAGCATTGTGAGGTTGAGCACCTTGGAAAGAATAATAAAGTGTCTTGTGCAAATCAAATCCTTCTTTCAAAAAATAAGAAAAACCACTTACTCTTAAGTACACCGGATCACTAGTTTCAATCTTAAATTTCAATATGTGATCCCCCAAGCACTACTTTGCACCCTGATAAGTCTTGATGAGCATTGTGTGTGCAGAGCACCTTGGTAGTTGTACTTTTTATTGTGCATTAAAGTGTGTGGAAGTAATCTTATTTGTGTTTTATTGTGCTCGTACTTTACATATATCTTGTATTTTTGATTAAAACATTTGTTTACTCTATTCAAAATACACTTATGTGCACATCATTATCTTCCATAACACTTCTTCTCATGAGTATTGGATCCTAATGCAAATTCTATACTACTCTTTACTTATGAAATGCACTAGATAACCTAGCATGCTTTCTACAATGTTTGGTATGACTTGAAATTGTGAATTGAAATAACATTGTAGTAATCTCTTTGTGATAGTATTATTTCATGCTTGGTTATTTTTGTCAACCATAAAAGATTTTCATTGAAATATGATTTACATAAACATCTTCTTTTTGAAATTAAACTCATATATCTTTTTATGGATTATTCTTGATTACAATAAGATGTTTCATGTATTTCTACAAGTCCTCCGCATCATCACCATATAACTTTTACCTTGCACTTTCATGCTTATATCAAGTCTTAAATCTAAATTTTTTTTCTTAAAAACAAGTGGTAGACTTGCTTGGTAGAATTTATATTGGTTGTTCTAACACGCATATCATCTTTATAGTAACAAACTCTGATTTATTTCAATATAAACGTGTATGCTAAACGCTCTTCCAACAAGTGAAACATTGCTAAAAGGATGTTGTTTCTTTCTTCCAAAATGCTTCAACTCTTATCTCTATAAAGTTAGTTTTGAAACTCAAAAACATCTCCTTTTTAACTTAAACTCTTATTTAGTATTATGGTGTTTCTTTTCCGAAATCTTCCGCAATGCTCAAACTCTGATACATTCATGAATAGCTAAGTAAGTTTTATTTCAAAAAATTCCATTATGATTCTTCACATTAGATTTAAAAACTTCATGTTTCAAAAAACTATTATCCGTGACTTCATATCACACCATAGCGGGGGCGTAGGGTTGTAGACATTAGATAAACTTATCTTTAGTCATGTCTTGTCCTTAACCGGGGAGGGTTCCAGTGGGGCCTTGCGAGGCACTGGGGGGAAAGAGTGCTAGGTTGAGTTTTTGTCGAGTGTTTGCATATGGGACTAACACCACAACCTACGGCTTGTTTGCAGCTCCTCATGCCCATCCGTCACTTCGTACATGGCTAGGGTGTAGATATATTGTCTGGGTAGATTGGTTACTTAGAAATCATTATTTTTTTATATATGCTTAAAACTCTTATATAAAGGGGAAATCATTATTTAAAAAAAAAACTAAAAACTCTGATATATTTATACTAAAATTATTCTAACAAGTAGCTCTAACACTCCTTATCATTTCCTTCTCATTAAGAAGATCGATCATGCCTTTATCTAATTATCGCTCTTTTATGTGGTGCCTCCTAACCCACTTTTGCTAATAACGAAAGGGGGAGAACTAACATGATAAATAAAATCCGCTATCAAAATAAAAAATCACATGATTAACTAAATTGATAGCTTACATATTAAGGGGAGCATTCACATAGGGGGAGCACGTATTTAGGGGGAGCAATTCTAAATTGCTAAACATCTACAATTATCCTAAGTCATCACTCTCACACACACACACAAATATGATTTCACCATGCTTATCTATTAATGCTCTGATTTATCATTAATAGATTTGTTATTATCAAAATGGGGAGTTTGTTGGAACATGGTCTTTCGCATCTCCTAGGTTTGACAATAACAAATCCTATGTGTATTTGATCTTGTGTGTTCAAGTGTGCAGGTTATCCAGGTCCACATGACTCAAGGAGTACTCATGAAGACTTCCCCCAAAATTGAGGCAAAAATTCCCAAACGACCACTAGCGCCGGCGGTAGCGATAGCGCCTGGCGCTAACGATGATTAGCGTGATTTCGGTAGTTGTTATAGAAGGAAGCTAGCGCCTGGCGGTAGCAGATAGCGCCGGCGGTAGCGTGACACACATAAGCCATAGAGCAAGAGGTTGCCGCGGATGGGAGATTCTGCCGCGCAAAACGTTGCCTAATCCAGGCTAGCGCCGGCGGTAGCGCTAGCGCCGACGGTAGCGCTTGGGCTATATAAAGGACCCCTCACCTCTCGTTTCAGACAGACATTAGGGAGAGAGAGGCAGTGCTACAACTCCAGAGGCCATCTTGGCTGAAACTTGAAGCCCTAGCGAAGCTCTGCAAATTTCTGAAGGAGGATTACGTCACGCCGAATCCAAACGAAGTCCGCTTCTACAAACGCTGATTCTACAGCGGATCTTCGTTTCCGACTTCAGAAGTTCATCTTAAGGGAGGTTTTATTATTTTATTTCTCTTTCTTCATTGTAAACGGTAGTGAAATCGCCTCGTATTGGCGACTAGGTCTGGGGTAGACTTAGGGCTGAAATTCGCCTCGTGTTGGCGACTAGGTCTAGGGAGTAGATCTAGGGGGTGCTCGAGGCCTTTCTGGGGATAGATTGGCTAGAGCGGCTTGAGGCCGTATCTGGGGAGAGATCGGCTAAAGCCAATCGGTTCGTGGGGATACGAGTCGGTATAGAAAACAAAAAGAGCCTTTTTATTATTCGCCTCCGATCTCTAGCGTCATCGAGATCAAGTTTTATAAAACTTATTTATCATTAATAAAGCTTGTCTCTCTTTTTGTTTTACTTAACTTCTTTCATGTCATTAATCTTGCAATAATTCAAAGTTTTCTAAATATAATCTAAAGTTTTTGAAAACCCTTACTCACCCCCCCTCTAAGGGCGCCGACCGATCCAACAGACTATGCATGGTTAGGGTATTCCAAGGTGTGGAGTAAGTTCAATGCTTTACTACCAAAACTGCTGAGACAAGTTCTCAGTCTCAGCTGAACCGCTGAGACAAGGCCAGGAGCCGCTGAGAAGGTGTCTGGGCCAGCTGAGCTGCAGATAGAGAAAAACTGCTGAGACAACTGTCTGTCTCAGCGGATCCGCTGAGACGGAGACAGAAGTAGTCGCTGAGAATGGTAGTTGTCTCAGCCCAACCGCTGAGATAGATTCAAATATGCTGGCGGGTTTTGCTTTTGGCGCAAGTGGCAGAAAAGCAAGATATGGTGCTCCAATCACCTCCATACCTTGTCAGGGGCCATCTGATAGCCGTTGAAGATTTGAGCAGTATAAAAGAATAACTTAGGGATTTTAACAAGGAGGCTTTTTGGCAAAAAGAACACGCAACTACTGTTACATTGTCGGCTGTCAACAAGATCTCTCGACCTGCTTCCTGAAGTAGAAAAGGAGAGAGAGATTGTTCTTCTTGTTTGATTGAAGAAGAACAAGTTGATCCTTACTCATCTACTAAAGATAAGGATCAGAAAGAGGCAGGATAGAAGCTGTTGTTCTCTTCCCTGCTTCAAGACAGCAACAAAAGATCAAGGCTTGAAAGAGTTAATATTCTATCTTCTGTTGTAAGCAACATTTATTACCTTCTACAAGAACATTACTTGTTCTGAGTTTATAGGGCATTTTGCCTAAGGAGTAGGGCTGTTGGGCCTGAGTGTAGAGCTGAGAGTTCAGCTTGAGTGTTGTATCTCTGTGGAGATCTGAGGTAGGACTTCTTGATAGGTCTGAGTTGGTAGGGCAGCTGTGCCTGAGGTAGGCCTGTTGAAACTGAGGTAGGGTTTGGGAAAAACTTGAGAGATCCTGAGGGATCTGAGTTGTAAGCTCTTGGAGCTGAGATTGGAGGAGTTGGCCTTGTCTAACTCATTGTTAGAAAGGTGAAGGGGGAAAGAGGACTACTCAAGACACCCTGTCTTGAGGAACCTCTATAAATACTTGTGTGTTTTCTGTGTGCTTCATTTCTTACTAACATTAATTCAGAAAATAGCTAGACATTAGCTTAAAACTAAAGAGACCTATTCACTCCCATCTAGGTGATTAAGACTACATCATTATAAACTATCAAATACCTTCTCCTTAAGACTGACCACGATCTCCTTAGAGGTTGCTCTAGCCGCCTGACCCGAAGTCTCCAGCTTCTTCTGAGAGTAGTGGATTAGAACATCAGATCATTCGGACTCATTGGTCTCTGAAGACGTATCCATGACGTCCACCAAGCTTGAAGTAGGTGGAAGGGCAACCTGAGCCAGCACACCTCCAGTGTCACCTGCATCGATATCCTTAACTGCTACCCTCGAAGGTTCAGCTGTAGGTACATTCTTTAATGGTGATTTGATTGTTTTTTCTTTTTGGGGAAATAGTTTCTTCGAAGTCACAGGAGGGATAACACCCTTCCCCGCTACTACGCTCTTCAACAAACCCATAATCAAGCAGTTGGAGCGAACTCAGGATTCAGACCGCCTTGATGGAATTTCTATCTCAGGGATCCAGCACTGCTACAAATAAAAGGCCCCCCCAGGTCTATTTATAGCCTGAAAAAAGATTAAAATATTCGAGGTTTTCGCGATCTCCGTAGTCTGAAGTCAACATTTCCGAAGCACCTCGGACTTGGAAATGTGCGGGGATAATGTTCGCCCGGAAGATTGCTACATCTGATATATAAGGGAGTTCGCGCGACCTCAATCGTCAGACCGTTCCAGCTGGTTGGCTGCACGGTCTAATTTCGATACCACCTAGCTCAGTCAGCTCATCTCTAGTAGCGGGCTCATCAGTTCGGGCCGCCAGCCGTCTCTGAGTTTGCGCGGTCTGTATCCCTCTTTCTTTTCTGATATTAGCGCACCAGGTAACCTCTTACCTCTGCCCAGCATCTCCTGAACCCCGGGCAGCCCGTGTAACATCCCCCAAATAACTAGACCCCTAGAGTGGGTTTGTCATGACTAGGTCATGACAAAACCCTGGGAAGCTTGAAAAGACCACTTGGCCTTAGATTTAAAGGAGAAGAGCACCTTGGTCTGCAAATAAAAATTTCTAATTACCAAGCTTAGGGTTGGATTTTAGGTTCTCACCTTTGTCCTTTGACGCCACCATAACATCCCTAACCATTGGAGGGTCCCTTAGAGCACCAAGGACCCACTAGGGTCAACCAAAGAGGCCAAGTTGACCAAAGTCAACATTAACCCTAAAATGGTCAAAGTAGCCTAATTAGGGTCAATTGACCTCCACCATGCCAAATTGACCTTTCCCCTACACGTATAAGTATATTAGGGACCCAATGGACCTAAAAGCCCCATCATGGGGCCACCAATTTGCCAATTTGGCCAAAGTCAACTCTAGCCCTATTTTGGTCAAATTGCCCTATTGTGTGTCAATTGGCCTCCACTTTGCCAAATTGACCCTACCTAGACCTTCCTAACGCTTAAGAGAGGCCAATGGGTTACTAGCCACCCATTGGGGTCAACCCAAATGGTCAAATTGACCAAAGTCAACTCCACCCTAAATTTAGGTCAAAATGACCTATTTTGACCTAATCAAGCCTAATCCACTTAGGCTAGACCCAATTGAGGTGTTCCACTAGCTAATGGGGTTGGTAGTTACTAAAATTGCCATTCAATTTTAGAGAATTCGACTAGGAGAGAGAAAATACCATTTTCCCCAAAAATGATGGAGAGAGATAAAGAGGAATAATGGCATTCATGGCCCAGGGAGGCCAATTGATCTCCCAATTGATGGGGATTCATCTCCTCTAGCTGTTACAAGAAGTTTAGGAGTTTTTCCAGCCCACATGGGGGCTGAATTGAGGGATTGTCACCATGACCGAAATTGGCCATTAATGGCCTTCATGGCAATTGATGCCATGACACTCCCTCTCCCCAAATTGAACCTTATAACTCCATCAGAGGACTGAGAGGAGTGTTTTCCCCCACTCACCTGAAGATTTCGAGCAACTTGGTGTGTAGGTTGCAATGGCTCCAAAGCTTTGGATCGGCCATGGAAAGGAATGGATTTGGCAAGGCTTCAAGGCTCCACACAGGTCTGGTTCTTCTCCTCTACTCCAGTTGATAGATCCACATCAAAAATCGGCAAGGATTGGGGCCAATTGGTCTCCAATCGGGTAGGCCGAGAGCTCCATTTTTGGAGTTTTAATTCTGCCTCCACATCCCTGTTCCGACCACCTCCGGCCGGCCAACCACCGTTAATCGCTGGCCACCACCTCAACGAAGGTGGTGGTGGGATTGGCCGGCCGGCACGGCGCTCTGGTGGTTGGGAAAACAAGGTTGAAGGTGGCCCAGGATGGGGCTATCCCATCCGTCGGCTAGAGGAAGAAGACAGCCCGATGCCGTCCATCCCTGCTTCAAGATCTGTGCAAGATCTTTATATTAAATGTTATGATTTGTATTTTTGTCATATATTATGCCATGTTTAGTTTTAATTATTAAAAATACTTAGGCTCATCTGAGGGAAAAATGGTCTACACCAAAATTGTAGCCCTTGGAGTGCACTTAAATTTAATATTAATTTCAGCCCAATAGGATTAGTGGTCTGACTACAACACCCAAAACGATGCAATATGTCCAAAGGGTTGATCAGACCTTGATCTGAGTGCCCACACTAAACCAGCCATCCAAATGGTCTGAAATTTGGAGCATAGGCTAATTATATCTACCCCCTAATCATATCCAAAAATGGTAATTTTTGGATAAATTTTTTCTAAGGTGTTTGTAAAAATTTAATAATCCATATATAAATTAATTGTATGGTCAGATGACATCCAAACCCCTTCAAATTTTGGTGGGTGGTCCTTAGGGTCATGATATTACATTGGTAAAAATTTCACCCAATTTAGGATTGAATTGGTTGGGTAATTAGTTAACCCAAGTTTGGTCAAACTAGGTCAAATTAGGTCAAAAAGTGCACAAGATGGAATTGAGGGGTAAACCTTCATCCAAATGTTGTGTTTCTCTGGTCACTTGTTTAAAATCACATAAAACACACCCATGAGTGGTTTGGGGTGGTTTGAGGTGGATGTGCCCTAGAACCCTAGTTCAAACCCTAGGGTTGCACTTTAAGCCTTGTGAAGGACATATGGTCATATGTCCTTGAATGGTCATGGAACTTGGTAGATATGTTCATAGGGTATAAATATGCCCTAGGTAATTTTATGAGAATTTTAGAAACACTTTGCCCCCTCTGAATTAGGTTATACCCAATTAGGGCACTTTCTTATAAGAGGAATCAACATGCTCATTTTACCTTGAATATTGATGAAAGTTTGGTAGTGCTCATATAATCATGATATAAATCTCTGGTAACTTTTGAGTAATTTTTGAATTGATTGATTTAGTATTTCATTCACAAGTCAACTATTTTGCCTTAAGATTATGATGAATAAATATGGATAAAATATTCTCTGGAAAATTGTGAAACTAGGTGATAGGATATTTTAGGGCATTAGAAAGCTCTGTGAATTTTTGTATAATTTTTGGAAGTAATTATCAGTAGGTTACTTCACAATATGTTCTAGTTTGGATTTTCTTGAAATATTTATTTATGTGACTAAATGGTTTTAAAAAATTATGAAACTCAGTCAGTAAACTTTTCTGATCATTAAAGAGGTATGGTAATTTTACCATAATTTTTTAAACAGTATTTTTGGTGGTTCCTTCATTAGCCTCCGGTTTTGGATAATTAATCAATATTATAATTAGAGGCCAATACCTTATTGTAAAATTGTGATACTCTATATTTGTTGTTATTTTGATATCTTAGATTTTTCATAATTTTGTGGGGGCATATCATAAGAAGATCTTACACTTCATGTTCAATCTCATACTTGGCCAATGTTGGAGAAATTATAATAAATGCCAAACAAATAAGGAAAATTATGATCTTCTGGATTTTGTCTTATAACATCATGATAGACTCCTAGTAATAACCTTGAGTCATTTGGATGAATATTTGGAACACCTCCTCTCATGTAACTCATATAGCTCATTTGGTCTGCGTATAGTAAAACTGTAAAGCTTGGGTAACTTGTAGACCATTAGGTGGGAATGGAGGATAAATGGTGCACCTAGTCTGGTTGAGAAGATGTGAGGTCACCATTTGGAGTCTATATGTCGAGTGTACCCGATAAGTTAAGGGGTAAGGTTGTGTTCGGTATTGACAAAAGATCGTCTTTCCCTTAGTCGGTCATAAAATGCTTAGGGTTAAACCAAGTGTAATGATAAGAGGGGTATCCTTATGGGTATTTACCAATAATATTAAGTGCCTTGGAAAGGGAGCTTTGGGATGTCATCCCATCATAAATCCTAGTACCGCTGCAAGCCCCTCACAAGGTAGTCCTCGGGAAGTCCATGGTTAACCCTAAACTGCATGAATAAACTATTATGCAAGATTGTCTTAATAATATACACACCCACACCCCGTGATTACGGGAGGTTAGTTGGTTTGGCCTTACGAGCGGTATGCTCATAGTTGTAGGTGCGAACGGGTTGGTCCGGCGAGCCGGTGGCTCGGAAGGTTATGGTGACGGGCGGGTTAGCCCGAGGAGCTTATGGCTCGGAGATAGATGGCAATCATGATTGCATGTGCATAATAGTGGTGGGTCTTCAATATTGACAGTCGTTCACACCGACGTCGATATGCTGACTCGGCAAGTGTGGACTTGCACTTAGCCATGAAAAGTCTGGTGGTCCAGCTAGTAAGCGTACGTAGGTGCTCTGCGGTTTTGCATTGAGGCGTACGATAGGTCTAGGTTAGGTAGTGTGAATACCAACCTAGAGGTGGGCGAGGCCCAACCCACCGCTTCCATTTTCCACTATGGGAGTATCATGGTAGTCTTGCTAGCTCCAAAAGGGGGAACTAAAGGTCTGTGCGCATAGAGTCGAAGTGTGTGAGTTACACTTGTGTGAACATATCATAAACTGCATAACCCTGCATGTCATGGCATAAACATTGCATTTCAACCCCTACCCCTATCATATAAATCAGTATGGGACTTTTTATGCGATAGGCCCTGCTAAACGACCCCTTGGTCTATAGGTTTGTATGAACATTCCTATAAATCAATGGTTACTATTCTATTCTTTACTTGTCTTTACTTAATGCTCCTTACATGCTCTTTACTATGCTTTAATTACTGCTTCGATTATATTTATACACTCTGTAGTGGTAGACATTTCCTGTAGACTAAATCCTCCATCATCTGCTTTGTTTTATACCCCTTGTTGTCCTCCGCTTCATCCTTCCCGCTCGATGCCTAGGAGCCATTGGGGGAGGGGTGGGGAACATAAGGCTTAGTCTTTTTGACTAACGGTCGGTGGACCATATCATTTTAGGGGATCGAGGAGATGCGACAACACTAGAGGCCGGTGCAGATGGAGGCGGGCCAGTCTAGTACAGGAGTACCAGTTTCAGGATCAGTGAGTGATTAGCAGTTTGCTTCCGCGAGTGATCTTGTAGTGAGGATATGATGTACAAGGCATGAGCCCTTTATTATTGTAACCTTTGTTAGTTCAGTTTTATCATGTGGACATATATATAGCATGCGATTTGTGGACTTGAACTTCTATTTGTTCATTTATACATTTCTTCTTTTGTAATCAATATGGTCGGCAGGATCAGCGTTTTGTAGTGATGACCTTCCCGAGTGTTGGTGTCTCGGCAAAGCGACAGTTCTAGGCATAAGACCCGGTTTTGTAGCAAAAAAAAGGGGTCTTACAAACTGGTATCAAAGCAAACCTCGATCCGAAGAAAAGAAGTCCACAAACCATGGGCCACCCCGTGCGAGTTTAGTTTGAGGACAAACTAAGCAGTAGAAGCAATGGTGTGCCCATATGGGGAAATCACATGAAAAAGTCCACTTTTAACTGAATCTTTTTAGCCAAATCTCCTTACGAGTGCAAGTTTTCTTTTGTGGCTTGCGGTGAACCCTGCCCCCAGCAGGAAATACCTTCGGCTACAACGATCTCTTTAGATAGTCCTTTAGTTAATGAGTTAGACTCAACCCCACTAGGACACGTGACTTACCATGACAATTTATACCATGCCTTAGTCTGAAATAGACCGCAGGTATGGATTTGGTTAAGGTACGAGGATACCCCAAAGAGGTTGGAGGAGGAGATTAGCGCGAGAACGACCACCTAAGCCATAAACTCAAATGTCCCTACTTCACAAACCAAGGATTATCCAAACTGATAGGACCGCCTTAAGGAGATTAACACATATGCGGAATGATATGGGACTCGTAGACTCAGCCCCCGTACCGGTGACATGTTTACATTGAGACAACCACCATGACAAACACCGTGGGTCGGATAAGAATTTAAGTTCGGAAGAGACCCATTTGGGATTGGGTCACATGTTGACATTGATAAGGTTGTCGTAGAGGGTACCTTGACGAGTCTAAAGTATGAAGCGTACCAACAAGTCACAAGATAGAACCTAAAGTCTAAGGTTGTGTGCCCTAAGGATTGTTTGCATACTTGGGACGAATATAACATGGTGATATCAAAGATACTTAGCCCAAAATAGATAGTGGCTTATCTTTTATTTATTGGGGCTTATCTTTTGTTTATTGGGGCTTACCTTTTGTTTATTGGGCAAATTGGTTACTAACTTGGGTTTCCCTTTGACCTAATTTAGAAAGCATTGCGTCATGAACGTAGTGATTTTGAAGTCGATCTTAATCAATGTTACTTGGGTGAAGATGAGATTATGTAAAAGTATGTTTTGAATGATCACCTGTAGTACTACCAGGCAATGGATAGACATCGTTGATCGAACAATGACTTGATCTTAGTGTAAGCATTAAAAAGGTAAAATTGCCAGGTTTAATCACTTAGGGATACCAATGTCTCATTCTAGAAGTTGAGAACGGAAATTATATCTTACAAGTTATTTACCCGACAATTCTTGTGGTTTGGGGCATTCAGAAGTGATCAACTTATGATTTGTTAAAAATCACACCCTATCATTGTAAAATTTTTTAACTACAATAATAGCCCTTATACCTTAGGAGCTATGATGATGAATAACCAGAGATCTTAGACGATGACTTATTGGAATTAAAATATAGTGTTTGAGTTTTCTATGATAAGAACGATCTAAGTTTATCTTACTCTGGACCATTCAAAAGTGACCAAGACTAACAAAGGTTAGGTGATAGGAATTCAGAGAAATAAACATGATGATATTTCCTTGATGAAATTAAATTGTGAAAAACCTTAGGGTACCCAAATTTTGCCCTCATACCTTATGAATCAAACTCCACGTAGAAAAGGATTAGGACGCTTGACGATATGATCAGTTCCAGCAATGGTAAGAATTGGATAAGTTGTGGAGTAGAGTTGATTACTCAGACGTACGTGAAGGAATAAGAATCTGAATGTGTAGAGAAAACTTTTTAGAGGCGTTGTTTACCCATACAAACAAGAGCTTTAGTCACCGGAAAAATGGTGTATTCGGAGCGTGTATTTCCCCAGAATAAAGAAAGACGTCATAAGTTTTGTGATGCACGGTGAGGTCTATCGAGAGGTGAAGACCAAGTGCAAGAGTCTTTGGGGAACTACCACAGTCACTGCCCGTGTTAGGGAGTGGAAGCTCGAGGATATAATTATGGATTTCATACACAGGTTACCACATCCCCACTCCGACAATAAGTTTATTTGGAACATCGAGGATAGATTGACCAAGGTAGCTAGGGTCACCCCAGGCCAGAAGGACACTCCCATTGGTGTTTGATGGGATTTGATGAGATGTTTGTCCATTATCTTGGTGTATCCAGGATGACCGTGTCAGATCGGGATGGACGGGTTATGTCCAAGAAGTGAAAATCAGTCCAGGCTTATCTGGACTCTTAGTTGATGTTCAGCACACCTCTCCACCCTCAGAGGGACGGAGGCGCAGAATTCCACCATCTTGGACCAGGGATGAGGATTTAAAGACACTCGACTCTGAATTTGTGGAGGACATAGATGCCAGGTGCGACTGATTCGAGTTAGGATGCTGGAAGCCCAGAACAGGCAGGCCAAGTATTACGATGCACGACATCGTGCATTAGAGTTTCAGGTTGGAGACCAGGTGTTCCTGAAAATACGTCTGATGCATGGAGTCTCATGGGTACACGGGCAGAAGAAGCTCAGTCTAAGATAAATGGGGCTCTACAGGATCCTGGAGTTGATCAGCCCGTTGGCTTATAGACTAGAGCTACCGCCGGAGGTAGCGGGTTTGCATGACGTCTCCCACGTGTCTTCCCTTAGGAGAGCTCTACTAAGGCCGGAGCAGCAGATATCTATTACAGATGGGCCAGTAACTTCTGACCGATAAGTTTGCGTGGAGCCGATCATGATAGACGATATGACGGTGCGAGCCTTGCGGCGCGAGAAGGTTCCATAGGTAAAAGTCATGTGGTAAAATCATGAACAGGAGGAGCACACCTGGGAGACACTAGAACTGATGTAGCAGAGATAGTCGGTTCTCTTCGAGTCAGGAATAACTTCAATTCTTAGGGGATGTTACGTTCGGTCACTCTCGGTGAAAATCCTGCAAGCCTGACCTGAATTTTATGGACGAAATTATTATTTTTGTTTATTGGGATTTGTAACATACCCCAAACAACTAGACCCATAGTGGTTTTTTCATGACTAGGTCATGACAAAACCCTGGGAAGCTTGAAGAGACCACTTGGCCTTAAGCTTGAAGGAGAAGAGTACCTTGGTTTGCAAATAGCAATTTCCAGTTACCAAGCTTACGGTTGGAATTTAGGGCCTCACCTTGGTCCTTTGACCCCACCATAACATCCCTAACCCTTGGAGGGACCCTTAGAGCACCAAGGACCCACTGGGGTCAACCAAAGAGGCAAAGTTGACCAAAGTCAACACTAACCCTAAAATGGTCAAAGTAGCCTAATTGGGATCAATTGACCTCCACCATGCCAAATTGACCTTGCCCTACCATTATAAGTATATTAGGGACCCAATGGACCTAAAAGCCCCATCATGGGGCCACCAATTTGGCCAATTTGACCAAAGTCAACTCTAGCCCTGTTTTGGTCAAATTGTCCTATTGTGGGTCAATTAGCCTCCACTTTGCCAAATTGACCCTACCTAGACCTTCCTAACCCTTAAGAGAGGCCAATGGGTCACTAGCACCCATTGGGGTCAATCCAAATGGCCAAATTGACCAAAGTCAACTCCACCCTAAATTTAGGTCAAAATGACTTATTTTGACCTAATCAAGCCCAATCCACTTGGGCTAGACCCAATTGAGGTGGTCCACTAGCTAATGGGGTTGGGAGTTACTAAAATTGCCATTCAATTTCAGAGAATTCGACCAGGAGAGAGAAAATACCATTTCCCCTAAAATGATGGAGAGAGAAAGAGAGGAGTAATGGCATTCATGGCCAAGGGAGGCTAATTGATCTCCCAATTAATGGGGATTCATCTCCTCTGGCTGTCACAAGAAGTTTAGGAGTTTTTCCAGCCCACATGGGGGCTGAATTGGGGGGGTTTTCACCATGGCCGAAATTGGCCATTAATGGCCTTCATGGCAATTGATGCAATGACACTCCCTCTCCCCTAAATGAACCTTATAACTCCATCAGAGGACTGGGAGGAGTGTTTTCCGCCACTCACCTGAATATTTTGAGCAACTTGGTGTGGAGGTTGTAATGGCTCCAAAGCATAGGATCGGCCATGGCAAGGAATGGATTTGGCAAGGTTTCAAGGCTCCAAGCAGGTCTGGTTCTTCTCCTCTACTCCAGTGGATAGATCCACATCAAAAATCGGCAAGGATTAGTGCCAATTGGTCCCCAATCGGGTAGGCCGAGAGCTTTGTTTTTGGAGTTTTAATTTCTCCTCCACATCCATGTTCCGGCCACCTCCGGCCGGCCAATCACCGCTAATCACCGACCACCACCTCAACGAAGGTGGTGGTGGCATTGGCCGTCCGGGGCGGCGCTCAGGTGGCCAGGAAAACAAGGTTGAATGTGTCCTAGGACGGGGCTATCCCAGCCGTTGGTTGGAGGAAGAAGACAACCCAATGCCGTCCATCCCTGCTTCAAGATCTGTGCAAGATCTTTATATTAAATGTTATGATTTGTATTTTTTGTCACATATTATGCCCGGTTTAGTTTTAATTATGAAAAATACTTAGGCTCATCTGATGGAAAAATGGTCTAAACCAAAGTTGTAGCCCTTGGAGTGTACTTTAATTTAAAATTTATTTCAGGCCAATAGGATCAGTTGTCTGACCACATCACCCAAAATGGTACAACATGTCCAAAGGGTTGACCAGACCTTGATCTGAGTGCCCACACTAAACCAGACATCCAAATGGCCTGAAATTTTGGAGTATAGGCTAATCATATCTACCCCCTAGTCATATCCAAAAATGGGATTTTTTGAATAAACGTTTTCTAAGGTTTTTGTAAAAATTTAATAATCTATATATAAATTAATTGTATGGTCAGATGACATCCAAACCCCTCCAAATTTTGGTGCGTGGTCCTTAGGGTCATGATATGACACTGGTGAAAATGTTACCCCATTTGGGATTGAATTGGTTGGGTAATTAGTAAACTCAAGTTTGGTCAAACTAGGTCAAATTAGGTCAAAAAGTGCACATGATGGAATTGAGGGGTAAACCTTCATCCAAGTGTTGTGTTTCTCTGATCACTGGTTTACAATCATTTTAAACACCCCCATGAGTGGTTTGGGGTGGATGTGCCATTGAACCCTAGTTCAAACCTTAGGGTTTCACTTTAAGACTTGTGAAGGACATATGGTCACATGTCCTTGAATGGTCATGAAACTTGGTAGATAAGTTCGTAGGGTATAAATATGCCGTAGGTAATTTTATGAGAATTTTAAGAACACTTTGCCCCCTCTGAATTAGGTTATACCCAATTAGGGCACTTTATTATAAAAGGAATCTACATGCTCATTTTACCATGAATATTGATGAAAGTTTGGTAGTGCTTATATAATCATGATATAAATCTCTGGTAACTTTTGAATAATTTTTGAATTGATTGATTTAGTACTTCATTCACAAGTCAACTATTTTGCCTTAAAATTATGATGAATAAATAAGGGTTAAATATTCTTTGGAAAATAGTGAAACTAGGTGATAGGACATTTTAGGGCATTAGAAAGTTCTGTGAATTTTTGTATAATTTTTGGAAGTAAATATCAGTAGATTACTTCACAATATGTTCTAGTTTGGATTTTCTTCAAATTTTTATTTTTGTGACTAAATGATTTTGAAAAATTATGAAACTAAGTCAGTAAACATTTCTGATCATTATAGAGGTCTGGTAATTTTACCATAATTTTTGGAATAGTATTTTTGGTGGTTCCTTCATTAGCCTCTAGTTTTGGATAATTATTCCATATTATAATTAGAGGCCAATACCTTACTGTAAAATTGTGATACTCTGCATTTGTTGTTATTTTGATATCTTAGATTTTCCATTATTTGTGGGGGCCATATCATAAGAAGATCTTACACTTCATGTTCAATCTATACTTGGCAAATGTTGGAGAAATTATAATAAATGTCAAACAAATAAGGAAAATTATGATCTTCTGGATTTAGTCTTATAACATCATGATAGACTCCCAGTAATAACCTTGAGTCATTTGGATGAATATTTGGAACACCTCCTCTCATGTAACTCATATAACTCATTTGGTCTGCGTATATTAAAACTGTAAAGCTTGGGTAACTTGCAGACCATTAGGTGGGAATGGAGGATAGATGATGTACCTAGTCTGGTTGAGAAGATGTGAGGTCACCATTAGGAGTTTATATGTCGAGTGTACCTGATAAGTTAAGGGATAAGGTTGTGTTCGGGATTGACGAAAGACCGTCTTTCCCTTAGTCGGTCATAAAATGCTTAGGGTTAAACCAAGTGTAATGATAAGAGGGGTATATTTATGGGTAGTTACCAATAACATTAAATGCCTTGGAAAGAGAGCTTTGTGGTGTCATCCTATCATAACTCCTAGTACCGCTGTGAGCCCCACACATGGTTGTCCTCGGGAAGTCCATGGTTAACCTTAAACTGCAGGAATAAACAGTTATGCAAGATTATCTTAACAATACACACACCCACACCCCGTGGTTACGAGAGGTTAGTTGGTTTGGCCTTATGAGCGATAGGCTTGGTGGTTGTAGGTGCAGACGAGTTGGTCCGGCGAGCCGGTGGATCAAAAGGTTATGGTGACGGGCGGGTTAGCCCGGGGAGGTTATGGCTCGTAGATAGATGGTAATCATGATTGCATGTGCATAAAGGTGGTGGGTCTTCAGTATTGACGACCGTTCACACTGAGGTCGATACGCTGACTCGGCAAGTGTGGACTTGCACTTAGCCATGAAAAGTCTGGTGGTCCAGCCAGTAAGAGTACGCAGGTGCTCCGCTGTTTTGCGTTGAGGCGTACGATAGGTCTTGGTTAGGTAGTGTGAATACCAACCTAGAGGTTGACGAGGCCCAATGCACCACTTCCATTTGCCACTACAGGGGTATCCTGGGAGTCTTGCTAGCTCCAAAAAGGGGAACTAAAGGTCTGTGCGCATAGAGTCGAAGTGTGTGAGTTGCACTTATGTGCACATAACATAAATTGCATAACCCTGCATGTCATTGCATAAGCATTGCATTTCAACCCCTAACCCTATTGTATAAATCAGTATGGGGCTTTTTATACGATAGGCCCTGCTAAACGACCCCTTGGTCTATAGGTTTGTATGGTCATTCCTATAAATCAATGGTTACTTTTCTATTCTTTACTTGTCTTTACTTACTGCTCCTTACATGCTCATTACTATGCTTTAATTACTTCTTCGATTATATTTATACACTGTGTAGTGGTAGACATTTCCTGTAGACTAAATCCACCGTCATCTATTTTTTTTATACCCTTGATGTCCTCCGCTTCATCCTTCCCGCTCAGTGCCTAGGAGACACTGAGAGGGGTGTGGAACATAAGGATTAGTCTTTTTGACTAACGGTCGGTGTACCATATCATTTTAAGGGATCGAGGAGACGCAACAACACTAGAGGCCGGTGCAGATGGAGGCGGGCCAGTCTAGTACATGAGTACCAGTTTTAGGATCAGTGAGTGATTAACAGTTTACTTCCGCGAGTGACCTTGTAGTGATGATATGATGTACAGGGCATGAGCCCTTTATTATTGTAACCTTTGTTAGTTCAGTTTTATCATGTTAACATTTATATATATAACATGTGATTTGTGGACTTGACCTTGTATTTGTTCGTTTATACTTTTCTTCTTTTGTGATCGATATGGCCGGCAGGATCGACGTTTTGTAGTGACGACCTTCCCGAGTGTTGGTGTCACCGCAAAGCAGCGTTTCTGGGCATAAGACCCAGTTTTATAGCAAAAAAAGGGGTCTTACAACCCGTAATTTTGGAAGCTGCCCATTTGGGCAGCCTCCGCGTCTATAAATAGAGGGTAGGGCTCCCCAGAAAAGGACTTTGGGGGGGGGGGGGGGATCGATCCTTGAGCTAACGGTGGAGCCAAGCGGTCTCAATTTTAACTCATTTCTATCTCCCCTACACGGTCTGCTTCGAACCTCTTACGAGCTCTTTTCTGCTTTTGTATATCACCCGCAACTAAGAGTTATCAGCCGCGGGAAGTCTTGCCTCGTCGCTCAGCGACACCCTGTTTGGTGTTCTCATCCACCTAGTGACCGACAATCCTAAGTTTCCCTTCTGATTCTCAAGTGCGAGTTGTGGAGGTGCAATTTTTGCATCAACATTAACTCTTTAATCCCATAGCCTGGCATACTTCTCTATTTCCAAACCGTGAATTATCTTTGAAAGTGCACAGTTAACCACACTAGAATTCTCTAGAGGGGGGGGGGGGGGTGAATATAGTTTAAAAAAAAAATACTTTGTGCAAAGTTAACAAATATATATATATGTGTAATAATCACAGATTTAGCTTCCCACACACCAGCAAGAATTAAGCAAAATAGCATAAAGAAAATCACAGCACAACACAAAGAAATATAGTGGTTCCCCAAACTTTGGGTAGTCCACTCTTCTACCCCCTTGGTAGGAATTCACTATCTTGCACTGAGTCTTTTGATAAGGAGACTCTTAGAACCAGCCTGAGTCTTTTGATAAGGAGACTCTTAGAACCAGTACAACTGAATTTTTTGAAGAGAGATTCAAAAAACTCTTTTACACAATTTGAAAATGAAATAGGAGTAAGAAGAAGAAGTAGAAGAAAAACAATTGAAACAAGAAAGAATCTTCTTCCTAGCAAGAAGATTAGAAGCACAAGTATAGTGAATGAAATCTCTCTTCAATTGTGAGAAGGAGATTGTAAGCCTTTCTCTTTATCAATGAGAGCTTTCAGAAATTGTAGCAGTATGGCTTCAGAAAGAGAAGAAGAAGAAGGCTTGTTGTTTGCTTCAGCACACTATCACTTTTCTCAGCTTTTCTCACTTTTCTCTTGGGAGCTTTTCCTCTATTTTAAATGTATGGAGTGGATTGCTTCTTTTTCTTCTCTGCCGACTTCCCTCTTATTTATAGCTCTGTTTATTCAAAGAATACTATAGGAGAATAATCAATTAGCAGACAGAGAAATAGTAAGAGAGAAAAGATTCCATAATCAATATTTCTGTAGAAGGAAAGAGATCATTCTGATTTCAAATAATATCCACAATAAACTTAATCAATTTAGCCAAGAATCATTTAGAAGGAAAGACTGATTCAAAACATCTAGAAAAGAATAATATCATTCCATAAATTTCAGATCTACAGATAGAAGGAAAGAGATCTGGCGTGTTTTTGAATTTGACATAGAAATCGACGTACGTCGATTACTATTCGACGGAAGCATCGATTTCAGACTGGCTGGACGTCGAGAGGAGAATATGGAAGGTGCGTTGACTAAGGTGCGTCGACTTCACTAGATACGTCGACTAAAAATCAGAGTTACATCAACATAGGTTACGTCGAATTCTGTTTGTAGTTACTTCGACTCATTCTGAAAGGAACGTCGACTACACTTCGACGTTGCGTCGAATACTATTCGACGCATATTTACTTTGACTAATTTTTCATTCTTAGAATTTATATTCTACTCATTTTTAGGGGTTAAGATAAATCATTTCCCCAATAATCTCCCCCTATTTGTCTTAACCCTATTCAGGGAGAAATTGTACCAGCTTATAATCAACACAGCAAGACATTTATATAGAAAAGAAATATGTTAAGTAATCAGAAGAAAATAGAACCATATACACAAACTTCATAAACAGTATTTAAGCATGGAGAAAAGAGTATATCAACATTGTTCAACACATCACTCAGGAGGGGTAGGAGGAGTTTTTCTTTTCCTAGTGAATACTAAAGTTTTTAGAGAAGTGGATTGCTCCTTCTCAGTAACAGGTGATTCACTCAGCTCCCCCTGAGTCACAGCAGTTTGCTCCCCCTGAGATGGAACTTCCTTTTCTTTCTCATCTCCAGCTCCAGCTTCATTTGGCTCCCCCTGAGCTTCAGTTTCTTTTTCAGCATTAGTTTCCTTTTCAACTTCTCTCTCTGCTCTGCCAGCCTCCCCTTGAAAGAGAACTACTTGTTGTGTAGCTTCTCTTGCTATAGAGAGTACATCTGCTATCTGGTCCTCAGTATGTAGCTCTGGTATTAATTCATTCCCAATTTTCTTAAGCAGTGCAAGACTATCAGATTTTGAAGTAGGAAGGGACTTGTGTGAGAGAGATTTGTGACTTGAGAGCTGCTCTTCATCTAATTTCTCCCCCTTCTTGACTTTCTTAGCCAAGGAGGTTAAGAAAGACTTGGTCACTTTAGAGGAAGAGACAGAGGACTTCAAGCTTTGCACAGAGGCATTGACCCCATCTATTTGGGTTTGCATGTGCATGATGGAGGAGTGAAGTTGGGAGCAGTGTCCATCCAGCATTTCTTGAAATTTTTGGGCTGCTGACTGGATACACTGGGTGATGAGAGTTTTAGTGGATGGAGATGGTTCAAGGTGTGTTGGAGTAGGAGATAATGGTGGAGGTGGAGGTGATGAAGGTGGAGAGAGGACTGTATCATTGTGATGAAGTGTGTTTGGTGGAGGAGGTGAAGGAATAGAGGAGGGTTGAGCAAGTGATTGAATTGGTAGTTGTGAAGGTGTAGGTAAGATAGGAGATGTGTGGGTAGTAGAAGCTATAGGTGTGGATGATGTTGGTAGAGAAGAGATGTCTGTATGTTGAGGAGGAGGGGAAGATGGATGCACAGGAGAATTAGGAGGAGAGGGAGTCTTTTCAGGAATGGAGCCAGGCTTGGGGATTTGCCTGGTCCATTTTGAGAAGAGGGCTATGGACATCCTTTTTCCAGGAGGAATGGGAATTCCTTTTGACCTACATAGGTCAGGGAAGGAGTGGAGGAGTACCTGGCTCATGATCCTCATATAGGCATTCTCTTTGTGAGAATATTTGTAGCCTATCATTTTTAGTAAGCAGCTGGCCCAGTCAACCTTCTTTTTCAGCAAGTGCCCCCATGATGTTCAGTTGCTGCTTGGGCACTGCATCATGGGCAGAGATCTTGCATAATAGAACTTTTCCTACTATGTCTGCCAATAGCCTATATTCCTCAGAAAAATCTATTTTCTTCAGGTGGATTGGTTTATCTTTAGAGAACTTCATGATGAGTAATAGATTTTTGATTTCCTCAGGGGTGAGATCCACAAGTTCATCACCTGATAAGGGATTGATGATGGAGATTCATTTAGCTATTCTTAGAAAATAATTTGCTTTCCTTTTGATTTGAAATAGGATAGTGTTGTTGTGTACCTGATGGAAGATCAAAGGTGTCCCTAAGGTGTTCTGCAGAGATTGAGACAGGTGTATCATAGAGTGTTCTTGTGATCTCTCCTTGCTCAGATATCTGAACATGATTCATTAACTTAGTGAGTTCTGTCTCTAGGAGTCTGCATCTTGTGGAAATGAGTTTGTCTAAACCAGCTTCAGTGAAGAGAGCTATGATGCTCTTATATTTCGGCGGCGGCTTGGAAGGATTCAAGATCAATATCGAAACCAGAGTTGATCTTGGGAGCCATTTAGGTCAATGAGAAAGAGGAAGTGATGGCTAGACTGAGAAATGGGAAGGATGAGAGAAGCTCAGGAGTGTGCATAATTTTAATTGAAGAGTCTATTTAAGTCAGGTGAAACGTCGACACGAGACACAACTCGAGGTTTATTCAGTACAGCAGTAGATGTGACCGAAAATATTTTAGTATTGCCGCCTTTTTCATGAAGTCGACGTAGCGTCGAGTGGAAGTCGATGTATGCGTCGGTATAGTCTGATAGGGTTTCCTATCGACGAATGCGTCGATTAAGAGATCGACTTGACTTTTACTTTGTCTGAAAATTCCAGGTTTTTCTTCAGAGATTATTTCTTCCTAATCCTAAGGTTTTCTAAGTCACCCTTGGACTAATTTTATAAACAGTTGGACTGATTGTGCCAACATTGTTTGGTAGTGTGGCCAATTTTATTACAGAAATAACACCTAATTGTCTTTTGATTATGGAAATTTGAGTTTAGAGAGGGATATAGATGGTGATTAGGATAGAGTTGTTGATTAGGATAGAAATTTTGATTATGATAAGAGTTTTGATTAGGATAAAAGTTTTGATCAGGATGAAAGGGTCCTGAATGGGGGTTAAGGTAGAAAGTTTTTGAAGAATAGCTATGTCCTGTATTTAAGTTACGCTGAGGTTTTATGCGTCGATATCTATTCGACGTATGTAGAGAGTTGCGTCGATATGTATTCGACGCTTTCTCTAGATTGCGTTGATCTGGAATCGATGCATGGAAGTAGTTGCGTCGATTGTAAGTCGACGTAATGTTATTCAAGCGTCGATTTGAGGTCGACGCATCTAAGAGATTGCGTCGAGTAGAATTCGACGTACTATCCTTCACGCGTCGATATGAAGTCGACGCAATTTTATCTTCACAGATTTTATTTTTTCCTTTTTCTGATTGGAGTTTTGTTACTTTATAACTTGTTTCTTTTGGCATAGTTGCCTTCTCAGAGGTAGTTTGAGAGTCTTCTTCTGAATGGTATGATGATGATTCATTAAGGTGGTTTATCTCTTTGAAGGTGAGGTCTTCTGTATTTTGTGAGTCTTCTTCTAATTTTGTTGATTTGATGGGTTTAGTGAATTTAACAGGGCTCATCCAAGCAGGTTTGGTAGATGGTATTGAACTAGTTGAAGGATCAACCCCTAGCCCCAGATTCTTATGCCTGATTATTTGTTTTTCAGTGATTTCTTTAAGTGTTTGGCTTCTGATTTTTATAGATTCTTCAAAAGCTTTTGCCTGGGATACCTTATTCTTAAGGAGTTGATTTTCTATTTTAGCACTATTTATTTCCTTTTCTGTTTTATAGATTTTACACCTTAGTTCATAATTTTTTGAACATGTATCTTCTATTTTTCTCATATTAATTTGTTCTTTTAGATCCTTAATTTCTTGTTTGGCTTTTAGTTGATCTAAATAGAGTCTTTCAAAATCTTTTTTAAAATCATCACAGAGAAAATCTATTTCATCAAAAATGCTTACCTCATCCTTATCCTCAGATTCCTCTATGAGACTAAGGCTATTTGCTTTTGCTGTTGAAGAGATGCTTCCTTCTGATCCTGTTTCATTCCATGATTCAACAACACACTCTTCTTCTGTGCTTCCAAGATCCATTAAGCATAGGTCTTCTTGCTTAGACTCTTCATTGTCACTTTCAGATGAAGTGTTGTCTTCAGAGTTTGTTTCACTCCAAACTTCTGCAATGAAGCCTCTTTCTTTCTTCTTCCCCTTTTTCTTGAGATCTTTCTTTTTCTCAGCATTCTCTGGACATTCTGGAGCAATATGTCCAGTTTTCCTGCAGGAATAACAAATAATTTCTTTAGTAGGAGTCTTATCATACCTTGGTTTTGACTCTCTCCTTCTAGACCCATCTTTCCTGACCCATTTCTTGAATCTTCTGGCCAGGAGACTGAATAATTCTTCTTCGGTAACAGGGGTTTCCTCTTCTGTTGCTTTTAATGCAATGTTTCTATCTTTTGAGGAGGTTGGAGTGTTTTCCCTTCTTTCCTTCTCCTCTCTGGTTTTCAGTAGTTGCTCATAGGATTTGAGTTTTCCTAAGAGAGCATCTGTTGAGATTTCCTTTTGTCCTCTTGTATCTCTTATTGCCCATATTCTTGAGTCCCATGAACTTGGGAGACTCATTAATATTTTGTCATTGATCTCTGTGAGAGAGATCTCTCTGTCCAAGTTTCTTAATTGATTGATGATCAGACTGAATCTGTCATACATCTCAGATATACTTTCTTCATTCTTCTTTTGGAAGTTCTCATATTGGGAGATCAATAGAGCCTTCCTATCTTTCCTTTCATCAGCACTTCCTTCGACCATCTTTGTAAGAGCCTCCCAGATTTCTTTGGCTGATTCACAGTCAACAACCCTTTGAAAGATTTCATCTGAGAGGGTTGAGACAAGAATGTTCACAGCTTTTGCATCATATGCTTTTTGCCTTTTTCTCATCATCTGTCCACTCAGCCCTTGGGACAAGTGTTTGTGTCACTTTACCACTTGAGTCCTTCCTATAGGGCTTTGGAGGACCTGTCAAAATAACATTAACCAAATCTTCATCAATAGAATTCATATAGATCCTAATTCTTGTTTTCCAAACTGCAAACTTTTCAAGATTGCACATTGGTGGTCTGGTGGAAGCATAATCTTTGATTTATGCCATGTGACAAATAGTTTTTAGAAATATATATATATATATATGAGGTAGGATCTTTTTGATCAAGGAGTTACCCTTTTTAGATCAACCTGGCTCTGATACCAATTGAAAGTGCACAGTTAACCACACTAGAATTCTCTAGAGGGGGGGGGGGGTGAATAGAGTTACAAAAATACTTTGTGCAAAGTTAACAAATATATATATATATATATGTAATAATCACAGATTTAGCTTCCCACACACCAACAAGAATTAAGCAAAATAGCATAAAGAAAATCACAGCACAACACAAAGAAATATAGTGGTTCCCCAAACTTTGGGTAGTCCACTCTTCTACCCCCTTGGTAGGAATTCACTATCTTGCACTGAGTCTTTTGATAAGGAGACTCTTAGAACCATCCTGAGTCTTTTGATAAGGAGACTCTTAGAACCAGTACAACTGAATTTTTTGAAGAGAGATTATAAAAACACTTTTACACAATTTGAAAATGAAATAGGAGTAAGAAGAAGAAGTAGAAGAAAAATAATTGAAACAAGAAAGAATCTTCTTCCTAGCAAGAAGATTAGAAGCACAAGTATAGTGAATGAAATCTCTCTTCTATTGTGAGAAGGAGATAGTAAGCCTTTCTCTTTATCAATGAGAGCTTTCAGAAATTGCAGCAGTATGGCTTCAGAAAGAGAAGAAGAAGAAGGCTTGTTGTTTGCTTCAGCACACTATCACTTTTCTCAGCTTTTCTCACTTTTCTCTTGGGAGCTTTTCCTCTATTTCAAATGTATGGAGTGGATTGCTTCTTTTTCTTCTCTGCCGACTTCCCTCTTATTTATAGCTCTGTTTATTCAAAGAATACTATAGGAGAATAATCAATTAGCAGACAGAGAAATAGTAAGAGAAAAAGATTCCATAATCAATATTTCTGTAGAAGGAAAGAGATCATTCTGATTTCAAATAATATCCACAATAAACTTAATCAATTTAGCCAAGAATCATTTAGAAGGAAAGACTGATTCAAAATGGCTAGAAAAGAATAATATCATTCCATAAATTTCAGATCTACAGATAGAAGGAAAGAGATCTGGCGTGTTTTTGAATTTGACATAGAAATCGACGTACGTCGATTACTATTCGACGGAAGCGTCGATTTCAGACTGGCTGGACGTCGAGAGGAGAATATGGAAGGTGCGTCGACTAAGGTGCGTCGACTTCACTATATACGTCGACTAGAAATCAGAGTTACGTCGACATAGGTTACGTCGAATTCTGTTTGGAGTTACTTCGACTCATTCTGAAAGGAACGTCGACTACACTTCGACGTTGCGTCGAATACTATTCGACGCATATTTACTTAGACTAATTTTTCATTCTTAGAATTTATATTTTACTCATTTTTAGGGGTTAAGATAAATCATTTCCCCAACAATCTTGTTGGCTTGTTTTTTCGCTCTATACATCTTCCAGGTCGAGAGAGACATTCTAATCTTCATTTGCATTATTTCTTGCATTGAACTTACATGTCACTCAGGGTTACTCCTTAACTGGTGTTGATATTTATTTGCAAGAAATCAGATGTACAATGTTTCGAACTTGAGGCTCTATAGCATGAATGTTCTCCTTTGATAGTCTTCACTTGGAAGGTGTGGTCATTCTTAGAGATGAATGCAGCGTCCATTACCCATCCATATTCGCAAGTAACCTGCACTTTGTCACCACAGTTTTTTGTAAATTTAATCGGTCTCCCTTGCATATTTGAGTACGTCTGCACTGCATCTCTAAGCTCTTGAGATGTATTAAAGATAACCCAACTTGAAATTCAAAATTTGAGTTACCTGCATCATGCTGATAAATATGACAATATGTTGATTTACTTTTTTTGGTGTTGGAGGTGATTAGAGAATTGCTTCCAACAACCATTTGATTTTGCTCCTTCGCTCCAACCCATAATCGCCAGCTTCTTCTATATTTTCATCAAAATAGAGATCATCTCTATCATAATCGCCATCTTCAAATCCATCAGTGAAAGTGGAATCAGTACCATCTGTGTCATCCTCAGTACTCATTGAGTCGGTATTATGTTGAATGTACACATTATCATCATTACCTCCATGCATTTGATCATTTTTGCAATATATGAAATCCATAAAATCTGAAATCAATTTTTTGATTTCATAAACTCGAAATCAAATCCACACCTAAATAACTACAGTATAGCAACCACAAAATTAATTGAAGGTAGAAGTATACCTGCTAGGGGAATCGAGGAAGGCTTGAGTAGGAAAACTAAATATTGAAGAACACCACCGGAATGTGGAACACCGACGTTGCTTCAGTTGGAAAAATGAAGAAAACCTGCGTTACAGTAGCGGTAGAAGTAGGGGAGCACCGAGTAAAATTGGGTTGTGGCGGGGGATCGCCGATTGGGTCGCGGTAGAAATGGGGGATCGCTGACTGGGTCATAGTATAGGCGGGGGATCACCGACTGGGTCGTGGTAGAGGCACGGAATCGTAGGCTGGGTCGCGGTAGAGGCGGGGGATCGCCGACTGGGTTGTGGTAGAGGCGGGGGATCACCGGCTGGGTCAAGGTAGAGGTTGGGTCGCGGTAGATGCGGGGGTTTGTCGAGAGACAGAAGATCGAAAACCCTAGATATGGGGGTTTAGTATTTGAGTTTTCTTATATTGACGTAAATGCCCTCTGTGAGAACTTGAAAATTGTATTTCCAAAAATCTGAGTATTACAAGAGTATTGCCTCCTTTATATAGACTAGGAGGGAAAGGGGAAAATACAAATACACAATGTGGGACTAAATACAAATATAATTCATAAAGTAAGCTGGGCGGTTAGGCGGTCAGGGAGAACGAGACCGCAGTGACCTCCGCAGTCTGGAGAGAAGACGGGCGGTCACATGACAGGAGGAAGGTCATGTGACAGAGGAAGCCAACTGATCGTGAGACCGCTCTGGCGAACACTCCCCCGTAAGGGAGATGCCAGGGATACCAGACCGCTTCTCTTTACATGAAGCGATCTGGTATATTTGAGGAGAAGCGGCGGTCTGATACTGGGAGACCGCACAGACCGCGGTTATCAGACTGTTATTTGATGGAGCTGGAGACAGCTGATCTTCATACGGCGCAATCTCGCACATTTGAGGAGAAGTCGCGGTCTGATTCTGTGAGACCGCACAGACCGCTGGCTCGAGACCGCGCGACTTCAATTCTTTGAGATCGCATGGCTTCAACACTCCCCCGCAAGCTGGAGCATATATATCAATCATGCCTAGCTTGTTGCACACATCAGAGAAGGATGAAGATATGGGTTTGGTGAAGATATCAGCCAGCTCTTTATCCGAAGTTACGAAGGGAGTGCAGATTTGTTTTTTCAAGATTTCTTCCCTGATGAAATGACAGTCCACTTCAATGTGTTTGGTTCTCTCATGAAAGACTGGGTTTTGAGATATATAGATTGCAGCTTTATTGTCACAAAACATTGGTAAGGGATGGTTGTAAACTTCTCCAAAATCTAGAAGGAGAGTTCGTAACCACTTCAATTCACATGTAGTTTGGGCCATGCTCCTGTACTCAGCCTCAGCACTTGATCTGGATACTACTGCTTGTTTCTTGCTCTTCCAGCTCACAAGATTTCCTCCCACGAATGTACAGAACCCAGACATGGACTTTCTGTCTCCTTTATCATCAGCGTAGCTAGCATCAGAGTAGACTTCTATCTTGAGATGGTTGTTTCTTTGGAACAGAAGTCCCTTTCCTGGAGATCCCTTAACGTATTCCAATATCTTTAGAGCAGCCTGAAGATGACATTCCCTTGGGGCTTGCATGAATTGGCTGACCTTCCCAACGACAAAACAAATATCAGGTCTTGTTATAGTTAGGTAGATGAGCTTGCCTACTGATGCGCGTCGGCAAGTGCACCGGTCGCTGTCAAGTAATAATTGTGGAGAATAAATTCCCCGGATGTCGGTCTCTTGAGGAATGCAGGATGGGTGATCGAATCGTGCAGTGAATATTGTTACACAAGCGTTTCACAAACACAACAAGGGGTTTTTGGTTGGTTTTCCTAATTTTAACAACAATAAAAGAGATGCGGGTCGAGAACACCGCTTCGCAACGTGAGGTGGATGCAACGGCCGCGATGCCGTGCTTCGTGAGGCGAATGAAGTGGACTCAGGCGCGAGAGAGTGAGGGTCGCAAACACCTCTTCACAACCGTCATTAGCTCTTGCCAACACGGAGCAAACACCTTGCGTGCGTGTGTGAGTGAGTGCGCTTGAACGTGGTGAATCACAACCAACCCATGAATAAGAACACAGAAACATTCATTCTCATCAAGTAAATATCACAATATTCATTTAGTAAAAGATTCAAAGGGGTACAATCAAGGAAAGAGGAAGGAGATAACCGGCGGTGAAGACTAGCGGCCGTTCACGGCCGGAATGGTAGGTTGTCGGGCTACCTCCGGACTCGGGCGGACGATGCTTCCGGCGTAGAGGGCTGTCACAATCTCCCTACGTGCTCCGTCGTCTTCGACTCAAGGTCTCTTCTTCTTCTCACCGGGCGGAAAGCAAAAATGATTGCTTGGAGGCTTGCGGATGATGGAGAACACTCACGGACGATGGAGGATGTCTAGGAATGGACCGAGGAAGCTTCCCCTTGCGTAGGAGATGAAGTAGGGGCGATCCAAGAGGGCGGTCGGCGGCGTACGGAACAGAAATCCCGCTCCCGGAATGAATAATCCGCCCTAAAATCGCAACAGGCGCTTAAATAGGCGCTGGATTAAACACTGCGCACGATCATTGGCGCACGACCAGTGGTCGTGCGCACTGGAATCCTGCGATCGTGCGCACTGCCTGGACAGAACCTGCAAGAGATGAAATTATAAAATAAAATGCTCGCACGACCAATGGCGCACGACCGTTGATCGTGCGCACTAGCGTCGGTGGTCGTGCGCAATAGGTGAGACAGAACTCATAAAATTACTATTAAGTGCGCACGGACAGTGGCGCACGACCGGCGGTCGTGCGCACTGGAGTTGATGGGCGTGCGCACTGCACCAGACAGAACTCGTAAAAAGGGGCTAAGTGCGCACGATCAGTGGCGCACGACCAGTGGTCGTGCGCACTAGAACAAGTGATCGTGCGCAGTGTTCCTGTGCAGAATTGCACCGGAAACACTTGCACGCCTCCTATTCCAGCACAAACACAGATCTAGCCACCGAAAGTGGCACTTAACAACATATGAGTACTATGAAAGGAAATAAACACGAAAACACACCAAAGTGGGCCAAAATGTGCACCTAGCATGGGTTATCAATTATAGACTATAATAAGGCTAAAGTGCGTGATATTGACTAAATAATGGCCCGGATGAGTCCATGAAGGTGTATATAATCAGGACTCATCACCTACAAGACAACGGTATCTAGTGCTATCAGGTAGAGGTGGAGAGTTGTCATTCCAGAGTTTGTCGTCTCCTATTGCCATTGGATACTTAGCAGGTTTAGCACCAAGAAGACCTGTTTCCTTCAGAAGGTCAATAGCATACTTACGTTGTGAGAGGACAATAGAGCTATGCTTTCTTGAGATCTCAATGCCCAAAAAATACTTTGGAGTCCCCATGTCTTTAGTTTTAAAGTGTTGAAGGAGATGTTTCTTTGTATGGGTGATACCTTCAATATCATCACCAGTGAGAAGGATGTCATCAACGTAGATATCCAGAACTACCATTCCATGAGAGGTCTTGCGAATGAAGAGAGAGTGATCTGCAGAGCTGCGGACAATTCCAATTACCTTGATTACTTCATTAAACTTTTCAAACCAGGCACGAGGACTTTGCTTGAGACCATGGATAGCCTTCTTTAGCTTACATACACGAGTCTCCCCCGGAGCAACATACCCTGGAGGTTGCTCCATGAAAACTACCTCTTGAAGATCACCATAAAGAAAGGCATTCTTGACGTCTAATTGAGAGAGTTGCCACCATTTGTTGACGGCCACAGAGAAGAGGACCCTGATGGTTATAAGACGAGCAACATTGGAGAAGGTGTCAAAGAAGTCAACTCCATATGTCTGAGTAAAACCTTTGGCAACCAAGCGAGCCTTGTATCCGTCGATAGAGCCATCGACACAGTATTTGATCATAAAGACCCATCTACATCCAACAACATCTACCCCAAGAGGTGGAGGAACAAGTGTCCACGTGCCACGGTCCTAAAGAGTGGTTATTTCTTCATACATGGCTTCCTTCCACTGTGGGATAGCAAGAGCATCCTGATAATTAGTTGGAATGACAGTATCTAAAATAGCAATAGCAAACGCCATAGCAGAGGGGGTGAGTCGAGCATAGGTCACAACATCATGAATAGAATGTTGCGTACATGAGCGAACTCCCTTTCGAAGGGAAATAGGGAGGTCTTTAGTGGTGACTGTATTAGCAGGAGAGTCATCATCAGAAGAAGATAGTGCTGACCCAAGAGTTGGGAGAGGAGGCCCTAGAGTAGGAGGACAAACGGTAGGAGACTCTGTAGATGGTGGAGTGAAAGGAAGAGGCGGTGGAGTTGGGAGAGGAGGTGTTGTCGGTGGGGAGTGAATGAGAGGAGGTGTTGGATGAGTTGCAGGAGGCAGAGAGGTGGAAGAGTGAGAAAAGTATGGTATATTCTCAAAGAAGGTGACATCAGCAGAAACATATTATTTGCGTAGAAGAGGATCATAACATTGGTAACCTTTTTGAGTGGGAGAGTAACCAATAAAGATACACTTAACTGCTCGAAGGGAGAGTTTGTCCCGAACTGGTGAAGGAGTGTGGACAAAAGCAGTACGACCGAAGACTTTGAGAGATAACGAGAAAGGTTTCGAGGTAGGATATAGAAGAGAAAAGGGTGTGGAGCCTTGAAGAAGGGTGGAGGGAATGCGGTTAATGAGATAGCAGGAGATGAGGATGGCATGAACCCAATAGGTTTTGGGCATATTCATCTGGAAGAGTAAGGTGCAATTCATGTCAAGGAGATGACGATCCTTACGTTCCGCTATCCCATTTTGTTGAGAAGTATAAGGACAACTAGTTTGATGTATAATTCCATGATTCATGCAAAACTCAGAAAAATGATGAGAGACATATTCTTTAGCATTATCAGTGCGAATAGCTTTGATAGACACTCCAAATTGAGTGGAAATTTCATTATAGAAAGTTGAGAAAACAGTAAACAGTTCGAAGAGTTCTTTTAAAAGATACACCCAAGTACATCGAGAAAAGTCATCAATAAAAGTAACAAAATACAAACTACTCCCACCCACTGTCTTGGTAGGGGAAGGACCCCAGACATCGGAGTGAATTAGATCAAAGGGACGAGTCGAGCTACGATCATGTTTGGCAGGATAAGAAGCCCAATGGTGCTTTCCTAGTTGACAAGCTTCACAGTTGAGAGGAGAGGTATCGTTGGTGAGGTGAGGTAGAAGTTGATACAGCAGCCGAGGTGGAGGGTGACCAAGATGGAGGTGCCATTGATGGAGAGAATCAAAGGCTGTGGAAGCAGAATGAGCAGCAAGAACGTCAAGGAAGTAGAGGCCTCCACTCTCAGTCCCAGTAGAAACTGTCTCCTTCGTGTGCAGATCCTGAAAATAACAGTTAGTCGGAGTAAATATAACAGAACATTGTAACTGTTGAGAGAGAGCCTTGACTGATAGTAAGTTGCAAGGAAATGTAGGCACATAAAGAGTGTTCTTAAGAGAGATAGTTGGAGTGACTTGAACTATCCCAGTCCCACACACGTGTGAGGGAGAACCGTCTGCTGTTAGAACTGGGGGCAAATTCTTGTGTTCTAGTAACTGTGAGAAAAGTTGAGGGTTCCCTGTCATATGATTTGTTGCTCCAGAATCAATAAGCCACTTACCTTCAGTAACCATGTGGACGCTACCTAAGGAGGTAGCAACAGAAGTAGACGGTTGTGTAGTACTAGGATGAGAAGCTACAGCCGCAGTGCGAAGGTGAGGATGATTGAGATAGCAACGATCAATAGTGTGACCCTTCCGACCATAATGAGAACAGATGTACCGAGGATGTCCGCGGCCACCAATAGATCCACCACGACCACCGGGGTGACCACGATCAGCCCAGTGAGCAAAGCTCTCTGGAGGAGGAGGAAAGGATAACAAGGGTTGTTGGAGAAGGGTGGTAACAACAGAAACCCGAGCAGCGGTGACATCAAGGGTTGGAGAGTCAGCTTCCCTAAGAATTTGTTGTCGGATCATATCATAGGACTCAGGAAGATGGAGAAGGTAACACACAACTAGGAGCTCCTGGAAGTGTTTATGCTGCTCTGCAAGGTGAGCAGAGAAGGGACGATGCTGAAGGAGTTCAGCCCCAAGGGCCTGAACCTCTTGATATGCTGTGGTGGGATCCATGGTTGGGCGGGCAAAGAGATCAGCATACAAGGTGTAGATGCGGGAGGTCTTGGCGCCTTTGAGTAAAGGACAGCAAGATGGTTCCAAGCTGCTTTGACAGTCTCATCATGACAAATGATATGAAGACACTCATCAGAGAGACTGTTAGCAAGCCAGGTGCGGACTAGAGCATCGCTAGCATCCCAATCATCAAAGGTAGCAGACTCTTTGAGAGGAGGATCATCGGTGAGGTGGTGTCGTTTGCATTGAGAGCGTAAGAGGAAGGTGAAGGAGACGCTCCAATCAGGATAATTAGAGCCAGTGAGCTTGGAGGAGGTGCCAAGATTGCCAGAAGTAGATATAGAGGTAGTAGAGGTAGAGGCAGGAGTAGCCACATGAGTGGAGGTGAGGACATTCTCAAAAGGGGTACCCATGAGAAGAGATTGGTAAGAGGAAAGACAGATCGCGCGGTCTCGCAGCTAGAAGGCCGAAAAACAAAGGAGATCCCGCGGTCTGGAGGAAGAGAGACCGGCCGAAGAGAGAGAGAGAGAGAGAGAGAGAGAGAGAGAGAGAGAGAGAGAGAGAGAGAGAGAGCTTACAACACAAGGATCGTTGTTGGCTCTGATACCATGTGAGAACTTGAAAATTTTATTTCCAAAAATCTGAGTATTACAAGAGTATTGCCTCATTTATATAGACTAGGAGGGAAAGAGGAAAATACAAATACACAATGTGGGACTAAATACAAATACAATACACAAAGTAAGCTGGGCGGTTAGGCGGTCAGGGAGAACGAGACCGCAGCGACCTCCGTGGTCTGGAGAGAAGACGGGCGGTCACACGACAGGAGGAAGGTCGTGTGACAGAGGAAGCCAACTGATCGTGTGACCGCTCCGGCGAACACTCCCCCATAAGGGAGATGCCGGGGGTACCAGACCGCTTCTCTTTACATGAAGCGATCTGGTATATCTGAGGAGAAGCGACAGTCTGATACTGGGAGACCGCCCAGACCGCAGTTATCAGTCAGTTATTTGATGGAGCTGGAGACCGCTGATCTTCATACGACGCGATCTCGCACATCTGAGGAGAAGTCGCGGTCTGATTCTGGGAGGCCGCACAGACCGCTGGATCGAGACCGCGTGGCTTCAATTCTTTGAGATCGCATGGCTTCAACACCCTCACATAGAAATTCAGATATAAAATTAAATATAGAAAATATATATTTTGAATTAGAGGGTGCAAAGTGCCAAGAATTAAAACATAGGGTGCAAAGTGCCAAACATCCTTCTTCACTATGACAAAATTTTCGCTGCGTTAGAGCGCATGAAACTATCCCGCGCTAATAAAAATCGCCCAAAAAATAGGGGCCCACATTATTTTCTCCCTTCCCCTCCGTCGAAGCTCCCGAAACCGTCGGAATCCTCACGCTTCTGCGAAACCCTATAGCTCCGACGAAACCCCCAAATCCCGCTCCGGCGAAATGGAAGCTTCCCTGCGTTGAGCGCAGGTAGTCATCCCTCTCGACTACGTGAATTCGCCATCGATTTCCCCTGTTGATAGCTCGAAATCCTTCGAGTTAGACAAATTATGCTCTCCCCACCAAGTTTCGCTGAAGAAGAAGGCAAATTTTTCTAGTTCTACTTCTGGGACAGACAAGGTAAATTTTATGCTTCTAGTTTTATAAGGCCTCATTACGATTGTAGATATTGTTAGTTGGTTTAAGATTTCTTGATTTATTATAGTAATGACGACATGTTGTTTTCTTCTGGTATGTTAGGGCATTTCATTTTTTTTCAATTAGGGTTACAAAGTTAGTTGTCTTCTGTGTATTAGAAATCAATTATGTTGGGTATTATAGCCACAATAACCTTGATTTGAAGAAGTGTCCCTTGAACTAAGATGAATTGATATTGTATTTGATGTGACATCTTACTTATGTGTTTGCAGGATATTAATTGCTAAGTACAAATCAATGTCAGGTTTCAATGAGTCATAAAACACATGCCTATGCAATGTAATTCCTCATTGTGTGGACCAATGTGTTAACTTATGTCAAATCTCTCTATTGGGGTGTACTTCATATTCAAACACCGAGGAGAAGTCAAGAGGATGTAATTGCTGTCTTTTGGATTGGAAGAAAATTCGTCTAAGTCATTTTCGTCGAGTACTCTCAAGAATTTTAGTCGAATTAATCGAGACATCCCGTGAAGACTTAGTTAATTCGTTGAGTTTACTCGAAAGATCTCAGAGAAAATTGTTAAGCATTTTCGTCGAGTAAAGTTGTGTTCACTCGAGAACACTCGATGAATTTGTCGAGTGATCTGTTGATTTCTCGTGAACACTTGACGAATTCGTCGAGTGCTCCCGAGAAGTTCTCGAGTGGTCTAAGTATTCTTTCTTCCCGTCTCAGCGCTTTTTGCTAAGTCCTTGTGGTCGAGTCATTAAGTGAATTCGTCGAGTAATCATTGATTTCACGAGTTCACTCGACGAATGAAGACAACGTGTTCTTTTTCAAATTCGCCGATGACTTTCCTTTTATGTCTTCACCATGTACAGTACACGTGGAGATCCTTCCCTAGATTTCGTTCTAGCCGTTAGAGAGTGTTTACTATATATACTTAAGTGTTATTTCGTTAAACCCTATTCGTGCCCATCTTTAGAAGATCACAAATCATCGTCGGCTATTTCTTCATTCTCGCAAAGAGCTATTCGGTTGCCGACAAGATTTCTGCACGATTCTCCTCAAGTTTTGATACAACAAGATCACAGACTTAAGATTCATTCAAGTGGCTTTACAGATCTTGTTGTCTCGATAAGGTTTCAGATCAAGTTTGTTCAAGTCAAGATTTCTTCTTCCCCTTTTAAGATCAATCCTTCATCTCAATCAAGGAAGAAGAAGATCTCCTTTCTCAGATCTGAAGAAGTTGAATCCCTTTGAGGTTCTAAGTGATTGATTTTTCAATCTAGAGTATTGTAAAATCCCTTTACTATTTCTTGTAGGAAGTTTATCTTCCGAGTTCTTATAGATCCTAGTTTAGAGGATCGAGAGTAGGAGAGGTTGTTATCGGAGTATACATCTCCTACAAACTCGGAGAACAATCTCTCCTACACAATCTCAGAGAACAACCTCAAGGAGGTTAAATACTAGACAAGCGTGTTGTTGGACTTTGGACATATGACGAGTCCCATTTATATACACATTTATGGACTCATCTGGGCCGTATTTCTAGTCAATGCACTACACTTTAGGCATGTTTTCGATCATATTTGTTATTCCTTGCTAGGTGCACTCTTAGGCCCGTTTCGGTGTGCATTTGCGCTCCTTGTTATTGGGGGTAAGCACATGGTGCTCCCCAATCCTTTTTCTGTGTTTATTTGGTGCTGGAGGTGTTTTCCCAGCTGTTTTGTCTTGTGTGCAGGCGGTCGGATCATCCAGTTTCCCCCCAGAATTCATGATTGTGTACAACGCACGGTCGTGCGTTTCTTTGACGCACGGACGGTTGCGGTCGTGCGTTCTCATCTGGGCAGAAAATGGGCGATCTGAGTTTAGTCGTGCGTTTTTACGCACGGGCGGATTTACTCGTGCGTGAGTTAAAGACACGGTCGCCTGTTTCTTCTTGTTTTAGCCTTTCCAAATTTACCCGTGCATTTTACGCACGGGCGGGTTTGCCCGGGCGTGAGTAAATCGCACGGGCGGCGCAGCTTCGTCTTCAAGTCTGTTTTTATAATTAAATAATGCACGGGCAGCGCACGATCGTGTGTTCGCCCGTGCGTGACCAAAACTCTGCCTGTTTAGTAATTAAAGCAGGAAAAGCTGCAGTCAATGGAGGCCCCCCATTCCCCTCGCGGGAAAAGCCAGGAATCCCGCCATTTTTGTCCCTTCCACCGGAGGAGATGATAGGAGACCATTTCCGACGATCTCCTTCACCATTCTTCCATCCGGGAGCATTTGCAAGTATTCTCCGCCACTAGTTCAAGCATTATTCCTCATGGAGGCCATAAAAGTGCTGTAGATCGTTGGAGCGGTGACAACCTCCTTCGAGTCCGCACACCATCTGAGGGCGAGCCCGGAGAGAGGCCGACAACCTCTCATTCCGCCCGAGAACCCAAGACGCGGTGACATCCTCTTTTTGGTCCTTTCTAAACTTTGATGCTTGTGCTTTCTCTTTGTGTTGTTGTAATGAACGCTCGTTAGATTAATGTTATAGATCCTTGCTTGTTGTTCATGTGCAATGATGCTGTGGTGGTGAGAATAGCTTTCCTTGTTGTTGTGATATTCTAAGTTGTTTGTGTGTGAAGCCATCTAGCAATAGCTAGTGGTGATGTTGGCGAAGAGGTGAATACGACCCTCACAAAACCTCGCTCTATGGCCATTCCACCCGCTTACCGAACCGCGGCATCGCGGCCGCTGCACTCACCCACACCTTGCGAAGTGGTGCTTTTCGACCCGCATTTCTCTCATTTCCGCAATAGCTTAGGACACCAATCACAACGCCCCTGTTTTATTTTATTCGCTCGTGTAACAATCGACTCACCACACGTTTCGTTCACCAGAACCTGTAGTCCTCAAGAGATCGACATTCGGGGAAGCTATTCCCAAATTTATTAATTGACAGCGACCGGTGTTGAAATTTTGAAGTGAAGTGGAGGTGACCGGGCTGTCTGTTTTTGGGTGAGCGCCGAGACCGCGCGGTCTGTGTTTGTATTCTGCCGGTCTGGCTCTGCCGGTCTGTTCTGGCGGACTGCTGGTTCTGTCGGTCTGTTCTTGATTGCTGCGGTCTGTTCCCGAGTTGATCTGCTGGTTGGCCTGTCTTCTTTGTTGGAAGACCGGGCGGGTTGTTCTTATATGACCGCCTATCCGGGCGGTCTGTCTTGGCGATCTGGCGACTTGTCTGAAGTCGGCCAGATGGTTCCTGGTTTGCTCCTGGTGGTCTAAGGGAGGAGTACCTTTGTGCCCGCGCGGCTTGTACGCGGTCTCGTGTTTGCGCGACCTGTGCGCGGTTTGCTTGTTGATCTGGGGTCTTGGTCGGATAGTCGTCCAAGTAGTGTGATCGCGCGGTCTGCCTTGTGAGACCACTGGCGATCTGACGGGTGGTGATTATACCTCTCCTGTGCGGTGACGACATCTGTTTACCCGTCTATAAATAGGGGTGCATGGCCCGTCATTCATAACGAGAACTGTAAGAACTGAGCCTGGGTTAATTCGCGCGGTCTTAACTTTGAGGTCGGGCGGTCTCAGAAGCGAGTTGACTGGTTGTTGTGTTCGCAGGTTTGCGGTCTTCTTCCTTAGTGATTCCCAACGGCTTGAATAAATAGTTCGGCAGTGGTCAGTCTGCGAACTGGTTTATGTTCGTTCTTGTGCTGTTCGCAGCGAGCTCAATGACCATGCGACCTTCAGCGGTTAGGCGATCTGAGTTGCGGTCTGGCGACAGCTTCAGTTCTTCGTTCCAATAAAGCTCTAGTTCGTGCGGTCTGAGGTGGCGGTCTTGTAGTGCAGGCGGTTTGTCTATTTTCTATTCGCGCGGTCTCAGGTCAAGCCGGGCGACTTCTAGAGTCGAGCGGTCTGTGCGGTTTCAGTTTGTCTAGCCGCCAGATTTGTTTTGGTGTGTTTTGTTCTTCTAACCTCCGTGATTCTTATGAATCATGTCTCGCCATGTATACCTCGCACTGTAAATGAAGTTTGTGATTCAATAAAGTTTCTTGTGTTGCTGTGTGGCATTGTGGTTGTTTGGCTTTAACTCAGTTGATGCAACTCCTGCTTACTCCTAAACGATTCAAATCGAAAATTTTAACATGGTATCAGAGGCAGGTTGTTGGAGTGGATAAGCAGTGATAAATTGAGTTACCATCGTCTTTGTGAAGAAGAGACCACATAGATTGCCATGGAAGGTGGATACGCAAGAGGGCTTGATATTGAACTCCTAACATCGACTAACTATAAGAAATGGAGTTCGTGCATGGAGAGCTATTTACTTGGTGAGGATCTATGGGAGATAGTTGGAGGAGAAGACACACAAGAGGTGTTTCTAGCAGGAGATAATATGGCAGAGGTGAGACTTTGGAGGAGGACTAATGCTAAGGCAGAGTTCACACTCAAGAGAGCTATCTCACCGGAGCTGTTTGACCACATCATTGGATGTAAATCTGCTGCTGAGATTTGGACGTCTTTGGATGGGCTGTTTAATAAGAAGAATGTAGCTCGGCTACAGTTTCTCGAAAATGAGCTGGCGAAGGCCTCTCAAGGTGATCTTTCTATTTCTACTTTCTTTCTCAAGATGAAGAACCTCACTGCAGATATTTCTGCATTGGACCCTGATGAGCCCATCTCAGAGGAAAAACTGAAGAGACATATCATCCGCGGGTTGCGGAAAGAGTATCTTGCCATTGTGACTTCAGTTCAGGGTTGGGCAAATCAACCATCTCTGTTGGAGCTGGAGAACTTACTTGCTTCGCAAGAAAGTTTGGCAAGACAGATGGCGGGGACTTCTATCTCTGGGGGAGATAGTGATGTGTTGTTCTCTGGGAAGAAGAAGAAGAAGTGGGAGAAGAAGAAGCCGGGTTATGATGGACCCTCTACTTCAGGTCAGCAGGATAGGGGTCATGCTCCTAAGTCTGATGGGAAGAAGAATGGAGATGGACCAAGGTGCTTCAGGTGTAATAAGACCGGCCACTTCAAGAAAGACTGCCGGGTTAATCTTCAGCCGGGACATGCAGCGGAGAAGGAGAAGCCAAAGTATGAAGCTGGATGGGAAGGAGCCTTTGCGGCTAATATGACGGCTATGCCCGTTAAGGCCTTGGCTGCCATCAACTTCGAAGATGATTAGATTATTGATTCAGGGTGTGGACATCATCTCACCGGGGATGAATCAAAGTTCTCTTCTTTGGCGCCTTACTCAGATAACGATGCTATCATTACGGCTGATAATTCTGTTCATGCTGTCGAACAAGAAGGTGTTGTCTCCCTGAGCAGTGATAAGGGTCCACTCACTTTGAGGAGTGTTTATCACGTGCCTGGTATGAGGAAGAATCTCTTCTTTGTGACCAATGCGGTCGATGCCGGTTATCACGTTCTGTTTGGCCCAACAGAAGTGAAGTTTCTTAAAACTCAACCGGAGATAAAGGGAGATGTTATCCATGTTGGAAAGCGGCTGAAGGACTTGTTCGTGTTATCGACAAGTACCTATTTTTATAAGATGAAGACCAACGATAGCGCGGCTATCTGGCATGAAAGGTTGGGGCATGTTGGCATGGACAAATTGAAGGCTATGGCGGTAAAGGGCCTTGCCAAGGGCTTGCCTAGCTTGTCCTCTTATGGAGATGGTCATGTTTGTGCTGGATGTCAGTTTGGTAAGTCTCATCGACTTCCATTTGATAAATCGCAAATAAGGTGCAAAGCGCCGTTGGAGTGCATTCACGGTGATTTGATGGGACTGACTGCCACCCCAAGCCTTGGAGGCAACGGATAAATGTTGGTGTTGATTGACGATTACACCAGATATGTCTGGGTGTATTTTCTGAAAGAGAAGTCGGAAGCCTTTGCGAAGTTTGTGGAGTTCAAGGAGCTGGTGGAAGGTCGGTTAGGCCTGCGGGTGAAAAAATTGAGAACTGACAATGGTGGGGAGTTCACCTCTGGTGAGTTCTCAAGTTTTTACAGGAAACATGTCGTTCAGAGAGAGCTCACTTGTGCCCATACTCCACAGCAAAATGGCATTGCGGAGAGGAAGATCCATCATCTGACGGAAACCTGCAAATGCTGGCTTCATGCCAAGAGTATCCCAAAGTCTTTTTGGGCGGAGGGAATGTCTTGTGCGGCTTACGTCATCAACAGAATGCCTCTAAGTCCTATCAACATGAAGACTCCTCATGAACTGATGTTCAAGGAGAAACCGAGTGTTGCACACCTTCGGGTGTTCGGGTCAACCTGCTATGTGCATATTCCTGATGCTCTTCGGACAAAGCTAGATGCGAAAGCAAGGAAGCTAGTCTTTGTTGGGTATGATGAGCGGAAGAAAGGATGATGAAGCAGGGAAAGCTGCGGGAAGTCTTCAAGTGGAGTTGCTTATTTCACCAGGAGCTCCAGCTGTGTCAAGCTCTGAGATGGAGGCTTCAGGTTCTGGAAGCAGGGGGAGCAATGCTCCAAGTTCGTCTGGAAGAGGATTTTGCACAGATGAAGCAGCTGAAGAGGTGGTTAGTCAGGTGCAGCCTCTTAGGAGGTCGAAGAGGACTATCAAGCCACCAGATCGATATACAGGAGGAAACATGGCGAGCTTTGTCTCATGTTTCTTCGCTGGTCCCTTGGATGAAAGGGAGCCGTCGAGCTTTGAGAAAGCCAAAGGCGTGAAGCAGTGGGATATTGCTATGTAAGAGGAGATGGATGCTTTCAAGAAGAATGAGACTTGGTCTCTAGTGCCCAGGCCCAAGGGCATTACCCCTGTGACATGCAAATGGGTTTATAAACTCAAGAAGAAAGCTGACGGCATGATCGAGCGATATAAGGCTCGCCTTGTAGCTCGCGGGTTCTCACAGCAGTATGGTGAAGATTATGATGAGACGTTTAGTCCAGTGGCAAAGATGACTTCTGTTCGATTTGTTATTGCTTTGGCGGCATCTTGTGGATGGGAGATTTGGCAGCTCGATGTTAAGAATGCTTTCTTATACGGAGATATTGACAAGGATATCTTCATGATCCAGCCGCCGGGTTTCATCTCGGAGGATCGTCTGGACTACGTCTGCAAACTGAAGAAATCCTTATATGGGTTGAAGCAAGCGCCTCGGGCGTGGTATGGAAAGATCGCGGAGTATCTTCTATTCTGCAGATTCTTTGCTTCAGACTCCGATTCCAGCTTGTTCGTCAAGAAGGAGGGCGCGCTTCGGGTTATTGTGCTGCTGTATGTGGATGACATGATTGTCACCGGGAACTCGAAAGAGGCGGTAGCAAGGCTGAGAGCTGAGCTTGCTATCAGGTTCGAGATGAAGGATCTGGGGGAGCTTCACCATTTCCTTGGACTCGAGGTCCAGAGGCGGGAGAGCAGAGTGCTTGTTTCTCAGGAAGGATATGCGGAGCGGATCGTTCAACGATTCAGCATGGAAGATGGGAAGAGCAGCTCTATACCTCTGGAACAACATCATAAACTTCGGAAGGATGAGGGAAGAGTTCTATCTGATCCGTTGGTGTTCCGAGCTCTAGTTGGAAGCTTGATTTACTTAACCATCACGAGGCCTGATATTGCTTATGCAGTTGGCAAAGTGAGTCGGTACATGGCGGAGCCACGGAAGCCTCATCTTCTGGCGGCAAAAGGAATTCTGAAATATGTGAAGTCGACCTCTGATTTGGGTCTCCTATTTAGGAGAGGGTCAAGCTTGGAGTTGCATAGATACATGGATGCTGATTACGGGGGAGACATGGATGATCGGAGATCAACGTCTGGTTATGTCTTTATGACGGGCCCCACAGCTATCTCTTGGTGTAGCAAAAAGCAGGACTCGGTGTCCGTATCTACCATAGAAGCGGAGTACAAGGCTTCGGCCTTGGCAGCTCAGGAAGCCGTTTGGCTTAGGAGGTTGGTGGAGGACGTTCATGAGGAGGTTCGAGGTCCCACTATGCTACGCAGGGACAATGAGAGTGCTCTCAAGCTGGTTAATAATCTAGTCTGTCACGCGAGGACCAAGCATATTGAGATTGAGCACCATTTCATTCGTGAAAAGGTGTTGGGAGGATCTCTTATGGTCGAGCATGTTTGGAGTGCGGACAATGTTGCAGACATCTTCACAAAGCCGCTGGCGAAAGGACCGTTTACACGGTAGCGGAGTTTACTCGGGCTTGTCTCCACTTCCCACTTCAAGGGGGAGTGTTGAAATTTTGAAGTGAAGTGGAGGTGACCAGGCAGTCTGTTTTTGGGTGACCGCCGAGACCACGCGGTCTGTGTTTGTATTCTGCCAGTCTGGCTCTGTCGGTCTGTTCTGGCGGATTGCTGGTTCTGCCGGTCTGTTCTTGATTGCTGCGGTTTGTTCCCGAGTTGATCTGCTGGTTGGCCTATCTTCTTTGTTGGAAGACCGAGCGGGTTGTTCTTTTATGACCGCCTGTCCGGGCGGTCTGTCTTGGCGATCTGGCGACTTGTCTGAAGTCGGCCAGATGGTTCCTGGTTTGCTCCTGGTAGTCTAAGGGAGGAGTACCTTTGTGCCCACGCGGCTTGTGCGCGGTCTTGTGTTCGCGCGACCTGTGCGCGGTTTGCTTGCTGATCTGCGGTCTTGGTCGGATAGTCGTCCAAGTAGTGTGATCGCGCGGTCTGCCTTGTGAGACTGCTGGCGATTTGACGGGTGGTGATTGTACCTCTCCTGTGCGGTGATGACATCCGTCTACCCGTCTATAAATAGGGGTGCATGGCCCGTCATTCATAACGAGAACTGTAAGAATTGAGCCTAGGTTAATTCATGCGGTCTCAACTTTGAGGTCGGGTGGTCTCGGAAGCGAGTTGACTGGTTGTTGTGTTCGCAGGTTTGCGGTTGCGATCTCCTTCCTTGGTGATTCACAGCGGCTTGAATAAACAGTTCGGCAGCGGTCAGTCTGCGAACTGGTTTATGTTCGTTCTTGTGCTGTTCGCAGCGAGCTCAGCGATCAGGTGACCTTCAGCGGTTGGGCGATCTGAGTTGCGGTCTGGCGACAGCTTTAGTTCTTCGTTCCAATAAAACTCCAGTTCGTGCGGTCTGAGGTGGCGGTCTTGCAGTGCAGGCGGTTTGTCTGTTTTCTGTTCGCGCGGTCTCAGGTCAAGCCGGGTGACTTCTGGAGTCGAGCGGTCTGTGCGGTCTCAGCTTGTCTAGCCGCCAGATTTGTTTTGGTGTATTTTGTTCTTCTCACCTCCGTGATTCTTATGAATCATGTCTCACCATGTATACCTCGCACTGTAAATGAAGTTTGTGATTCAATAAAGTTTCTTGTGTTGCTGTGTGGCATTATGGTTGTTTGGCTTTAACTCAATTGATGCAACTCCTGCTTACTCCTAAACGATTCAAATCAAAAATTTTAACAACCGGTGCACTTGCCGAACGCGCATCAAGTTTTTGGCGCCGTTGCCGGGGAATGCAGGCGTGATGAGATTTTGGTTGTGAATCGATTGTTTTTGATTGAGTCTTTTATTCTTTTCAATTTATTCTTTATTATGCTATTTTCTTCTTCTGTATCATGTGGGCGCATTTGAATATCTGATGTCGTTGGTGTGGGGACACATCCCACGCTAGTGATAGGTGTCCCAAAGAGTATGGTATCGTTCAGAAACCGTACGTAGCCCATAAATCTTTTGGCAACTCTACTGCGCCTCTGTTGTCGCACTTTTACGCGGCTGCCACACCTTGGGTGCTGGCGAAGCCGGTGAAGCAGTGTTTATTTTGCAAAAGTAGAGAGCATGCCTTGAAGGATTGTGCTGATTATCATCGCCAACTGGAGGATGACGATGAGCCGGATATCCGGATCGTCCCATCTTCGAATTCTGCGAGCATAACCCCTTCCTATGGTTATGTATCCCTTCCACCTTCACTTCTTGAAGTCTCTGGAATCAACACGTGTATCATTGTCCCTCATGACTCTATTTCTGATGCGCCCCCCCATACCTCTTCGGTTCATGTACCACTTTGCGTGGATTTGTGCCCTTGTGTGGAGAGTGAGTCCGAACTCTTAAGAAGCATGTCTTCTCCCACTACACACGACACTACATCTATTTCTGATGTTATCATTGAGGTCAATTTGCAGGATGTTGTAGACCTGCACAGTGTCGTGCCCACTCTCATGGAGGAGGACAGTCTCGAGTGTGCTGAAGCAACCGTTTCGGTCCAGTGCGAGGAAGTCCAAGTTATAGAGGTGGCCATTGCGTGCGCTGTTGAGTCTAGTGAAGTCTTCGATGATATCATCAGTTTGTCATTGCCGCACCCTATGAGGGATGAAGCCAGGATTATCCCCTCAGATGAGATTTCTTTTAGTTTTTCTTCCAATTTATTTCCTGACCCCCTTTCTTTATGTACAAGGATGCAGGATGCCCCTCCTCCGGTTGATCAGACCTTATGCATGGAGGAGCCGAAAGCCTGGCGGGATGAGGAAGGTACAGTGAAGGAACATCTTGTTTCCTCATCATCATTGGTTCTTCCCCTTGAGGATTGGTTACAGGGGGCAAGCGGTTTTTCTTTGAAGACATAATACTGGAGGAGAAGAAGAGAGCGAAAAGGAGGAGATTTGGGGTTGGAGGCTGAACATCCTACTTAATTTCCACCCCTACTACCAGGTCCCCGTGCCTTTTTCTTTCATCAGTTGTTACTACTTCAAATCAACTTATAGCTGATTTGTTTTGAGCTTGTAATAATAATTAGGATTTATTAGCTTTTGCTTATTCCTAGACTTTATGAACTATGCTTTAAAACAGGTATTTAGTCCACCTTAAGGACAGTAAACAAAAGGGCTTCTTGGGAGACAACCCATGGGAACCACCCGGTTCCGTCTGCTTATTTAATTTCTATATTGTGCTGTTGTTTGCTTTATGCTGACATCGCAGGGTTAAGCTCTTGCTTGTGGACTGAGGAAGGAGAAAGTCAAAGAAGGAATTGCCGCACTTCTGGCATGCTCATTTGTGAGCATAGGTCCACTCTACCCCTGTTATCTTTACTAATGAATTCTCTATTTTATTTGGTTTTGATCAAGTCTGGGGGAGAGATCGGTTATGCACGTGCACGCACTTTGCATAGCATGTTAGAATGTGCTGAGTTAGGATTTTTAATTTTGTTGCACACATTGCATACACTTGCACCTAGTTCACGCGTACTTGATCACGCGCGCTTATTGGGTATTGCTGCGAGGTTCCCCGCTCGTAAGAATTGGATTATTAGTGTAGGAGTGAAGGGTGGAGAAAAATGTCGACTCGAGTAGTGCTCTAGTCGAGTGCTCCCGTCACACCTAGAAATTCAATTAGAGTACAATAAAATTCAATGTTATAATTTAATTATTTCTATTATAGTAGCTGCAATTTTATTTACTCTAGCGGTGAATCCGGTGTAGCTGGACTAGTAGTAGCTTATTACTAGGGTCGGAAGGAAGGACAACCTTTCTCGGTGGCTAGAACTTGTACTAGGCGACTCTTGAAATGATTGCGTTGAAGTACTCATTATAAAGTGTGATATAAGCCATTTCTTGATCCATTTGTGCTTTTGAAATCCTTACCAATGTAATCACCGTTGCAAGCCCACTTGAGCCTACCTGGCCTCCTTGTTTAGCTCCACTAAAATCTCACCAAAGCCATACGGCCAAACCTATTTTCGCACCAACAAATGAGCTGAAAGGAATTTAGTTATCTATCACCTTTGGTGTTATCTCTGTGGTGTATGGTAGCCTTGAAAAAGCTGAAGGAGAAGTTTTTATTGTGCCTACAAAAGATATTCTGTCGAGAAGAGAAAAGGAAAGAAAAGAAAAAAAAAATTGTTCAAAAAGAACTTTCAATTACTTTCTCTCGACAAAAAATAAAGTATGATTGGCTTAGCACGCACCTAGTGTTCAGTTGAAGTCTGGGGGTGTTGTGTAGTTCTTGAAAATGTTGTATTGGTTATTTTTATTCTCTTGAGTGCTCATGTTATGTTGAGTGCGATTCCCATCGTCCTTCTACTTATCTAGCCTAAACTCAACCTAAGCCAAATCTTAACCTATAAGTCCTATTGATTTTAGATACGAGTCGTCTCATGCAGTAGAGAGAGTGCAAACATGCAACTCTATAGACACTGACTTTGATGGATTTCTTAGGAGATTGTCCCGAGTTTTGATTCGAGTAATACTCTACTCATTAGTCACGCTATTTTCCCTTGTGCGCGACCGAAAGATTCACCATCCAAGTAAAGTAGATTTCAAATTACTGTTCTAGAAATAATTAGATATAATCTTGAGTTTAATTCTATTCTAATGTATTTTTACGCACGTGAGCAAGCGACTTCACATGAGTCTCCACCGCTCAATCACACTCTAACATCCAATTGTTCCGATAGGAGAGCTGAGTAGTTTGCCCGAGACGTGCAAATGGTTAAGTCTGGGGGTGTGATGAGTCCCATTTATATACACATTTATGGACTCATCTGGGCCGTATTTCTAGTCGATGCACTACACTTTAGGCATGTTTTCGATCATATTTGTTATTCCTTGCTAGGTGCACTCTTAGGCCCGTTTCAGTGTGCATTTGCGCTCCTTGTTATTGGGGGTAAGCACATGGTGCTCCCCAATACTTTTTCTGTTTTTATTTGGTGTTGGAGGTGTTTTCCCAGCTGTTTTCTCTTGTGTGCAGGCGGTCGGATCATCCAGTTTTCCCCAGAATTCATGATTGTGTACAACACACGGTCGTGCATTTCCTTGACGCACGGACGGTTACGGTCGTGCGTTCTCATCTGGGCAGAAAACGTGCGATCTGAGTTTAGTCGTGCGTTTTTACGCACGGGCAGATTTACTCGTGCGTGAGTAAAATGCACGGTCGCCTGTTTCTTCTTGTTTTAGCCTTTCAGAATTTACCCGTGTGTTTTATGCTCGGGCGGGTTTGCCCGTGCGTGAGTAAATCGCATGGGCGGCGCAGCTTCGTCTTCAAGTCTGTTTTTATCATTAAATAATGCACGGGCAGCACACGATCGTGCGTTCGCCCGTGCGTGACCAAAACTCTGTCTGTTTAGTATTTAAAGCAGGAAAAGCTGCAGTCAACGGAGGTCCCCCATTCCCCTCGCGGGAAAAGCCAGGAATCCCGCCATTTTCGTCCCTTCCACCGGAGGAGACTAGAGGAGACCATTTCAGGCGATCTCCTTCACCATTCTTCCATCCGGGAGCATTTGCAAGTATTCTCCGCCACTAGTTCAAGCATTCTTCGTCGTGGAGGCCATAGAAGTGCTGTAGATCGTTGGAGCGGTGACAGCCTCCTTCGAGTCTGCACACCATCTGAGGGCCGAGCCCGGAGAGAGCCCGGAGAGAGCCCGCAACCTCTCATTCCGGCTGAGAGACCAAGACGCGGTGACATCCTCTTTTTGGTCCTTTCTAAACTTTGATGCTTGTGCTTTCTCTTTGTGTTGTTGTAATGAACGCTCGTTAGATTAATGTTATAGATCCTTGCTTGTTGTTCATGTGCAATGATGCTGTGGTGGTGAGAATAGCTTTCCTTGTTGTTATGATATTCTAAGTTGTTTGTGTGTGAAGCCATCTAGCAATAGCTAGTGGTGATGTTGGCGAAGAGGTGAATACGACCCTCACAAAACCTCGCTCTGTGGCCATTCCACCCGCTTACCGAAGCGCGACTTCGCGGCCGCTGCACTCACCCACACCTTGCGAAGCGGTGCTTTTCGACCCGCATTTCTCTCATTTCCACAATAGCTTAGGACACCAATCACAACGCCCCTATTTTATTTTATTCGCTCGTGTAACAATCGACTCACCACACGTTTCGTTCACCAGAACCTGCATTCCTCAAGAGATCGACATTCGGGGAAGCTATTCCCAAATTTATTACTTGATAGTGATCGGTGCACTTGCCGAACGCGCATCAACATACTATCTCGGGGAACAAACTCAAGGTGGTTAAATATCAAGCCAAAGAGATTGCGTCTTTCAAGACTGTGGAATCGGATCTGAGGGAAGAAATTGAAAAAATAATTCCTTTCAGAGATGAAGTCCAACTCATGAAAGATGAACTGAAAAGATCTACTGAACTAGTAAAGCTGAAGGAGAAATCCATAAATGAGTTGGAAGGGAAGTTAGTGGTTGAGAGGAAGCTAGTAGAAAGCTTCTCCAAACCAAAGACCATCCTTCCTCTTATTGATGGTTTTTCAGCTCCTGCGAAGGGTAGTGTTATCGGCCATCAGACCGAGAAAAGTAAGACTGCTAAGAGAAGAGCCGTTAAGGGTAAGGGAAAGGCTGATCAAAGCCAACCTTCCTTCAAGAAGGTAGTTTTTCCTACAAACACCTATAACATTGAAACATCTTATGGTCACTTTACTAGACCAACTCACGTTGAGTCGAGCAAGAGTAACCAAGGATGGATCTGTCCCTGAAACTTCAGAACGACTGCTCTCAAATCTCCTTATGAAGAGATAGTCCTCAAGGACTATGGTTCATTCGTGCATGGACCGACAACTAAGAAAGGACCGAAAGTCAAACTTGTTGTATGAAACCACTTGAGAAGGAGCCATGTGTTTGCTGCAATCATGAGGCTTCCACCTCCAAGTTGGTAGCTCCTGCTAGACCCCCCATTCAAAGAGTTAAGCAGGAGAAGAAAAGAAAGTATAATAGATTCGACTATTGGTGTTATGGCAAAGTTGGTCATGACTTCGCCATAGATTGTTGGTTTAATCCAATGAATTTTAGGACTCCACTGATTAATAATGCAAGGATGACCACTCACAATATTAACACTCCAAGCGGAAGTCGTCTAAGAAGAAGCCAAGGACCCAGATCTTTTTGGGTTCCTAAGGGCAATTGATTATTGATTGCAGATATGTCCAAAGGCCAACAACACGCCTATCTTGTATTTGGACAGTGGATGTTCGCGGCACATGACCGGAATAAGAAGCCTATTGCAACATTACACCCCAATCAAGGATGGTCCAAAGGTTATCTTTGGTGGATCTGATTGGGGAATAAAAAAAGGCTACTGTATGATCACCAACGGTATAGTCTCTTTCACAAATGTAGCTTATGTTAAAGGATTATAACATAATCTTATTAACATAAGTCAATTATGTGACAAAGGCTATATGGTTGAGTTCTATAAGGAAAAGTGCTTGATAAAGTCGTCTGATTCGTCAAAAACTATTTTAACAGTTACTCGGAGTAAAAATATTTTCTGCTTAAATTTTCTTTGTTTAGACTCTTCTTCACCTGTGTGTTTTTAACAAAAGATAGTGCATCTCTTTGTGACTAATGACACAAGAGACTAGCACATATTAATTACAAAACTATAAGTATGATATTTTCTCACAACTTAGTGCGTGATGCACCCGACGTTAAGTGCATTAAAGAGAGACCTTGCCATGCATGCCAAATGGGCAAGCAAACTCGGGCTAACTTTAAGAGCATCATTGGCAAAGATGTTTATATCTGCTACATATGGATTTATTTGGTCCCATGCCAGTTAGGAGTTTATGAGGTAAAGATTACACCCTAGTTATTGTTGATGACTACTCACGTTTGGATTTGGTATTCTTTCTGAAACACAAGTCAGATACTTTTGACTCTTTCACTAACTTTGTTAGGCAAATGCAGAATGAACTAAATTGCTCCGTAGTCAAAATCAGAAGTGATCACAGAACAAAATTCAAGTCCGGGGCTATGACAGAGTTCTGTGAAAGCTTAGGTATCATTCATGAGTTTTCATCTCCTCGTACTCCACAACAAAATAGTGTTGCCAAGAGAAAGAATAGAACACTCATAGAGGCAAGCAGGACAATGTTGAATGATTCTTCTCTTCCGGAATATTTCTGGGCAGAAGCTGTCAACACTGCTAGTCACCTGCAAAACAGAGCACTAATCAACTAAACACCTTATGAACTTCTAAAGGGCAGAAAACCAACTGTATCTTATTTTAGAATTTTTGGCAATAAATGCTTCGTACTTAACAACGAGAAGTATTACAAAACTAAGTTTAGTGAAAAATGTTTTGAAGGTATTTTTGTAGGCTATAGTAGTTATAGTAAGACATATATGATCTTTAACAAGAAAACTCTGGTTGTAGAAGAATCCATAAATATTGTGTTTGATGAGATGAGTATGCTTCACAACAACTCCTCTAGTGTTTTTATTGAGGTTGCAGGTGCAGGTTTAAAAATGAAAGAACTCAGCTTGGAAGAAATCACTAAAGAAGTTGCTCCAAGGACAGCTTCAGTGAATATTCCAACTATGCCTAAAGAAGAAGAACCTCAAGAAACAGAAGACGCACAAGAAGTAGAAGAACTTGGTATCTTAGAAGATGCAAGGAATCTAGTGATCAGACATCAGAGAGATCACCCAGTCACTCAAATCATCGGAGATGTCAGTGTTGGAATAAGAACAAGAAGATGTACAACTAAGAAGTTTTACATTTGAGTTTCCTTTCGCAGATTAAGCCAAAGAAATTTGATGAGGCAAAAGAGGATAATTCATGGATTATTGCAATGCAAGAGGAGCTCAATCAATTCAAAAGATGCAAAGTTTGGAAGCTGGTACCAAGGCCGAAAGTCAGAATGTTATATGGAATAAATGGGTTTTCAGAAATAAGATGGATGAAAATGGTGTGATCATTAAGAACAAGGCCAGACTTGTTGCCCAAGGTTAGAGACAAGAAGAAGGGATCGACTTCGATCAAACTTATGCTCTAGTGGCAAGACACGAAGCAATGAGGTTGTTTCTAGCATATGCTGCTCACAAGGGATTTAAGGTCTATCAAATGGACGTGAAGTCAGTCTTCCTTAATGGTAATCTAAAGGAAGAAGTATACATAGAACAACTTCCAGGTTTTGTTGATTCCTCCCTCCCTGATTATGTTTATTTCTTACGAAAAGCTTTATATGGTCTAAAACAAGCACCCCGAGTTTGGTATGAGACCCTCTCTAGTTTTCTTCTTGAGAATAAATTCACAAGAGGAAAAAGAGATAAGACATTATTTCTTAGGGAAGTAAAAGACAAGATTTTGCTAGTGCAAATCTATGTCGATGATATTATCTTTAGATCTACGGATGATTACCTTTGCAAAAAGTTTTCTAACTTGATGCATGGGAAATTTGAAATGAGTAGTATATGGGAACTGAAGTATTCTTAGGACTTCAGGTGAAACAATATGAAGATGGAATTTTCATCTTTCAGACGAAGTTCACCAAAGAGTTAATTAAGAAATTCGAAATGGAGAATGCAACCTCAATGAGGACTCCAATGGGTTCAACTATGAATCTGGACAAGGATGAGAAAGGGAAACCTTTTGATGAAACCAAGTACATAAGCATAATTGGATCCTTGCTCTACCTTACTGCCAGTAGACTGGACATAATGTTCTCAACATGTGTTTGTGCTAGATTTTATGTGAACTCTAAGGAATCTCATTATGCCACTGCAAAGAGGATTTTGAGATACCTTAAAGGCATACAGAATCTTGGCTTATGGTACGCAAGAAATAATGACTTCGAGTTAACTGGATTTTTAGATGCTGATTTTGCAGGTTACAGGGATGACTGAAAAAGCACTTCCGGGACATGCCAATTCCTTGGAAAGAGGCTTATTTTTGGAGTAGCAAGAAGAAGAATTGTGTAGTAATTGCAACTACTGAATCAGAGTATATCTCTGCAGGCAATTGTTGTGCACAACTTCTATGGATCAGGAATCAGCTAGAAGACTACAACTTGAAGTTGAAGGAGATTCCCATGCTTTGTGACTCATCAAGTGTCATAGCATTTGCTAACATTCCAGTCTCTCACAACCAGACAAAGCATATAGAGATACGTTATCACTTCATCCGGGAGCATGTGGAGAACAAGGACATCAACCTCAGTTATGTCCCATCAGATAAGCAAATTGCAGACATTTTCATGAAGCTGCTTGATGAGACCAAGTTCAACTACAAATTGGAACTTAGTATGCTGAACAAGGAATCTTGAAGAAAAGTCAAAGGAATCAAACTAAAATAAAAAAATTTGGTCTTTCAATGAACTTAAGAAAATTACACGAGTTAATTTGACTAATTCGTCGAGTCTTCAAGAGTTGTTTCGATGAAAAATTAATTTCGTTGAGTCCTTTCGACGAATTGAAGAAATTACTCGAGCTATTTTGACGAATCTTCGGGACTATTTCGTCGAATGTTTCTCTCCCAGAATTTAAACCTAATTTCTCAAATTATTGGATCTGAAGAGTCATTATCCTTTAAAAGGTACGCACCTCCTCTCACTTCAAAACTCTACTATACATATAAAGGTTTTAAGGGTTTCACGAGTCACACACGCCTATTTCTCAAAATCTTCTGTCGATTCATCTCCCTCTCGCCAAAACCCTCCGACGATTCAAGTCTCAATGTCTCGCAAGGGCGCTAGACTCCTTCAAGTTGGGAGAGAGCTAGTTTGCACTGGATTCGTAAGTGCCGTCGATGAGTTCAGTAATGTCATTCTCTGACTAGAAGAAGCCGGTCTATCCTTTGTTCTAGAACACCCATGTGGCATGCTAGATAGGGATGTATTGGATTTCTTTAAGAATGCCAAGATTCGTCATCATGGAGTTGTTATTAAATCGACAGTAAGGGATAGAGTTATCTAGATGAAGCCATCTAGATTGTCTAGGCTTCTGAGGTTTCCAGCCGTGGAAGAAGAGGATTGTCTTCATGAAGAAGATCATAACAGAGCCCTGCTATTTTGTAGTTTGCCTAGAGGAACAACTGCTATCAGAAGAAAGAATATGAATGGTGAAGGAAAACTTCTCTCAGACATTCTGGGAAAAGTTCTGCTGTGTAAGGTAGGTTCACACGACTACCTTTCAAATGATATGTTCAAGCTAACAGTAGGTATTATCTGTAGAAAGAAGGTGAACTGGGGTCTAATCGTATTTGAGAAGATCAAGGCAAGTTTGATGGTTCCTAATTTTGGATGGATCATCTGACTTTATCTCAATCAACTGGATGGGAGCCAATTTGATATGTCCAATGGAAGCCCATTCATCATTTGAAAAAGATTGACTCTTCAATTCATTCTATATGGGAAAGGAAGATTGTGAGGTGTAACACCCTGCTAGTACGAATAATATAACAGTAGGTCCGGCCGGGACCCCACGCCATACCAACCACACTAGTTAGGAGTTAAAAGGTGATAAACAGAAAGAAACTACAACAGAGTATACTAAACACTAGCGGAAGCATAAAGATTTAACATTTCAATTAGAATTGTCCACTATCGTAGGAATGAAACCATGAAATAGAGTTGTGGCCTTAAGGCCTTACATTTAACAAATGTACTAAAACTCCAAAACATACATCGACACGCAGGCCGTCAATACATGAGAAAGCTAAAAAAAGGAGGCTGGCCTTCAAGGGCCAACTCAGCAAAAGGGGCCACTGCCCACTATTTCCCGCTAGGCTCACCTGCACCTGCATAAGAACATTCCACCAAGCGGTGGCAAACAAAGTAACGGTCAGCACAGCTGACCAAATTATAACGACCCCACCCCTTTACCGGGGTGGCGGAGCTTCTACCCTGCAAGCAAGCCATACTAGCACAAGTACTAATATAAAGAAGGTGCAACTACACAAGGTGAGGTTTCAAGCACATTCAATCTTCTAGGTTGAGCATCAAAAAGGAGGGAACCTAGGTATGCACATGATGTTGTTTGGGTTCACCCAAAGGTTCCCCACAACCGCCTAAACAACCGCATGAGGCTAACAACATCAATTCCACAAAACACTCCACCGTAAGGGCCATCGCCTTAGGTGGGAAAAAGAGCTTTTGGTCGGTCTAGGTAAAATACCTTCCACGACCTCTCCCATGATCGCACGGCTTACATGAGGTAGGGACCTCTTGCCGATCTGCATGGAAACGGGTTCGGTTTAGCTTTGCCCGTGCTCTAATCGTCGCGATCTATCGCACGACGCGGGTACGGCTTCGCCTCGGCCCGTAAGGGTTTAGCACTTTCAAGTGCTACACAAATATAAGCTATGCACCTAATCCCTTCACAAGGATCTAGGCTTCACAAATACTCAAATAAGGGAGGTATAATATGCTCCGCATCAATTTCGTGGTGAAGGCTTGCCTTCATCCAATCTCAAAGCATGGGGCTTTCGTTAGGATCTTCACAAGACGCCTACACTTAAATCCCGCACTACTATAGACGATTTCACGGAGTCATTCTCCGGTACGCATTCTAGGCTTAACCTACATGCAACGTCGCAATCCAAGCATCACCGATTCGGGCTCACGGCCATGAATAAGCTTCACACAAAATGCCTAAATCCGCACGACTACCGGATTTTCTACATACAATATGCCGGGGACGGACACAATCGACCCGGAGTTCCAAAGAACTTGAGGGAATCCTACACTTCACCCATTTGGTGAAAGGGATCTCTCACTCAAGCATAGAGAAATGAAGGAGAGGACAAAAGACAAGTCCAAACAACGGGAGAAGGAATCGTTACCCTAGGAGCATTCTTTTTCGCCATGGATCCGAGATTCTAGACGGAGGGAAATGACCGCACTGGGCTGCACTCTCCAGATCTGGAAACGGCTCGCGAAACGGAGCTCCGGAGCTCCGTCAATGGCAGAATCTCCCTTCTTCTTCCTTGCCTCCTTCTTCTTCCTCTAGGTTTGGAGAGAGAAAAGCCTCAAAAGAATGAGGGTTAATCTCCTCTCACAAGCCCTAAGACCCTCCAGCAACTAATCCTAGCCATTGGATCGAATTCCAAAGGATTTGGACGGCCGGATCGTCTCCTCCGCTCAAAATCGCGGAGCAGATAAACAGCGCGCACAATCACAGGCGCACGATCACTGGTCGTGCGCGAAGAGGAGAATGGTCGTGCGATAAGCCGAGACAGAACTCCGATTCCTTGCGGGTTACGCACGATCATTGGCACACGATCACTGGTCGTGCGCGAAGAGGACAATGGTCGTGCGCATTGACCTGATGTGGAATTTTCAGCCTATTCCGAGCACAGCACTACCACTCCGCCTACCTCGCTGAACTACGATCTTTGGGGTGTTACAACTCCACCCTCCTTAAAAGAATTTCATCCCGAAATTTCGAAAACAGTAATAGCAGGAATTTACAGTTTTTAAAGAAAATTTACCTGAGAGAAATAGCTCGGGGTACTCCGTAAGCATCGCTTGCTCTCTCTCCCAAGATAGCTCCTCTCGGCCGCAATTATCCCACCAGACTTTTACCATCCGAATGGACTTGTTCCGCAAGTGCTTTACCTCGGTATCCTCGATGCGTAAGGGCTTGACTTTCGTCGACAACCCACTATCAACCGGCACTTTGCCAACCGCAACGATATGAGTAGGCTCTTGCACTGCCTTCCTCAGAACTGAAATGTGAAACACGTCGTGCAGACCGCTCAGCTCTGCAGATAGTGCAAGCCGATAAGCCGCATCACCAATACGTTCCACAATCTCAAACGGTCCTAAGTACCTTGGACTGAGCTTTTTCAAGCGTCGGATCCTTGATACCCCTTTGAACGGTTTGATCTTCAAGTAAACCTGGTCACCGACGGCGAACTCTAGGTTCCTATGCTTGGCGTTGTAATATTTTGCTTGCCTATCCTGGGCAATCAATAGCCTTTCACGAATAGTTCGGATCGTCGAAGTTGCTTCCTCAACATCCTTTCGCTTTAATAGCTTATTATCGCCCGTTTCCGCCCAAGACAACGGCGTACGACACTTCTTACCATAGAGGGCCTCGAAGGGAGCCATCTTTATACTGGCTTGGTAGCTATTATTGTAGGCGAATTCGATCATATAGAGATGATCTTCCCACTTCTTTCCAAAATCTAGAGCGCACATTCGGAGCATATCCTCCATAGTCCTGTTGGTCCTCTCGGTCTGTCCATCCGTTTGCGGGTGGAAGGCCGTGCTGAATTTCAATTTAGTGCCCAACAGTTCATGGATAAGCCTCCAATCTTTCGATGTGAAACGCCCGTCACGATCGCTGACGATGCTACGAGGGACACCGTGCAGCCGCACAATACTATCGACATAGAGCTTCGCTAGCTTTTCTACAGAATCATCCTTCCGGTTCGGAATAAAATGCGATACTTTTGTCAGTCTGTCCACGATCACCCAGATGGCGTCGTTTCCATGCTGCGATCTCGGCAATCCGTGCACGAAATCCATCGAAATATCGTCAAACTTCCATTCCGGAATCGGCAAGGACTTCAAAAATCCACCGGGACGCTGACATTCCACCTTCACCAACGCGCAAGTGTTACACTTGGCCACGTAGAGGGCAATGTCTTTCTTCATACCCGGCCACCAGAAAAGTTTCTTCATGTCCATGTACATTTTCGTGCTCCCCGGGTGGATAGAGTACTTGGTATGATGAGCCTCGTACATCAACTCCGCCCGTAGAGTACCAACGTTTGGGACGCACAATCTGCCATTCTTCCACATAAGGCCATCTTCGAAGGAGAAATCAGCGTTTAACCCATCAACGGTTTCCGCTTTAAAGCGCTTCATGCTCTCATCCAACTCCAATGCCTGTCGAACTCGGTTAGCAAGGTGGTATTGAACCTCCGTCTAGTTCAAGCATGCTGAAGTAGACGCTTTTCGATCAACGCAAATGATCTCCATTTCTTCCAGCTCACAGATTAGACGCTCATCGTGCATCAAAATCCAATTTGCTTGAGCGGGAGCCCGACGACTCAACGCGTCCGCAACTACATTTCCCTTTCCAGGAGTATATTTGATGTCGAAGGTGTAGTCCCCAAGGAACTCCAACCACCTCCTTTGACGCATATTCAACTCCCTTTGATCTAGCAAGTACTTGCGGCTCTTGTGGTCGGTAAAGATGTCGATCTTCACGCCATACAAATAATGCCTCCAAAGCTTAAGGGAAAATACCACGGCCGCTAGCTCCAAATCATGGACCGGGTAATTCCTCTCATGAACCTTCAACTGCCGGGAGCCGTAGGCAATTACCTTACCGAACTGCACTAGGACACAACCCAAACCACTCCCTGAGGCGTCGCTATAAATTTCGTAGCCTTCCGTACCACATGGCGAGCATAGAATGGGCGCCGTGGTCAGACGGCTCTTCAGCTCTTCAAAAGCTCGTGCGCACTCGGGCGACCAAACGAACTTATGATCTTTCCTAGTCAATTTAGTGAGAGGAAGTGCAATCCTCGAGAAGTTTTCCACAAAGCGCCTATAATAGCCGACAAGTCCTAAGAAACTTCGGACTTCCGCTACATTTTTCAACAAAGGCCAGGCTCGGATCGCTTCTATCTTCGACGGATCAACCGCAATTCCATCTCCACTAACGACGTGACCAAGGAATGCTACTGAAGGTAGCCAAAACTCGCACTTGGAGAACTTGGCATATAGCTGACTCCTCCTCAAGGTGCTCAGAACGGCGTGCAGATGCCCTACATGCTCCTCTTCCGATTGAGAGTATACCAAAATGTCGTCGATAAAGACGATCACAAATTGATCCAAATACTCACGGAACGTCCTATTCATTAAGTCCATGAATACCGACGGTGCATTAGACAGACCGAACGGCATCACCGTGAACTCATAGTGCCCAAACCGGGTACTAAACGCTGTCTTTGGAATATCACATTCCCTTATCCGCAGTTGGTAATAGCCGGACCTTAGGTCCAGTTTGGAGTATACCGTCGACCCAACCAGCTGGTCGAATAGATCATCGATTCTTGGAATCGGATATCGGTTCTTCTCGGTCAACTTGTTTAGCTCTCGATAATCGATACATAGACGCAAGCTCCCGTCCTTCTTTTTCACAAAGAGGACCGGTGCACTCCAAGGCGATGAACTTGGACGTACGTAGCCTTGCTCTAGCAGCTCTTGCAATTGGACCTTCAGCTCTGCCAATTCCTTCGGCGCTATCCGGTACGGTGAGCGGGCCACAGGTTTGGCACCTGGCACCAACTCGATACAGAAATCAATCTCCTGATGAGGCGGGGCCCCAGGGAGTTCGTTAGGAAACATGTCGGCGTACTCCTCTATGACTGGGACATCACATAACCTGGGCTTTGGCTCCGAAGTCTCCAATAAGGTGAAGAACAACTCGACGCCTTTTCTCACTGCCTTAACCACTTGGAGAGCAGACATCAGCGTCTTGCTCGCTCCTCGCATACCGGCAAACGTGGTTTCTCCATCGGTGTTCCTTCCCAGAGTGATCACCTTAGAATTGCAATCTATGCATGCACGCTGCTCCGAGAGCCAGTCCATGCCGAAGATCACATCGAATTCAGCTAACGGTAATAATGATGCTTCCAAATCGAAATCCTGATTTCCGATCCGCACCTTCACACGGCTCTTCCTATCCGCAGACGTGCGAGATCCATTGAGTAGCACTACTTCTAATCTATCCTCTATGAAGGTAGATGGCACTCCGATTCGCACCACGAAGTCCTCAGACAGAAAAGAGTGCGATGCACCCGTATCAAATAGAGCTCTCGCCGGATAGTTGAAAATTAGGACAAAGCCTAATTGCACACGAATAAAACATACAGTTGCACAACAGTATAATCACAAATAGCTATGCAAAAGCTAATTTTTAATTCATAACTGTGACAACATCAGCTTGTCGTATGGCTTCTTACTGGCCAAGCGAGTAGACTCTCGGCTGAGTCGGAGTAATGTGCTGGGAAGCCGAAGACTCCGCAGCTTTACCCTTTTCCGCAGCTCGAGCATAGTCCAATGCTCGATTTTCTGCCTTCGGGGGACCACTTCGACACACTGCGGCCTTGTGTCCCACCTTCCCGCAGGTGAAACACGTGATAGGACTCCGCACAGTCGTTGCTCCCGAAACATTTGTGCGGGTTTGCTCCGCCGGTTTGACCTTCCTTTTGTTCTTTCTGAACTCTGACTTGGACTGAGAGACCGGCACATGAAACTCAGGTTTCTTTGCCACAGCTTTTGCTTGTACCCTCTTCATGTCCAACTCTAGGGATCTGGCAGTTTGGACCATCACCTGGAAACCTAACGTCATAGGGCCTGCAAGGAGCAGCCTCAACTCGTCCCGAAGACCTTCATAGAACTTGTTCGTCTTTGTCTCTTCGTCTTAAATCATAGGCCCCGCATAACGACCCAGTTTAGTGAACTCGTGCAAGTACTCATCCACTGAGCTGTCGCCTTGAGTTAACTTCAGAAACTGGTTCTGCAACGCAATGCGTTGGGCAGAAGGAATATACCTTTGAAGAAAAGACTTTGAGAACTCCGCTATCGTGATCTCGGTAATCTCCTTGCCTCCGAACTTGTGCACTTCCTGTTCAGCCCACCAACGCTCTGCCTCTCCGTTAAGGAGGAAGGTGGCTAAAGTGACCATCATAACTTCTTCTGTTGCTGTCACCCTTAGAATCTTCCAAACCGTTGACAGCCAGTCCTCCGCCTCCGTTGGGGATCCGGTCCCCGAGAAAGTTGGAGGATGGAAGCTTAGAAAGTGTTGCAGCTGTTGATCACGCGCTTGCGCAACAACTACACGCTCTACAGGACGCTCCACCCTTTGCACCACCGCAGGTTCCACTGCAGCCACTGGCACAGGGGTCTCAACCCTCGGTTCCACCGCAGGTTCCCTTGCAGGTTCGATCACCGGGGCCGCATCTGTATTAGGCGTAGCAGGCTGTGCAAGCCTTTGCGGTTGAGCATTGATCATCGCAAAGACAGCTTCTGCGATTAACCTGATCATCTCAGCAGGAGGAGTGGTCGCTGGCACTTCAGCCGACCCACTACTTTCAGCAGTGTTACGGGGTTGAGACGGCCCCGCACCACTTCTGGTCGCCTATAATCGTGTAAGACACAATTTAGTGACTGAAAACATAGCAAACAACAATCATGGAACGCTCAGGTTCCGCAAACAAGTATGTTTTCCCATTCCTAAGTGGACATTCTTATTAGTTTTTGTCATTTTAGGTGAATGCACATCCCGTGCACACCACCCCTTAAAAGGAATTCGTCCCGAATTCGCTAAACAACGGATCGACGCCTTAAGTCTGATACCAAATTGTAACACCCTCCTAGTACGAATAATATAACAGTAGGTCCGGCCGGGACCCCACGCCATACCAACCACACTAGCTAGGAGTTAAAAGGTGATAAACAGAAAGAAACTACAACAGAGTATACTAAACACTAGCGGAAGCATAAAGATTTAACATTTCAATTAGAATTGTCCACTATCGTAGGAATGAAACCATGAAATAGAGTTGTGGCCTTAAGGCCTTACATTTAACAAATGTACTAAAACTCCAAAACATACATCGGCACGCAGGCCGGCAATACATGAGAAAGCTAAAAAAAGGAGGCTGGCCTTCAAGGGCCAACTCAGCAAAAGGGGCCACCGCCCGCTATTTCCCGCTAGGCTCACCTGCACCTGCATAAGAACATTCCACCAAGCGGTGGCAAACAAAGTAACGGTCAGCACAGCTGACCAAATTATAACGACCCCACCCCTTTACCGGGGTGGCGGAGCTTCTACCCTACAAGCAAGCCATACTAGCACAAGTACTAATATAAAGAAGGTGCAACTACACAAGGTGAGGTTTCAAGCACATTCAATCTTCTAGGTTGAGCATCAAAAAGGAGGGAACCTAGGTATGCACATGATGTTGGTTGGGTTCACCCAAAGGTTCCCCACAACCGCCTAAACAACCGCATGAGGCTAACAACATCAATTCCACAAAACACTCCACCGTAAGGGCCATCGCCTTAGGTGGGAAAAGAGCTTTTGGTCGGTCTAGGTAAAACACCTTCCATGACCTCTCCCATGATCGCACGGCTTACATGAGGTAGGGACCTCTTGCCGATCTGCATGGAAACGGGTTCGGTTTAGCTTTGCCCGTGCTCTAATCGTCGCGATCTATCGCACGACGTGGGTACGGCTTCGCCTCGGCCCGTAAGGGTTTAGCACTTTCAAGTGCTACACAAATATAAGCTACGCACCTAATCCCTTCACAAGGATCTAGGCTTCACAAATACTCAAATAAGGGAGGTATAATACGCTCCGCATCAATTTCGTGGTGAAGGCTTGCCTTCATCCAATCTCAAAGCATGGGGCTTTCGTTAGGATCTTCACAAGACGCCTACACTTAAATCCCGCACTACTATAGACGATTTCACGGAGTCATTCTCCGGTATGCATTCTAGGCTTAACCTAAATGCAACGTCGCAATCCAAGCATCACCGATTCGGGCTCACGGCCACGAATAGGCTTCACACAAAATGCCTAAATCCGCACGACTATCGGATTTTCTACATGCAATATGCCGGGGACGGACACAATCGACCCGGAGTTCCGAAGAACTTGAGGGAATCCTACACTTCACCCATTTGGTGAAAGGGATCCCTCACGCAAGCATAGAGAAATGAAGGAGAGGACAAAAGACAAGTCCAAACAACGGGAGAAGGAATCGTTACCCTAGGAGCGTTCTTTTTCGCCATGGATCCGAGATTCTAGACGGAGGGAAATGACCGCACCGGGCTGCACTCTCCAGATCTGGAAACGGCTCGCGAAACGGAGCTCCGGAGCTCCGTCAATGGCGGAATCTCCCTTCTTCTTCCTTGCCTCCTTCTTCTTCCTCTAGGTTTGGAGAGAGAAAAGCCTCAAAAGAATGAGGGTTAATCTCCTCTCACAAGCCCTAAGACCCTCCAGCAACTAATCCTAGCCATTGGATCGAATTCCAAAGGATTTGGACGGCCGGATCGTCTCCTCCGCTCAAAATCGCGGAGCAGATAAACAGCGCGCACGATCACAGGCGCACGATCACTGGTCGTGCGCAAAGAGGAGAATGGTCGTGCGATAAGCCGAGACAGAACTCCGATTCCTTGCGGGTTACGCACGATCATTGGTGCACGATCACTGGTCATGCGCGAAGAGGACAATGGTCGTGCGCATTGACCTGATGTGGAATTTTTAGCCTATCCCGAGCACAGCACTACCACTCCGCCTACCTCGCTGAACTACGATCTTTGGGGTTTTACATGAGGCCTGGTTTGAAGAAGCCTGAAGATGAGGAAGAAGTTGATGAAGAAGAGGAAATGCATCAACCCACTCCATCAAGGGTTGTTTCTCAGTCAAATGTTTCACCAGTCCAGGGGAGAGCTCTAAAGCTCCAGAATCAGCTGTTCAGAAAGAGCCCTCTCCAAATCATTCCCCTGTGCCCCTTCCTTCATCCCCTCAAGGTATTATTAAAGATAAAAATACCCTTGTTGACTTGGGAAGTCACAAGGAAAAGCAGCATGATTCCCTTAGTAAACAAGATCAGGTTGATCTTTTCATCTCAAATCTTGAAAAGAGATTTAGTCTCATTCCTGATAACCCTCCAGAAAACATGTATGATGATGATGGTGATGATGATGATGATGGTGATGATGATGATGGTGATGATGATGATGGTGATGATGATGATGGTGATGATGATGATGACGATGATGATGATGCTGATGATGCCCCAAATCCTGAAGGCGTTCAAATAGGTTCTCAGCCTGAAAATTTAGTTCCTGATAAGGAAGAGGTTGTCCAAGAAAAGGAAACCCCTGCAAACTCTGAGGGGGAGAATCTGGAAGAAGATTAAGCTCAAGCAACTGAGATTTTGCCTGTTGATGCAGAAGGAGAGGATGTGCAGTCTGCACCTCCTGCTCAAGAGAATGCATTGCTTATGAATGTGCCTTCTCTAGGGGAGTTAAGTCAACTGAGTTTATATTCAATGATGAGAGCTCTGGCACACCTTCTAATCATAGTATTCAAGCTCCTGTTGCTTCCACCTCAAATCATGAGCTGCTACAAACAATTGAAGCCTTGCTCAAATCTCAGGCAGAGCATTTTGATTTCTCCATGAAGCAAGTCTTTAACAAGGTAAGAGAAGTGGAAGCTTACCTAAACAATGGTCTAGCTGAGGTCAAGCATAATCTATCTAACATGAAAATTGAGTTAGATAATTACTTCTCCAATAGTGTTAAAGCTGTGAGCTACACTAATGAAGGACTAAATTATGTTTATGACAATTCAACAACTCTTCTAGAGGGTCAAGGAAAGATCTATTAGCCAGGAGAAAGCAGCAGAGATCAAGTCATTGCTGATTTGACAAGCTTCAAGGAAGAAATTCTCCAAACCCTGAATGAAGAAGCCAGAAAGGGGGGAGGAGAAGATTCTATGTCAAATGCATGTTTTAAGCAGAGAAGTTGAAAGAAAATTCCATGAAGAAAATGTCTACAACCATCAAAGCTTCCAGTGGGTGTATGCATGGTTGATGGGAATACCTCAAGATCAAACCCTCCCTGAGCAATTTTATGAGGATGTACCTCCTATCCCTCCAGTTCAATATACTCAGGTATGGTCTGATCAAGAAGATGTTGCTGAACCATCAGAGCCTGCAACAAAGAATAGGAAGTATGAGGAAGATCCTTTTGCATGAAGATCAGATCCTTCAACAAGAAGAGATGCTGGGATAGTGATCAGAGAACCTGTTGCAGATAGAAGAGCTGGCCAGGAAGTTTGGAGTCGAATCTCTAAGACCATTATCTTGGATACCTACAAGCTTCTTAACATCTAAAATATAAATCATCAGGATTATTACAACCAAGAAGAATATACCAAGTATAAACCTGTCTTGCTGAAAAGAAAAATTCACTTCAGAATACATGGCTATAACAATCCAGAAAAAACCCCACCTCCAAAGTACTACCTCCAAATTAATTGTGATTATATTATTATCTGTGTAATTCACCTTAGTAGATAGGGTTCTGACTTTTTCAAATAGGAGGAGATTGTTGGGTATTGTATCCATAATAACCTTAATTTGAAGAAGTGTCCCTTGAACTAAGATGAATTGATATAGTATTTGATGTGACATCTTAGTTATATATTTGCATGATATTAATTGCTAAGTACAAACCAATGTCAGGTTTCAATGAGTCATTAAACACAGGCCTATGCAATGTAATTCCTCATTGTGTAGACCAAGGTGTTGACTCATGTAAAATCTCTCTCTATTGGGGTGTACTTCATATTCAAACACTGAGGAGAAGTCAAGAGGATGTAATTACTGTCTTCAGGATTGGAAGAAAATTCGTCTAAGTTATTTTCGTCGAGTACTCTCAAGAATTTTCGTCGAATTTGTCGAGATATCTCGTGAAGACTTAGCTAATTCATTGAGTTTACTCGAAAGGTCTCAGAGAAAATTGTTAAGTATTTTCGTCGAGTAAAGTTGTGTTCACTCGAGAAAACTCGACGAATTTGTTGAGTGGTCTGCTGATTTCTCGTGAACACTCGACGAATTTGTCGAGTGCTCTCAAGACTCGAGTGGTCTAAGTATTCTTTCTTCCCATCTCAGCGCTTTTTGCTAAGTCCTTATCATCGAGTCATTAAGTGAATTCATCGAGTAATCATTGATTTCACGAGTTCACTCGATGAATGAAGACAAGCGCATTCTTTTTCAAATTCGCCAATGGATTTCCTTTTAGGTCTTCACCATGTATAGTACACGTGGCAATCCTTCCTTAGATTTCGGTTCTAGACATTAGAGAGGGTTTACTATATATACTTAAGTGTTATTTCATTAAACCCTATTCGTGCCCATCTTAAGAAAGATCGCAAATCGCCGTCGGCTATTTCTTCATTCTCGCAAAGAGTTATTCGGTCGCCGACAAGATTTCTGCATGATTCTCCTCTAGTTTCGATACAATAAGATCACATACTTAAGATTCATTCAAGTGGATTTACATATCTTGTTGTCTCGATAAGGTTTCAGATCAAGTTCATTCAAGTCAAGATTTCTTCTCCCCCTTTCAAGATCAAGCCTTCATCTCAATCAAGGAAGAAGAAGATCTCCTTGTTGGATCGGTTGGCGCCCTTAGAGGGGGGGGGGGGGTGAATAAGGGTTTTAAAAACTTATATTATATTTTGTAATACTTGAAATAATAAGAGATCAAAATAGTGATTTTGAATAAAGATCTATATTGTTTTATAATAAAAGAGATGATAATAACCAATTTAAAGAAATGAAGAACACATCATTTTTTTATTACAAAAGGAGAGACATGATTACTATTAATAAAAATGATTACAAAATTTTGATTTCAATGACACTAGAAATCAAAGCGAAATATGAAAGACTCTTTTTGTTTTCTATACCGACTCGTATCCCCACGAACCGGTTGGCTTTAGCCGATCCTTCCCCAGATACGGCCTCAAGATGCTCTAGCCAACCCTTCCCCGGGTATGGCCTCGAGCACCCCCTAAACCTACACCCGAGACCTAGTCGCCAACACGAGGCGAATTTCTGCCCTAAGTCCTACCCAGACCTAGTCGCTAACACGAGGCGAATTCTCTAACGGTTACAAAAGATATGAAATAAAATAACAACAACAATATTAAAACTCCCTCTAAGAAACTTCTGAAATCGGAGATGAACGATCGCTGTAGAATAAGCGAGATTGAAGCGATCTCTCTTCGGATGTAGCGTGACGAAGTCCTCCTTCAGAAGCTCTCTAAGCGTTTGGTGGGAGTATCTCTCTAAACCTTCCTCCTAAGCTGTGGCACGAAGCTCTGGAATTTAGAATCTCTAGAGGATTAGGAAGACGGAGCCAAGAGGTCCTTTTAATAGACTTAGCGCTAGCGCCTGCGCTAGTGGTACCACCGACGCTATCCCATATTAGGACACATTCTGCGCGGCAGAATCTTCAATCCGAGGAAACAATTCTCTCTTGCCTACTGTGCTCCTCGCTATCGCCTGCGCTATCGGATATCACCTGGCGCTATCTCCTTCTATAAGTTCTCCTGGCATTTGCGCTTAAGCAAATATTTCATCGAATGAGATTTCGTCGAACGCCGCTAAGAGTTTATCGAACGAAATTTCGTCGAACTCAATTCGTCGATCAGGCTTCAACATTCGTCGAACTCAATTTCGTCGACCGGAGTTCGTCGAGCGGGCTTCAACATTCGTCGACCAGAAATTCATAGAACGGGCTTCAACATTCGTCGAACGACAGTTAGCGCCTGCGCTAGGACTACCGCCAGCTCTAGTAGGAGATTTGGATTTGATGGCTCAACTTTGGGGGCAACATTCTTATGTAATCCTTGAGTCATGTGGACTTTGTTATCCTGCATACTTAAACACACAAGATCAAATACACATAGGTTTTGTTATTCTCAAACCTAGGAGATGCGGAAGACCATGTTCCAACAAACTCCCCCTTTTGATAATAACAAAACCATTAATGATAAATCAGAGCATTAATATATAAGCATGATGAAACTTACATGTATGTGTGTGAGAGAGATGACTTAGGATAATTATTGATTTTAGCATTTAGAATTGCTCCTCCTAAATACATGCTCCCCCTAAGTGAATGATCCCCTAATATGTAAGCTATCATCTTAATTAAACATTATATTTTGATAGCAGATTATATTTATCATGTTAGTTCTCCCCCTTTTGTTATTAGCAAAAGCGGGTAAGGAGACACCACTTACAAGTTGATAATAAGATAAAAGCATGATCGAGCTTGTAGAGAAGGAAGTGATAAGGAGTTTTAGAATATTTTTCATTGAAATATATCAGAGTTTGAGTATTACAACATTTTCATAAATCAGAGTTTGTAGCATAAACAAATACAAGGTAAATGATTTCCGAGTAACTAAACTACCCAGACAATATGTCTACACCCTAGCCCCGTACTAACTGACGGATGGGCATGATGAGCTGCATACATGCCGTAGGTTGGGGTGTTAGTCCCATATGCAGACACTAGACACAACTTAACCTAACACTCTTTCTCCCCAGTGCCTCGCAAGGCCCCACTGGAACCCTCCCCGGTTAAGGACAAGACATGACTAGAGATAAGGTTATCTAATGTCTACAACCCTACGCCCCCGCTATGGTGAGAAATGAAGTTGATGAGTAATTTATTTACTCATCTTTTAGTTTAGGTTTATACTGTTTTTAATATAAAAATTATGTTATTTATAGGAATTTTATCATATAAATCCTTCCATTATTTATTTCATAAGCTAACTTAAGTTTATTTTGTGTTTTCAGGTTTTTTGGGCTGTTTCGAGCAAAAAGTTAAATTACACGCCCCAGGTCACGGGCGTGACCCATGAGCGTGTAACCTACGAAATTCTCCAAACCTGTTTCCGCCACTCGGGAGTCATTCCATGAAGAAATAGCCTAGTACACGCCCCAGGTCACGGGCGTGACCCAATGTCACGGCCACGACCCGCTGAGACGAAGCAGAACCGCTGAGACCGCTGAGATCAAGCCTTACACGCCCCAGGTCACGGGCGTGACCAGGGGCGTGACATCCAAGTCACGACCACAAGCACCCAGAGCCAGCTGCCACGCAAATTAAAATTACACGCCCCCCGGTCACGGGCGTGACATCAAGTCACGGGCGTGACATTTGAGGCGTAACATCAAGTCTCGGGCGTGACTCTTCCCGCGCCAATTTCCCGCCGAAGCTTCCCGCAAGCAGCAGTTTTAAGGATTACACGCCCCAGGTCACGCGCGTGACCTAGGGCGTGACACGTCCGCAACGCCTGCATTGAAGCCAGAACGCGCCCTCTCCGCCAGCACCGATCACGCCCCTTACACGCCCCTTGGTCACGGGCGTGACCAAGGGCGTGTAACACCAAAATTTCAGCTATTTAAGGGGACCTTCTCCAGATGTTGAAGAACGAAGTTTTGGAGTTCTAGCCTATTTTCTTGCACTAGTTTTAATCTTGTATGTCCTTTTCTTCTTGCACTTTTATTTCCAAGCTTGTAACTCTAAATTTTCTAGTTGTAATTTCTTTTGCTAAGTAATAAAATAGTTTTTTTTCTCTTACTTTTCCTCTTATTTTCATCATGCACTTCTTTCATTTCATCGTTTCCTCCATCTCTATGAGTAGCTAAATTCTATTAGTACTCGACCGAGATGATCCAAGGGAAATATAATTCTTGATTTAAATTCTAGCTTCTCTTTCTCTTCCTTAGAAAACTTTAGATTTATTCTTGAACTTTTTTGGATTGAGATTATATTATCGATATATAATTCTCATCTTTGTTTTCGCAATCTAATAACCGAGAGGTTTTGATTTCGAATCGATCATTTCAAGAATAAAGAGAGTTGAATGCACCCCTCAAGCGAGGATGACATAATTTTCCCGGATTGGAGTCAAATCCAATAGAGGGGTTCACTACGATAAGGCGAGTTTTAGATTTTGATTTTAGAACGAAAGTTCGTTTGATCAACTAAACTCAGTTGAGCGTATCCTCGAGAGAGGTGTGTTCATAAATCGGGAACCTCCACGGTCAAGTTTTCTCTTAAGAGATTTAGAAGTTGTTCTTTTTATTTTCCCAAGGTGATTCAAGGCTGAGTACTAACTTTTAACTCATCATTTTAAATAAACTATTTCTCTTTCTCGCAACCAACCAACCACAAATTTTATTCGATAAAATAATAGAGATTTTCCGAAGTAAGAGTACTCAACCGCCCCGAGTCTAATACGACCTTGTTTTAATAACCTATACTACATTCAATACGGTACACTTGCCGTTATCATTTGCGGATATAGTTTTGCGCATCAAGTTTTTGGCGCCGTTGCCGGGGACTTCGGTTGATATTTCGAAAAACGAAATATCTATTAATTTTATCTTTTATTTTCGTGTTTCTATTAAGGTGTAACTAAATTCCTGGAAAGGACGCTTTGGGCTTGAATTCCCATCACAGCCTCTAGTACCTTGCAAGCCCTTCACCGGGTAGATCTTGGGAAGTCCAGGACTAATTTTAATTCACCTAAATAAATAAATAAATAAAAAATCTTCAAAAATATATATATATATTTATATAAAAAAAATTGTTATAAAAAAATATATAATAAAAATATTTATCTAAAAATTATTTGATTTTCTTTATCTTTTTCGCATCTTTTCCTCTTTTATTTTTGGTTTATGACCCGAGGAGACTCTTCAGTCAATCTTGAATTCTGTTTTGATCCGGAAATCGAGCGCACCTTGCGGCGTTGTCTCCGATTTAGTGATCTACCAATAATTCAAGAAGAGTAATCGGAGAAACTAACGAAGGCTTAATGGATAACCCCGACCATAATGAGGCCCCGCTACGGACTATGTCCTATTATGCGAGGCCAAATTTGGAGGGAACACAATCTAGCATTATTCGCCCGGCGGCGGCGAATAATAATTTTGAAATTAAAATGAGTATCATTCAAATGGTACAACAAACCGTCATCTTTGACGGCTTACCAGATGAAGATCCAAATTTACACTTATTGAATTTTTTGGAAATTTGCGACACGTTTAAGATTAATGGCGTCACCGATGATGCCATTCGTTTGCGTTTATTTCCATTCTCTTTGCGGACTAAGGCCAAGCAGTGGTTGGGATCTCTTCCTAAAGGTTCCATCACTACGTGGGCCGAGATGACGGAGAAATTTTTAACTAAATATTTTCCTCCGGCGAAGTCCGCTAAATTACGTACGGACATTCTCTCCTTTACGCAAATAGACTCGGAGTCTCTCTATGACACATGGGAGCGCTTCAAGGAATTATTGAGGAGATGTCCTCACCATGCCCTTCCTTTATGGCAACAAGTTCAAACATTCTACAATGGTTTGAATCTCCAAACGAGGCAAATGATTGATGCGGCAGCTGGGGGAACTCTAAATAACAAAACCCCAAATGCCGCTCAAGAGCTTTTTGAGGAGATGGCCATGAATTCTTATCAGTGGAATGCGCCACGGTCGCATCCTAACAAACTGACCGGACTCTTTGAAGTCGAGGGCACCCCGAATTTAGCATATCAAGTAGAATGGCTCACTAAGCAAATGACGGAGATGTCTGCTTCCTCCGCCACTAACGAGGCTAATAACTATAATAATAATAATAATAATAATAATTATAATAATAATAATAATAATTATAATAATAATTTTAATCAAGAGCAAGTTGATTATATGGGAAACTCCTATCGACCTCCTTATAACCCAAATAATAATCTTCCTAATAGTTATAATCCGGGTTTAAGGGACCACCCAAATTTTTCATGGAGCAACCCCAATAATGCTCAACGCCCCTCACAAGCGAATCCTCCCAGATTCGCTCCACCACAACCACCAAGGGCCCCTTCACTTGAAGAGGTCTTCACCAAATACGTCGCCGCTACTGACTCCAATATCCGGAACCTTTCCGGATCTATTAAAAGTCTAGAAAATTAGATTGGACAACTCGCCAAGATGTTCTCCAAACGCCAGCAGGGAGCTCTACCGGGCAATACTGAGCCCAATCCACGGGAGAGTGCCAACGCTATAACCCTCCGCAGCAGAAAGGAGGTAAAAAGTTCAAAATTGGCTGAGCCTGAGGTAAACGTTTCAACTCCAACTCCGCATTTAAATTCTTCTGATTTAGCTCCGCGCATTATTCAAACGCCTTCTATTCCTTATCCTTCTAAATTACAAAATGAGCGCAACGAGGAGCAGTATAAAAATGTTATAAATATTCTAAAACAAATACAAATCAACGTACCATTTTGCGAGGCACTCTCTCAAATGCCTAAATACGCAAAATATCTCAAGGATTTATTATCAAATAAAAAGAAACTTGAAGATATTTCGCGTGTTTCTCTCAACGCAGAATGTTCGGCGATAGTTCTAAATAAATTGCCGCAAAAATTAAACGATCTCGTGCTTGTTCGGTAATTTCTTAATAAAACACGCCTTGGCAGATTTGGGCGCTAGCATAAATTTGATGTCATTTTCTTTATTTAAAAAGCTTGGTTTGGGCACCCCAAGCTCAACCAATATAAGCATCCAACTAGCGGACAGATCAATTAAATACCCGATAGGGGTCATTGAGGATGTGCTTGTCAAAGTTGACAAATTTATCTTCCCGGTAGATTTTGTCATCCTAGACATTGACGAAGACGCCGAAGTCCCCATTATTCTCGGACGTCCTTTCCTCGCCACCTCTCGGGCAATTATTGATGTTAGTAATGGCAAACTTCTCCTGCGAGTTGGGGATGAAGAAGCAACTTTTAGTATTAACAACTCTATGAGAAATTTTTTTTCTAATGACGAATCTTGATTTACTTTAGAATCAAAATTTGAAGAGGAAATAACGTCATTTTCTGAATTAATTTCACCGTTATTTGAAAATCCGAAAATTGAAAATTTATTTTGTCTAAAGGGAATAACTCGGCCGCTCAAATTTGAAGAAGTAAAATTAAATATTTCTAAAAAAAAAACATCTTACGAGGAGCCACCGAGTTTGGAATTAAAACAATTGCCGGAACATTTAAAATATATATTTTTAGAAAAAGATTCAAAATTGCCTGTGATTATATCCTCCGCGCTTAACGATTCGGAAATTTCCGAATTAATCAGAATATTAAATAATCACCGCCATGCAATTGCATGACAAATTTCTGACATCAAGGGGATTAATCCCTCATTTTGCACGCACAAAATTAATTTAGAAAATAATTCTCGCAGTACTATTCAGCCTCAACGACGGCTTAATCCAAATATGAAGGACGTCGTTAAGGCCGAAATAATAAAATTATTAGATGCGGGAATTATTTACCCAATTTCTGATAGCACTTGGGTTAGCCCAGTGCAAGTCGTGCCTAAAAAGGGCGGAATAACGGTAATCACAAATGAAAATAATGAGTTGATCCCGACCTGTACTGTTACGGGTTGGCGAGTATGCATCGATTACAGAAAATTAAATGATGCTACCCACAAGGATCACTTTCCGTTACCCTTTATTGACCAAATCTTAGAACGCTTATCCGGTCACTCACACTACTGTTTTCTCGATGGTCTTTCGGGATATTTTCAAATTCCAATTGCGCCCGAAGACCAAGAGAAAACCACATTCACCTGTCCGTTCGACACCTTCGCATATCGAAGAATGCCGTTTGGTCTTTGCAACGCGCCGACTACATTTCAACAATGTATGTTGGCAATATTTAATGAACTTGTAGAAGACGTCATGGAAATTTTCATGGACGATTTTTCTGTTTTTGGCGATTCATTTGAAAATTACTTAAATAATCTTGATCGTGTTCTTCAACGCTGCGAAGACACGAATTTGGCACTCAACTGGGAGAAGTGCCACTTTATGGTCCAAGAGGGATTAGTCCTTGGGCATAAAATCTCAAATAAGGGGATCGAGGTCGATAGGGCAAAGATCGAGGTCATAGAAAAACTTCCCCCTCCTACTAATATAAAATCTATTAGAAGTTGATGGGCAAAACTATGCTTGCAAACGATAACGGCAAGTGTACCGTATCGAATGTAGTATAGGTTATTAAAATAAGGTCGTATTAGACTCGGGGCGGTTGAATACTCTTACTTCGAAAAATCTCTATTATTTTATCGAATAGAATTTGTGGTTGGTTGGTTGCGAAAAATGAGAAATAGTTTATTTAAATTAATGAATTAAAAGTTAGTACTCAACCTTGAATCACCTTGGAAAAATAAATAAATAAAGAAATAGAACTTCTAATCCTCTTTAAAAGAAATGCTTGACCGTGGAGGTTCCTGATTTATGAACGTACCTCTCTCGAGGATACGCCAAACTGAGTTTAGGTTGATCAATCGAACTCTCGTTCTAGAATTGAAACCCCTAAAGCTCGCTTTATCGAAGTGAACCCCTCTATTGGATATAACTCCAATCTGGGAGATTTATGTCGTCCTCTCTCGAGGAGTGCCTTCAAATCTCTTTATCCTTAAAGTGATTGATTCGAACTCAAAACCTCTCGATTATTTGACTACGAAAACAAGAATGAGATTAAATATCGATAATATAATCTCAATCAATATAAGTTCAAGGATAAATCTTAAGCGATCTAAATAAGAAAAAAAGAATTTCTAAACTGAATTATGGATTATATTTTCCTTGGATCATCTCGGCCGAGTACTAATGAAATTTAGCTACTCATGGAGATGGAGGAATTGATGAAATACAAGAGGTGTATAATGAAGATTGAGAGCAGAATAAGAGTAAAAGTGCTATTTTATTAATCGAAAGGGAAAAATTACAACTAGGAAACAAGAGATTACAAACCTGAAATGAAAGTGCAAGCTAAGGAAGAAGATTACAAGCTTAAGAATACTGAAAGCAGTGCAAGAAAATAACTTAGAACTCCCAAAATTCGTCCCCAAACATCTGGAAAAGCTCCCTTTAAATAGCTGGATTTTTGGTGTTACACGCCCTTGGTCACGCCCGTGACCTGGGGCGTGTAAGGGGCGTGATCGAAGCGGCAGCGGAGAGGGCGCCTTCTTGAGTAATTGCGAGCATTTCGGCCGTGTCACGCCCTAGGTCACGCCTGTGACCTGGGGCGTGTAATCCTGAAATCTGGCTGCTGGCGGGAAGAAGCGCGGGCCGAGTCATGCCCGTGACCTGATGTCACGCCCTCGGTCACGCCCGTGGTCACGCCCGTGACCTGGGGCGTGTACTTGGTGAAATCTTCACGGAGCGTCCCCGGAGCGGCAGAAGCAGGTCCGGAGTATTTCGTCACGCCCATGGTCACGCCCGTGACCTGGGGCGTGTAATTTTAACTTTTTGCTCGAAACAGCCCAGAAAACCTGTAAACACAAAATAACCTTAAGTTAGCGTATGAAATAACAATGGAAGGATTTATATGAAATAATTCCTAAAAATAACATAATTTTATATAGAAAACATAATAAACCTAAACTAAAAGATGAGTAAATAAATTACTCATCAGAAGTTTTCTAGGACATGCGGGCTTTTATAGGCGATTTTTTAAAGATTTTTCAAAAATTACAAAGCCGCTAACTCATCTTTTAGAAAAAGAATCCGCATTTCATTTTGATGATGATTGTTTAAAAGCGTTTGATAAAATTAAAAATGAACTTATCAATTCCCCTATTTTAATCGCGCCAAATTGGTCTCTTCCGTTTGAAATCATGTGCGATGCGAGCGATTTTGCTGTAGGTGCAGTTTTAGGCCAACGGGTGAATAAACATTTTCACCCAATTTATTACGCAAGCAAAACGCTAACATCCGCACAAGCAAATTATACAACAATGGAAAAAGAGTTTTTGGCAATAATTTTTGCGTTTGATAAATTTCAATCATATTTAACGCTTTCAAAAGTCATTGTTTTTACAGATCACTCCGCTCTCCGGTATTTACTACAAAAAGGAGATGCAAAGCCTCGACTACTAAGGTGGATCCTCCTACTACAAGAATTCGATTTGGAGATACAAGGCAAAAGGGGAGCGGAGAATGTTGCGGCTGACCACCTCTCACGGTTGGAGAATCCGGCGGCAGGTGCGCTAGTGGAGGCCAAAATTGACGATAAATTCCCTGAAGAATGCCTCCTCGCCATCGTAAAGGTAACGACTTCTTCCACCCCTTAGTACGCGGATTTGGCCAACTATTTGGTGGCCCGTGTCCTACCAAAAGATTTTTCAAGTCATCAAAAGAAGAAACTCTTTTCGGACTTGAAAAATTATTTTTGGGAGGACCCCTTTTTATTTCGTGTCTGCGCGGACCAAGTGGTAAGAAGGTGTATTGCGAGCGAGGAAGGCGTCAAAATTTTGCGGCACTGCCATGAAAGACCAACCGATGGTCACTATCAAGCGAACCGGACCGCAAGGAAGGTGCTAGAGGCGGGCTTCTATTGACCCTCCTTATTCAAAGACGCTCGCAATTTTGTGAGAAATTGCGATCGGTGCCAACGGTCCGGTAACATTTCTAATCGGGACGAAATGCTCCAAAATATTTTTTTAGAATGCGAAATTTTTGATTTGTGGGGAATTGATTTCGTAGGTCCTTTACCCTCTTCCTGTAATAATAAATATATTCTTGTTGTGGTCGATTACGTGTCTAGGTGTGAGGAAGCACAAGATTTTCCCACCAACGGCGTGAGAGTTGTCGTACAATTTTTAAAAAAATTATTTTCACGATTTGGCACACCCCGAGCACTGATCAGTGATCAGGGCACACATTTCTGTAACAACCAACTTGCTAAAATTTTAGCAAAATATGGAGTTACACACAAGCTATCTGCCGCTTACCACCCACAAGCAAATGACCAAGTGGAGGTGGTGAATCGTGAAATTAAAAGAATTTTAGAAAAAACCGTGTCCGTTAATAGAAAAGATTGGGCTTTAAAATTAGACGACGCACTCTGGGCCTATCGGACAGCGTATAAAACCGCCATTGGATGTACGCTGTACCGGTTAGTTTATGGTAAAGCTTGTAATTTGCCGGTAGAATTAGAACATCGCGCTTTTTGGGCGCTAAATTTTTTAAATTATAATTTAGATTTAGCCTCAGAACAAAGAAAACTACAACTTAATGAACTAGACGAATGGCGTGCGAACGCCTATGAAAATAATAAATTTTATAAGGAGCGAACTAAATTCTATCATGATAAAAAAATTAAACATCCAAAAACTTTTTCACCGGGAGATTTTGTCCTACTTTTTAATTCTAGACTTAGGCTTTTTCTGGGGAAATTAAAAACCCGATGGTCCGGTCCCTTCAGAGTAAAGGAAGTTTGGCCATACGGGACCGTGCTTATAGAGCACCCGGAAAAAGGATCTTTTAAGGTTAACGGACAACGTTTGAAATTATACCACCCCGGCGACCCAGCGACCAGAAATATTGAAACAATGCACTTAACGAATATTTAAGAAAACGCCACTTAGTCAAGCTACGTGACGGTAAACAAAGTGCTCTTGGGAGGCAACCCAATGTTAAACTCTATATATTTTTTCTTTCTTTTCTTGTTTTTTCTCTAATTTAACTCTGCAGGTGTTTGACCGGCAACCCCGACTACCATCCAGGGAAGCCCTCTTTACACTTTAGTATTTTATCTTGATTTTTCTTTATTGTCATTTTTTTTATTTTTTTATTTTTTTTAGTTTTATCTTTCATACTTAGTTTTAAACATTGGGGACAATGTTTAATTTTAAGTATGGGGGTGTAGCATAGCTTTCTTTGTAGTTTTGCTTGAAAAAAAAATAAAAAAAAATTTAAAAAATTGAAATTATATTTCTTGGAAAGGACGCTTTGGGCTTGAATTCCCATCATAGCCTCTAGTACCTTGCAAACCCTTCACTGGGTAGATCTTGGGAAGTCCAAGAACTAAAAAAATCTATTACGAAATGTTTTTTTATTCATCAAAACGCCCACTTGTTAAATTGTAAGTTCTAAGTAAACTGTTTTTCGTATGGACTAAAAATAATTTTGTGCTAGAATAGTTTTTGAAACTTTTGAGTAAAATTGTTGACTCATGTAGTGCTCCTAGTCATATGCATGTCCTTGAGTAGTGTTGGTGTAAAATTAAATTCTTGGCATAGATCTAAAATTATGTTTTATTAATTTGCGCAGTAATAATTTACTTTACTTTTAATTCGAATTCGGTCTTATCCAAAAGTAGTTTAGGTGAGTGTGTAGAAGATTGTTAGAAAGCTATTACTCGATTTAAACAGAAGGGTGTCCTTTCTCGATATCGAGAACTTGCCCCAAGCTATTTTCGAAACATGTGCACTTTAGACAAATTAACCTTACGGAAGTGATTTAGGCCTTTCTTTGGATAGTTTGAGCCTTTGCACCAAACCTAGATTTACTACCATTGTTCACACAAATTTGAGCCTTACACCTTTATTTGAACCACCCTCATCATTTCGGCACCAAAGCTAAAAAGCCCAAAACCTAAATGAGCACTTGAAATTTTGAGCTAAATTTTTGAAAAAAATTATTTGGGTATGATTGAATGAAGAAAAAATTATGGGTATCAATTCAAAAGAAATGAAGGTTATATCAAGATGCAATAATCTCATAATGATATGCGGCCTAGGTATGCACATGCATACCTGGAATGATCCCAATTATGAAGATTCGTGATATAAAAAAAAGAATGAGAGTGTTTCCCATAGAAAAATATGAGTATGGGGGTAAAGCTTCTTTATTTTGTGGTAGTCATTATTTTAGCTCAAATTTTTTTGTTTAAGTGGAATGCGCCTTCATGTTTATCATTGTTTACCTCACCCTTAAACCCAAGCCTTAAAATATACCCTATTTAAGTCCTAAAGATCCATAGAGTTGATTTAGTGTGAAGTGCATCGGAGAAGGTGCAAACGGGCAAGCCTATGGCCGTCAAAATTGATGGATTTCTTTGGAGGCCACCCCGAGCGTTCAAGTCTAGTAATTTAAATCTCAACAATCACGCTATTTTCTCCCTTTATATAACTTTTTGATTGACCATCGACTCATTTTAAAAGTGATAATAAATAATTATAACGCAGTTAAATATTTCATAAATTAGTATTTATGCTAAGAACGTCTTTTTACTAAAACATCTACGCATGTCAGCATAAAACTTCGCATTTTACTCTCTAGCTTTCATATTTCTTTCTAGCATTAATTTTTTTTCCTACCCTTATGAAGAATGGTTTGCTCGGGACGAGCAATGAGCAAGTATGGGGGTGTTTGATGAGTAATTTATTTACTCATCTTTTAGTTTAGGTTTATATTGTTTTTAATATAAAAATTATGTTATTTATAGGAATTTTATCATATAAATCCTTCCATTGTTTATTTCATAAGCTAACTTAAGTTTATTTTGTGTTTTCAGGTTTTTTGGGCTGTTTCGAGCAAAGAGTTAAATTACACGCCCCAGGTCACGGGCGTGACCCATGGGCGTGTAACCTACGAAATGTTCCAAACCTGTTTCCGCCACTCGGGAGTCGTTCCATGAAGAAATCGCGTAGTATACGCCCCAGGTCACAGGCGTGACCAAGGGCATGACACAATGTCATGGCCGCGACCCGCTGAGATGAAGCAGAACCGCTGAGACCGCTGAGATGAAGCCTTACACGCCCCAGGTCACGAGCGTGACCAGGGGGCGTGACATCCAAGTCATGGCCACAAGCACCCAGAGCCAGCTGCCACGCCAATTAAAATTACACGCCCCCCCGGTCACGGGCATGACATCAAGTCACGGGCGTGACATTTGAGGCGTGACATCAAGTCACGGGCGTGACTCTTCCCGCGCCAATTTCCCGCCGAAGCTTCCCGCCAGCAGCAGTTTTAAGGATTACAAGCCCCAGGTCACGCGCGTGACCTAGGGCGTGACATGTCCGTAACGCCTGCATTGAAGCCAGAACGCGCCCTCTCCGCCAGCACCGATCACGCCCCTTACACGCCCCTTGGTCACGGGCGTGACCAAGGGCGTGTAACACCAAAATTTCAGTTATTTAAGGGGACCTTCTCCAGATGTTGAAGAATGAAGTTTTGGAGTTCTAGCCTACTTTCTTGCACTAGTTTTAATCTTGTATGTCCTTTTCTTCTTGCACTTTTATTTCCAAGCTTGTAACTCTAAATTTTCTAGTTGTAATTTCTTTTGCTAAGTAATAAAATAGTTCTTTTTCTCTTACTTTTCCTCTTATTTTCATCATGCACTTCTTTCATTTCATCGTTTCCTCCATCTCTATGAGTAGATAAATTCTATTAGTACTCGACCGAGTTGATCCAAGGGAAATATAATTCTTGATTTAAATTCTAGCTTCTCTTTCTCTTCCTTAGAAAACTTTAGATTTATTCTTGAACTTTTTTGGATTGAGATTATATTATCGATATATAATTCTCATCTTTGTTTTCGCAATCTAATAACCGAGAGGTTTTGATTTCGATTCGATCATTTCAAGAATAAGGAGAGTTGAATGCACCCCTCAAGCGAGGATGACATAATTTTCCCGGATTGGAGTCAAATCTAATAGAGGGGTTCACTATGATAAGGCGGGTTTTAGATTTTGATTTTAGAACGAAAGTTTGTTTGATCAACTAAACTCAGTTGAGCGTATCCTCGAGAGAGGTGTGTTCATAAATCGGGAATCTCCACGGTCAAGTTTTCTCTTAAGAGATTTAGAAGTTGTTCTTTTTATTTTCCCAAGGTGATTCAAGGTTGAGTACTAACTTTTAACTCATCATTTTAAATAAACTATTTCTCTTTCTCGCAACCAACCAACCACAAATTTGATTCAATAAAATAATAGAGATTTTCCAAAGTAAGAGTACTCAACCGCCCCGAGTCTAATACGACCTTGTTTTAATAACTTATACTACATTCGATACGGTACACTTGCCGTTATCGTTTGCGGATATAGTTTTGCGCATCAGAAGTCATGGATAATAATTATTGGAAACATTAAACATTTAAATTTAGTGATAAGTTCATAGCCTATGGGTTTATATTTTTATTTGAATTTATGAAAACACTCACATAGCTATTTTGAAATCCATTAATGAAATAGAGTTTTTAATATAACAATATTTTCATAGAAATAAATCAGAGTTTTTAGCATAAAAAATATTCTTATTTAAAGCAACCAATATAAAGTTTACCAAACAAGTCTACCACTTGTTTAAAGAAAGGAATGTTAAGATTCAAGTGATGATGCACAAAAACTAAAAGACTTTAAGTAAGCATGAAAGCGCAAGGTAAAACAATTATATGGTTATGATGCAGAAGACTTATAGAAATACAAGAAACATCTTATTGTAATCAATGATATGATCCATAAAAAGATATATGAGTTAAATTTCAAAAAGAAGATGTTTTTGTAAATCATTGTTCAAGTAAAATCTTTAAGTTTGATAATAAAGTAACCAAGCATGAAATAATGTTATCAAAAAGAGATTACTACAATGTTATTTTAATTCATAATTTCAAAACATACTAAACATTGTAGAAAGCATGCTAGGTTATCTAGTGCATTTCATAAATAAAGAGTAGTATAGAATTAGCATTAGGATCCAATACTCATGAGATGAAGTGTTTTGGAAGATAATGATGTGCACATAAGTGTATTTTTGAGTAGAGTAAACAAATGTTTTAATCAAAAGTACAAGAAATATGTAAAGTGAGAGCACAATAAAATAAATAATTTCACTTCCACACACTTTAATGCACAAACAAAAAAAATGTACAACTTCCAAGGTGCTTTGCACACACAATGCTCATTAAGACTTATCAGGGTGCAAATTAGTGCTTGGGGGATCACATATTTTATTTTTAATGTTGAGACTCGTGATCCGGTGTACTTAAGAGTAAGTGGTTTTTATTTTGAAAGGAAGTTATGGTTTGCACAAGATACTTTACTATTCTTTCCAAGGTGCTCAACCTCACAACGCTTATTAAGACTTATCAGAAGGTTCAAGTAGTGCTTGGTGGAGTTATCTTTGTCACTTTATTTTATGATTTTTGTTTTGTACAAAGTTCTCCGAATACACTTGTTTTGCAAACCAATATAATTTATAAAAAACATAACCACTTTTCTTAACTTTTAAAGTGCAAACAAAGGTTGTGTGGGTAAGATACTTGTGCAATTTTAATTCATTGTACTATTACAAAACATACACAAGCATTCTAAGATTAAACACATAAGTAGACAATGCCAAAATAAGTGAGTGAATAACGATCATTATCAAACATAAAACATTTACTCATACTTAGAGGCATGGTACGCATAGTTCTACACAACTTTCAATATAATTGATGCACATATTAATAGATATATCAAAGCATGATGAAAACAATGTTCAAAGTAGTTTGAAAAGATAAATTGCAACATTATAGAAGTTCTAAATAATAGATTAAATCATGCTTGATTTTCTCAATGATGTCCATACAGTATTTTTGATAATTTAAAGTTTGAACTCATAAGATTGACCTTGGACTTCCCGAGGACTACCTTGTGAGAGGTTCGCCCGGTACTAGATGATATGATGGGATGATATCCCAAATCACCCTTTCACAAGATATATGTAAATCGAAAAGTTAAGTTCAAAATAATAATTTTTTATACTTGTTTTTATTTTATATTTTTGTATTTGATTTTTGTATATAGGAATATAAATCAAACAAATAACCAAAGACAAAACAAAATATTTTTTGTAATTTGGCTTTTGTAAGTTTGTATTTTAATTTTTCAAAAACAAGTATAGGCAGAATTGCAAAAATGAGTAGTACATATAAAATAATATACTTTTATTGATTTTTCAGAATTTTAAAATTTTAGAAAATCAGATACTTGAGCTAGCGCCGGCGTTAGGTCTTAGCGCCTGCGTTAGCTCACAGAGAGTGCTTATTTTGATCATATAACCTAGATTTTCTTCGATTTTGCATCCAATTTTTCTTAATTATGTTTGTGCAATGTAAGGCCCGTCTAATGAAGTGATGAGATGAGAAGAAATCGCAAAAAGTTGCGGAAGTTAAAATTTTAGTACATGAGTTTCATATTCATTAAAGCTCCATATTCATTAGACCTTAATTCTTGAGTTTTGCACAACATATGAATGAGTGAAATGATCATAAATAAGTGAAATAATATTCATGCAATTTTTTTAATTTCGATTTGACATGATTATGATTAAACATACTTGGGGTAATTGAAAATGACGCAAATATATTAACTACATAAGCAAAACTTGCGCATTTTATAAATTTAACCTAATACCCCTAAAATACCTTTTAAATCCATTATGACACTTATTTCATTTAGTCTTAACAATATGATATGACAAATTTAGTTTTTCAAATTTTATATGACTTTTAGGAAATGGATTTAGAAGGATAAAAAGATAAGTAGATCACTTGAAAAAAAATGACATGACTTTTTATTCAACTTAGTTCAATTTGATTTATTTATGAATTTTGGTTTTAATATGTGAAAGTCATATCAAAAGTTATATAAAGTGAACATATCATGATGGCTCAAAGAAATAAAAAACAAAAAAGAAATTAAGCATATCATGAAGTAGAGAATTGATATTTCATTTTTAATTGATTTCTACTTCATGCAAATGATTGGATACTAATGAATAAGAGATTTAGGTATCCAAAGAGGACCGGGTGTGATGGTTCCTTTGGGTACCCAAATACATCGTGTTTGCTTTTGAGGAGATGGAAGTGAATGAGCCCTTTTGAGTGGAGTTTGTGTTTCATCTTAAACTTTGGGTCTCCATTCAAATCTTGGTTTAACATTATTTTTAGTTTTCAAATTTCCATAATCATTTACTTGAACATTTGGATCAAAAAGGTTTTTGAATTTATAATTTGAAGGAAATTTGTTTGCATTTAATTTTAGGTTGGGAGAAACATGATTTAGTAAATTATGGTGATTTTGATTTTGATTTACAAATCCCTTATGTTCCTTACTCCCATTTTTAAACTTAGGTAAGATGTTCATATTCATATTCAACTTGTTTTTAGATATAGTTTGATATTGTGAATTTGTATTTACAATTTTCATAAGCAAGTTGATTTTTGATTTTAATTCATCATTTTTAATCTTTAAATTATGTCTAGCTTTATTATAAGCAATTGTGCTATTTTTAAGAGTTGAAACAATTGAATCTATATGATCTTGATAGTTATTTCTATATTCATCAAATGTTTCATCCATCTCTTTAATTTCAATTTTATAGTCTTTGCACTTAGCACAATCATTTATCAAAGATGAATTTTCTAAACATAATTTTTCATTTTGTTCTTTTACTAAAATAAAATCCTTTTCAAGTTTCTTGTGCTTTTCTTTTAATTCATTATATTCTACACAAGTTGTGGTGTTTTCAACTAAAGAGCCATGTGTAGAACTAGATAGATTAGAATTTGATTCTTCATTAATTTTTGCCTTTAAATTTTTATTTTCTAAGCGCAAATGTTTATTAACATTTTTTAATTTCTTAATTTTGTGCTTTGTAGTGTGAAGAAATTGTAATGAAGAGATAGAAGTACAAAAGATGGAATTTGGTTTCCTTACATTACTTTCGGGAGAGGCACGATTTGAACATATCGTTTCTTTGACATCTTTTTGGCACTCCTCTTCCGAAGATAGTATTTCTTCTTCTCTTTCACTTGATGTGCACTTCATGGATTCGTCATGAGAGGAGCATTCTTGAAGACTTGTGCAAGCTTGCATATTCTCCAATTCTTGCGATTGTTCCATACCTGTAGAAGGAGAATCATACATTTCTTCAAGAAATTTCCATACTTTGTATGCACTAGAAAAACAATATATTAATTTGAAAATATCTTGAGATAAAGCAAAAAAAATATAATGCATAGCTTTTGCATTTGGGTGATGCTCTTGTTTATTTGATTCGTCCGCTGGTCTAACTATTGCTGTAACCCATGCATTGATATCTAAACTTTTAATAAATTTTTCCATTAATAATTTCCACCCTTTATAATTTCTCCCTTCGAATAAAGGTGGTTTAAGAGATTTTTCTTCTTCATAAAAATTTTCCCTTCTAGTAGAAGCGAGATCATGAGACGTCATTATTCCCGGTTGTTACCGATTTGGAATAACCTACCTTTGATACCACTTATTGGATCGGTAGGTGCCCTTAGAGGGGAGGTGAATAAGGGTTTTAAAAACTTATATTATATTTTGTAATACTTGAAATAATAAGAGATCAAAATAGTGATTTTGAATAAAGATCTAAATTGTTTTATAATAAAAGAGATGATAATAAACAATTTAGAGAAATGAAGAACACATCATTTTTATTACAAAAGGAGAGACGTGATTACTATTAATAAAAATGATTACAAATTTTGATTTCAATGACTCTAGAAATCAAAGCGAACTATGAAAGACTCTTTTTGTTTTCTATACCGACTCGTATCCCCATGAACCGGTTGGCTTTAGCCGATCCTTCCCCGAATACGGCCTCAAGCCGCTTTAGCCAACCCTTCCCCGGGTATGGCCTCGAGCACCCCCTAGACCTACACCCGAGACCTAGTCGCCAACACGTGGCGAATTTCTGCCCTAAGTCCTACCCAGACCTAGTCGCCAACACGAGGCGAATTCTCTAACGGTTACAAAAGATATGAAATAAAATAACAACAACAATATTAAAACTCCCTCTAAGAAACTTATGAAATCGGAGATGAACGATCGCTGTAGAATAAGCGAGATTGAAGCGATCCCTCTTCGGATGTAGTGTGACGAAGTCCTCCTTCAGAAGCTCTATAAGCATTTGGTGGGAGTATCTCTCTGAACCTTCCTCCTAAGCTGTGGTACGAAGCTCTGGAATTTAGAATCTCTAGAGGATTAGGAAGATGGAGCCAATAGGTCCTTTTTATAGACTTAGCGCTAGCACCTGCGCTAGTGGTTCCGCCGGCGCTATCCCATATTAGGACACATTTTGGCGCGGCAGAATCTTCAATCCGAGGAAACAATTCTCTCTTGCCTACTGTGCTCCTCGCTATCGCCTGCGCTATCGGATATCGCCTGGCGCTATCTCCTTCTATAAGTTCTCCCGACATTTGCGCTTAAGCCAATATTTTGTCGAATGAGATTTCGTCGAACGCCGCTAAGAGTTTGTCGAATGAAATTTCGTCGAACTCAATTCGTCGATCAGGCTTCAACATTCGTCGAACTCAATTTTGTCGATCGAAGTTCATCGAGCGAGCTTCAACATTCGTCGACCTGAAATTCATCGAACGGGCTTCAACATTCGTCGAACGACAGCTAGTGCCTGTGCTAGGACTACCGCCAGCGCTAGTAGGAGATTTGGATTTGATGGCTCAACTTTGGGGGCAACCTTCTTATGTAATCCTTGAGTCATGTGGACTTTGTTATCCTGCACACTTAAACACACAAGATCAAATACACATATGTTTTGTTATTCTCAAACCTAGGAGATGCGGAAGACCATGTTCCAACACTCCTTTCTCAGATCTGAACAAGTTGAATCCCTTTGAGATTCTAAGCGATTGATTTTTCAATCTAGAGTATTGTAAAATCCCTTTACTATTTCTTGTAGGAAGTTTATCTTCCGAGTTCTTGTAGATCCTAGTTTAGAGGATCGAGGGTAGGAGAGGTTGTTCTTCGAGATTGTGTAGGAGAGTTTGTTCTCCGAGTTTGTAGGAGTTGTATACTTTGAGTTGTAAGATTATTTTAATCTGAGATTAGTGAAGTATCCCAATATTGTCGGGAGTGCTAGATAGGTGAGACGGGAAAGTGGATGTACCAATTCTGGGGAACCACTATAAACCCTTGTATTTGTGTGTGCTCTTTGTTTCTGTGTGCTTTTCTTTCAAGTTTTTAATTCCTCATAAAAGCCATAGAATTCACTTATTCACCCTCTCTAAGTGATTTAGGTAGCAACTAGATACTTTTAAATTGTTTCTGTGTATTCGAATTAGCATTACAATTGTATATGTATTTGTTCTTACAGTTGTATCTGTATTTGTATCTTTATTTGTTGTTACAGTTGTATTTGTATTTCTTGTTATAGTTGTATCTGTATTTGTTGTTACATTTATATCTTTATTTGTTGTTACAGTTGTATCTATATTAGTTGTTGCAGTTGTATCTGTATTTGTTGTTTCAGTTGTATCTTTATTTGTTGTTATAGTTGTATATGTATTTGTTGTTACAGTTGTATTTTTCTTCAGTTTACATTATTTGCAGTAGGTAATGCAGTAGTACTTTACCTAATTTTTGCAGTCCTTTAATAAATCGGTTGTTTTGTGTTATGATTACAAATTATTAGTCATAGGTGTTTTTTTTTGTTTTTCATATGCCCGGTAGTCAATACCTTAGTTGTAGGTGCGCGGTGTCCACTTTCAAATCGAATGCAAGTTCGTTACTGGAAGTCATTTATGATGAGTCAAAGACAACTCTTCAAGATGCGAGAGTGCTTCCACTATTCTGAATTCCAAATCTCACACAGAATATATCGTTACAATATTTGCTTGTGCGGTGTTATAACGGAGAAAAGAAAGCTTTTTATTAGGTAAATATTATGTGAGATTTACCGTGAATGAGATAGCAATGATCTTTGGTCGCCCAAATAGCGGCCTAGTTCTTAAGTTTGTGAGACCTCCACTTTCGGGCTTAACTCACAAGGATCTTACCGAAGAAATGCGAGGTCTTGCTGGAGAGGCGCGGTCACCTACATTGGAGTCTAGAAGAGTGGAAGCGTTAGTGAGATTTCTGTTGGTGGTTTTTTTCCCATTGAAGAGCCTTAAGGTTCCAACGTGCCTTCACAATTTTGGTGGGGTTGAAGTGTTTCGATAGTACAATTGGCCTAAGTCCATACACACGTTCTTGCACTCATAGTTGGTTGAGTTGAGCAGAATTAGTGCAGTACGAGAAGCAGGTTTATATTTCTAGTTAGTTGGAAGGATGCTCGACCATATTACTGGTACGTGATGTGATTATATATTTAAATTGATTATAAGATACCATTCACTTAATATCTTATTGTGTAAGTGTGGTTGTACGAGCACACCTGATACGTTAAAATTAGTTTTTTTTTAAGTGTGAAGCCTTGCCTTCTTCTTTTATTAGAATTCGGCGGCGTTTTCGAAGAGTCCCGCGAGTAATCCTACTTCGAGGAATTACCCGTTATCCTATCGAAAGATAGAAGTAACGGCCTTTTCCTCTTTCGAAATATCGAAGATTACTCTTTGGCCGCGTCGCCAAAAGCTAAGTAGAAAAGATTGAAAAAGGGCTTTTTGAAATTTAAAATTGAAAGCTTTTTGAAAATATTGTTGCAACAATTTTTTGAGTAGTTGCAACAATTCTATAAGAGCATTTTTAAAACTTCTTTTACCTTGAGCTAGTTGCAACAACCAAAGAGGTGTTGCAACAAATTTTTTTTAGTGTTTTTAAAAGAGAGTTTTAAAAAGTGCTTTAGAGAGAAAGCTTTTGGGTTTATGTAATTATCCGGACTAAAATCAATAAAGGCAAGTGGACCTTATCGATAGTAGAATAGGATATTTCTTTTGAAATATCAAGGTCGTATTTTTCCAAGGTCGTATCGATTATTTCTACTTCTTAGGAACGCGCTATTATTTTATCGAAAAGAGTTTGAAATTGATTTTTATGATTTTATAGAAAAGCTAGTGACGAAAATGATAACTATCGCGGGCTTGGTGTGCGTTTAGCAAAAACCAAGAAAAGCGATGAAAAGAAAAAGAACGAAAACGTTAATTTAAAAAGTAGTTTTGCTTAGAATTTTTTAGGGTTTTATAAGACGATAATGATAACTACGACGATAATAAGCGATTGAGCGGGTAGCGGAATTAAGCAAAAAGCGATTATATTAAAAACAAAAGACGCACTAATTGAAAACGCACACACTCTACAGAATTAAAATGAAAGCTGTAAATTGCAGAAATTAAAGAAATGCGATCCCTACCCAAATAGGTAGAGGGGAAATAAATGCGTGAGCAAGTCCTATCCAAACGGATAGGCGGGAAATAAATGCGTGAGCAAGTCCTATCCAAACGGATAGGCGGGAAATAAATGCGTGACGGAAATGGAAACTATTCGATTACAAAAAAGGCGCAAACTTTATACTCATACACACACCCACTCTACGTTAATGAAATCTAATTAAAATAAAACAAATCTAAACTCATACACTCACACACACAACAATAATGAAACTAAGTTAAAAAGAAAAGAAAATCTACTCTCATACACACACACACTTACAAAAAAAGCAAAAAGAAAGTAAAAAGAACAAATGAAAACAAAAAAAAACAAAAAAAAAAACTAATTAACCTCCTACACTCACACACACTAATATGAAATCATCTAAAAATTTCAACAAAACTAAAAACAAGAAAATTACACTCATACACACACACACCCAAATTAAAATGACAACTTAACAAAAATTACAAAATTACATAAAACTAAAAATAAAAAGAAAAAGAACAAAAAGAGAACACACACACACTAAAACAAAGAGAGACAATAATTACAAAACAAGCTTAATTTATTTCCATCAAAAAAGGGGTTACAAAACTAGAGAGAGAAAGTGCAAAATTACAAAAATTACAAAACACCAAAAATCAGCAAAATGGAACAAAACCTTAAGAGAAGCTCCCAAAATTTTGAACCCTTGGACTCAGCTGAGTCTGGCTATTTATAGAAAAAATTTTGGAATTACACGCCCTCGGACACGGGCGTGTCTGAGGGCGTGACATGGCTTGGGGTGCGAATAGCCAGAACAGCTGGATCCAGGCGGGCATCTCGAAGGCTTGACCGGCGACTTCGAAAGTACACGGGCGTGTTCCAAGTAACACGGGCGTGTTCGATGTCGGCAGTGTGCTGGGCGTGACACCTTGCGTGTCCTTGTTCTTCTGGAAGAATTTGCTGAGTCACGGCCTCGGTCACGGGCGTGACTGATGTACACGGCCTCGGTCACGGGCGTGACCGAGGGCGTGACTTGGGTTTGAGCTGAGAAAAACACAGAGAATTGAAATTGTCAGGCATTAGTGAACACGCCCTGGGACACGGGCGTGTCCGAGGGCGTGTCTTAACAAGAACACTGAAAATTTGCCAAATTATAATAAAACTAAGTTTAAAATCAAAAATAACAAAAACAAACATTTATTCATTAATTTACATATATTATTTACAAATTTAATTAAAATTATACTAAAAACTATATAGAAAAAATACGTATATTTACTATTCATCAACACCAAATTTTATCTGGTTTGTGCCGACGTTGCAAGACCAAAAATATGTCGCTGGATTGCAAAGTTGAGTTATAACGTCAAGTATTATTTTTCTCTACAAAGGGGGCTTAGGATTGAAAAACAGGTATGTTAAACCGATTTATTAAGAAGTTCTCCGCTTTAGAATTAACATGTATTTTATATTATTTTGTAGGTGAAAATAGAATTCAAGATTGTTGTAGAAAGTGAGAAGATACTACTAGGGGTGGATGATGAAGTCCCCGATTTTGAGGTAGTCAAAAAAGGGCTAGAAAATTAAGGAATGAGGATTTTGACAATGAGAATGTTTTTTGTAATGTCGAGGAGGCGAGAAAAGAAAAGGAGAAGTTAAGGAAAATAGAGAAGAAGATGTTAATAAAGGCTAGAAGGGAGCTTGAGAGTGAAAAGGGAAGTGCAAGACAGAAGGGCGGGGAAAGGTTGAATGTTTGCAGTTTGAAGAAGGTTTGAGAGGTTTGGAGAGCCGCCTATGTTGTTTTATCAAAGAGCAAGTTCGGAGTCATGTTGACTCACTATGACATGAACTTATGACTAATTTTGATTCTTTGAGGAAATTATGTGAAGAAGGGTTTAACAATATGCACGCACAATACGCCTGAGAGAAGCAATTGTGCCATCGATCACCCTAGCCACAACCTTCATCACCCCACGTCACATTTGTTCCGAGCACCCAATTCACACCTACAAAAATCACCAATTGAAGTTACTTTGGTGGATTCCACTATTCCGGTGAACGACTCAGAATGCGAGAGTGAAATAAAGCTAAGTAGCTTGATCAGGAATGTGAAGAAGAGGGAGAACCAGAAGAAGAAGAATTTAGGGACCTCTACTAAGGAGTACCCTAGAAAATATTCTATAGTTGCACGACTAAGTGAGGTCATAGATTTTGTCCTCTTCAACTTCAAAGAAAGGTATTTGTATAACCCCGTATTTGTCGAGTGGACCCCCAGGATTAAGGTGGACAAAGGAACAAGCAAGGAAGGCATTCGCCCAGGTCAGGAGAGGGAAGAAGAGCTTCAGGGCGAGTGCGGACCCACTCGCGGGGACACTCGCATGATAGGGGCGTGGATGCATCGGTAACCAGGGGAGTGAGGGGCGGGACCCCACTCGCCCAGAAGATGAAAGACCCGACGAGTGGTGCCCTCACAGATCACTCGCCCTGTGGGTGCCAGGGAGTCAGGCAAGCGGGAGGTCGGGCAAGTGGTGCCATCAGGGACCACTCGCCCGGAAGGATCTGAAGGTAAAATTACCTGAATACCCTTGGTAGTCTGCCCATAGCCTCTTAGAACAACGGAGTTTGGCTGTTAGCAGACCAGTTTAGGTGCATTTAGTAAAACCCAAAGGTGGATTTACGCTATTAGCAGACCAGAAGAGAAAAACTATATATTGACCTTGAAGGGCACCTTTGGAGAGGAATCCAATCTTTTGCTTCCTCCTCCTTAGGTCATTTTGGTTAGCTCCTCTGACTCTCCATGGTGCCCAGCTTCAGCTTTGGCTTGGGAGGGGAAGCACTCTAAATATCTTCCGGGTGTGTGGCGGGACCTCCACGCTGTAGCCAAGGGTCTGTGTCAAGCTTTTAGTCTTCGGTCTATTTCCTTCCACGGGATCAGTAAGTGCTACCCGCCCCCTCTAAGGGGTCCGATATCCTCGTTGGGGCCAAGTCTTGGTTCCAACATTTTTGGTGCGATGAGCGTGGAAAGCAGTTAGTACAGGAAATTCTCAAGGAAGCAGCATGGCAGGAGAGGAAGAGCGAGATGCCAGCTTTGGCTGTTCACCACCATCTAGCACGCCGGTGATGACGAGATGCTCGAGATGATCCAGCTCACATTCGCGTCGGTACAAGGAGACTTCATAACCCCAACGCCCCAGGTGGTTCCCCATCGGGAGTTGGCGAGAATGCCCCGGGGCAGAGGGCATGCAAGGAGACAATGTTTGATGCACCAGGGCGAGACCTTGTCGGGCGAGAACTCTTCCCCATCTTGATGAGTGGGATCCAGGCGAGTGGATTTATTATAGACTTATATTGTTCTTTTCTCATCGCAGGATGGCAAAAAAAAGTTTGTGCTGGATTGCCTCGGATGATTCCGCTGCGGGGCTCTCATTAGCCGGTGGGTCAGGTCGATCTCGTGGAGAGGTTGGCAAGAATGTTTGTGCTGGATTGGCCCAGATGATTCCGCTGCCGGGCTCTCATTAGCCGGAGGGTCAGGTCGATCTCGCTGAGAGGATGACAAGTAAAAGTTTGTGTTGTGTTGAAACCGATTTCTCGGTCTCTTGTGGAGCTCGGGGCCCTCACCGAGATGAGGGGCGGCTAGCCCTTACTGATCCCTCAGAGAAGGTAGACCGGAAACTAGGAAGATTGACTAAGACCTTAGTCATAGCGAGGAGGTCCTTCCACTAACCCGGAAGATCGTTGAGCGCTTCCCCTCCCAAGCCAAAGATGAGACTCGGGCACCTTGGAGAGCTCTGGAAATGCTAACCAAAGAAAGCCTAAGGAGAGGGAAGCTGAAGTGAGATCCTCTCCAAAGGTGCCCTTAAGGTCCTATTTATAGATTTTCTGGTCTGGCCTGCAAATAGCAGGATTCCACCTTTTGATTTCACTATCCGCACCCCAAATGGGTCTGCTAATAGCCAAACTCCGCTGTTTGGAGAAGCTAAAGGCAGACCACCAAGGGTAAAAGGGTAATTTGACCCTATTGACTTTATGGGCAAGGGGCTGCGAGAACCTTCCTGCGAGATCTTATGTTCTCGCGGGTCTCCTCGCGAGCCCTACTCGCAATGTCTCTCTTAGGCGATCGGCCTGCGAGGATCTCGCTGACCTCCTCCTGGTGGTGTCGGCCGAGGTCCGATCCTGTGAGCATTCCGGCGGGACCGTCTTCTGATTTTGCCGCGTACTGAACACATTTTGCTGGACACCTTATTGGACATAGGTCTCTCCTACCAGCGGCCTGCGAGGTATAGGTTTGTCGGCCCTCGCCTGGCCTAATCCCGTGAAGATATCTGCCGAGGTCTGGATCTCGCAACTCTTGTTGCGAGACCATCCCTTTAGCTTCAATGAGCACAGAACGCGTCGACCTCAGATCATTTCGCCGAACAGGGGTGTGGTCGACGTGGCCGGGGAAGTTCGACGAACGTACCCGCGAGCTCTTGTCTCACCGACCCTTCTCGCTCGCCCTTCAGCGAGCCCCGTTTACTGCCTTCTTTAGACCGTCTCCTTGCCGGGCGAATATCGGGGTTGTACACAATCCCCACTCTTCGTGAGGACATTTGTGCTCACGAAGAATCATCTAACCCCTGGTATTCGCCCTCTCCTTGATGACCTGTCGGGAATCTTTGGTGGGACCCACCTTGTGGGCTATAAATATCGTCCCGAGCCCCCAGTGGCGTGCGCCGCCACTTCTTTTCCTTTCCCCTCGCCTGACACTGTAGCTGCTTGTAGATGCCTATTTCCAAAGAAGTCAAGGCCCGCATGAGGGAGGTGAGAGCCGGCGGGCTCCCTTCCACGACCAAGGTCCCCGCATGGATGAACAGGCCTCCTCCCGCTCAGTCGTCAAAAGTTAGGAAGGCGAAGGCGGCTCGCCGAGCCGGGGATGACTCCGCGATGTTGGATTCCTCCCCTGATGATCGCCACCACGAGAAGGTACGAGCTATTCCTCTGGTTTTGCGTCGATAAACTTGTTTGAGATTCATACTTGTTCGCAGGATGCTTTGACGAACGAAAATACGGGGCAACCCGCTGATGCCTCTCGCAAGAGTCCGCAGGCGGATATGGACCTCACTAGAAGAAACGTCACCCGTGAGATTTTGGTCTTGCCCGCAAGAATTCTTCTTGTCAATTGTCTAACCTTTTCTCCCTACTTCTTACAGTCTCGCCCCTGAAGTCACCGGCTCGCCAGACATTGCGGCCTCCGTCTCCGCCTCCGCCTCCGCCTGACAAAATCATAGATAAGCCCAGATTCCAACTTCTGACGAGCGAGGAGACCGGTGGCTCTGTGCCGCCAAAGATCCCTCCGACCAATAGCGCCGCCTACCCCGCCGGTCTGGGGAAATCTCTCTAGCCTCACTATGGCAACGTGTTTCAGGGCCGTCCCTCGACTTCTCTCCCCCCGCGGAGTAAGTATTCTAGCGACACCTTGTCCCGCGCGAACTTAAGCGTGCCATCTAACCTCTCCGCCCTATCTCGCAGAGAATCTCGAAAATCCGCCCACCGATTCCGATTTGGGTGACGACGAGATGTCCCCCCTTCCGGACCAGGTGGAGGACTTCTTAGGGGATCCACGAGACCCCGAGAGGTTGAAGCAGCGAGCCGCGGAGTTTCTGAGGAAACACGGGAGGATGCTGATGGATCTCAACATGCAGGCGAGACGGGACAGAGAAGCCGCCGAGGACAGGCACACGGTTTTGATGGAAGAATGTGCGAGGCTCCGGCAGACAAGACAGCGTGATCAGGATGAGAGCGCTACGACGCCGGAGGTTCATATAGCTAGGATGAGAGACTATGCCTACCTCACGGACAGGGAGGGCCGATTGGCTGAGGAGTACTACAACTCTAGGGTACCGCCGAGATCCGGGTCTAGGGGTGGGGGCAGGTGGAAATGGCTACCCCACGATTCTCGCTAACTGTTATGTCGTGAACTTATTTGTAATGGGTGTTGTTGTTTTTAGACAATCTCTCTTCGGCTCATGACTCGCGCATCGGCCACTCATTGGCTTTTATTTCCTTTACCATAAGCATCATTAGCTTTTTATAATTTCTCGCTCGTTGCTAGTACATCTGTTTTATTTTCATGTCACATTGCGTTCGCGAGGACCTTCCGTTCTCGCTATATATATCTCGCGAGATGTTTGTGCTAACCTCGCAGGTTTCTCTTGCCCGCGTCTGTGATGTGATGTTTTTAGCTGCTACCCGCGCCCGCCGGCGTTTGGACTTCTTCCCGCCCTTTTGCTTTGGCTATAAATAGGCGGCCATAACTGAGCCAACCACCACATTTACTCTCGACCTTCTTCCTCCCCTGCTTCAGAGCTCTCGCTCCTTCCTGTTGCTTTTCTTCCTTTCTCGCAGGTCACCAGAATGGGCGGCGAAAGATCGCGAAGGCTTTCGCCGAGCATAGCTTCTTCAACTGTAATCTGACCGACGAGGAGTACTTCAGCGCGGTCGCCGACTATGTCACCCCTCCCTTCGAGGCACGCCGTCCTAGTGAGGACGACATGATCAACGACCCGCTGGTCGATGAGTTGGCCATTCCTACCGCCCATTTCGCAGTCGGTCTGCGCCTTCCCCTGTGGCCGGAAGTTTGCCAGGTAACGGTCGTTCTCGCTTACTTCCTATTTTCTGCAACTCGAGTCTCGCTCGTCATGTGGACTAATCCTGTTCTCGTTGCTTGGCAGGTGCTCAAGCACTATGGCATTGTTCCAGGCCAGTTCACACCTAATGCCATGGCGGTGGTTACAGCCTTCGCCTGTTACCTTTGCGAGGAGCGCATCGAGTTCAGTCTCCCGGTCTTCCGGAAGCTGTTCTCGTTCCGCGCCTACAAAGATGGGACAACCTACTTCGTGGGCACGGGTCCTAAGGTTGACGAGACCGTCAACAAGGCCCACTTCTGGGCCCAGAAGTTCGTCGTCGTTAAGGGGAACTTCGGCAACATTCCCCTCTCGCCGGTTCAACATAGCGAGACCACCTACCTGCCCACCGCCCTCGGCGGCCACGACGCCCTTCTCCATCAGTTCTTCTGCAAGAAGAACTTCGAGGTCGTCTATCTCCGCCGCAATCTCGATTCGCTGCCTCCAGTTCTCGCCGGGGAAGGTAAAGATCTCTCTTAGCACCTACGACTTTATCCCCTACCATATCGTACTTATCAAAATTTTAATGTTTATTTCTAGGCGAGCGGGATCTGCCCCTCCATCCCCCCTATGCGAGCAACCGAAAAACCGACGCTACCATGGCTCTCACTGCCATGGGGGCGAAAACTTGCCGAGGCGCCGTCATTCCATGTGAGCCCTCTTCTCGCAAGAGGTCGGGGGCTTCTGGTAGTCACGCCGCCCCTTCGAAATCTCCGCCGAAGAAGAAGATCAAGAAGAGCGGGGTTTCGCTCGCCTCCTAGAAAGGAAAGGAGCCCCGCGAGGCGGCTTTTGACGAGTTCGACCTCACCGCCCTCTCTGTAGGGGGTGAGGACGATGAGCCCTGCCAGGAGGCCCCTAGAACCTCCGTCCTGCCCATCCCCCTCAACCACTATAACTTCGGCCTCGGCCAGAGGCGTCGCGATGAGACCGGCGAGCTCTTGGTCAACTGGAAACCGGAGACCAACCGGGTGGACATCTCCACCATCCTTCCCTCCTGGGTGGAGAAGGAGACCGTCAGCGGTCACGCCTTTGACCTCTCGTTCGCTCTCTATGGGCGCGAGGATGCGGGATCTTATAAAGATGAGACCGCGAGAACCCTCGCTTTCGAAAGCGCGAGGTCGCAGTTGCGCTCTGCCGAGCTCGCCCATATGTCGGGGAGGCGTTGCTTACAGCTGGAGCTTCAGAACGTGGAGCTCGCGAGGGCCTATCAGGGGCTCCTTGCCGAGATCACGCAGCTGAAGGAGAAGCTGCTCGCCGCAGAGGGCAGTGTGGTGAGTTATTTGGACTTCCTCATCCTCCTTTACTTCTGCTGTTTCGCTTTTTTAATTGAACTTAATTGCAGGATGTCGAGGCCGCCGGGAGAGCCGACGCTCGCATCAAGGATTTAGAGGGCGAGGTGGCTGGGCTGAAGGCCCTAAATAGCGACCTCACCCGTGCCGTCGTTCCCCCCTCACCTCGCCGTCTAAAGGAAGAGCGGCGAGCGCGAGATGAAGAAGTTCGCTTGGAGGCTACGGATTCGGCTCGCTACATCTTCCAGATGATGAAGGCGACTGGTCTCCTAACCGCCGACACGGCCGACCTGGACCTGGAAGATATCGTCCCTGATCTCTTCCACCCGCTTTTGCCAGTGAAGAGCAGCGACGACGAGTAGGTGTCTGCGAGCGACCAGTGAGGCTTTCGTTTAATTTTGTTTTTTGGCCGGCGAGATCGCCGCTTCATGTAAATCAGACTTAAAATGAATGAATACATATTTTTGGCTGTGTTGCGCTCGCTCCTTTCTCTGTATTGTCTTTTTTGTGTTGATATCTCGCTCTTATCTCAATGTTTACCTGTATGTAGGTCATTCCCGCGATGACCGTTCTCGCGTTTTACGTTGTTGAATAGGCGAGTGTAGGACCTTTTCGGCTGCTCTGCCCTTTCGCTATTCGCCTTAGGGTTATTTCTTTATGTATGCATTTCTCTAGGTCTCGCGAGGTGTTTCTTTTTCGGCGAGAATTCGCCGGCTACCCTGCGCCGGCGACCTTTCGTCCGAGTACCGAATTCCCCGGAGTGCATAGGGTTGGCCTTCATCGCTCGCCTACTATAGCGCGAAATCTCTTCTTGCCGAGCGAGCGGGCCCGACGAGCGAGAAGGATGGGGTCGGCGCCGAAACCTTGCTAACCTGATGTATTTCAACCTTGCCTCATAGAGAACTCCTCTCCTTGTCCGGGAGTGGAATGACCCAATACCCTCCAGCATTGGGACTCATCATTTTGCCAGCCTCTCCTGAAATAAACATCTGTCACCGTGCCAGCCTTTCCAGAGATCCACCTGAACCCCCCGTCTAGTGAGAGCCCGGGAGCGGAATGGATCTGGGGCATTCCATCATAAAGAACTTGTCACCTTGCCAGCCTCTCTAGAGATCAACCTGAACCCCCCGTCTAGTGAGAGCCCGGGAGGGAATCGATATGGGGCATTCCAGCTGATAAATAGAAAATATACGCATTTTTCTATATAGTTTTTAGTATAGTTTTAATTAAATTTGTAAATAATATATGTAAATTAATGAATAAAATGTTTGTTTTTGCTATTTTTGTTTTTAACTTAGTTTTATTTTCATTTTATAAAATTTCTGTAATTTTATTAAGTCACGCCCTCGGACACGCCCGTGTCCAAGGGCGTGTTCAATAATTTCTGATAATTTTCATTTTTGTCTTTTTTTCCAGCTCAAATACTAGGTCACGCCCTCGGTCACGCCCGTGACCGAGGCCGTGTACTAGGTCACGCCCGTGTTGGTTGTTCAGCCAGAATTCGAGCCCAAATGTCAATGTCACGCCCAATGTCACGGCCGTGATCTAGTCACGCCCGTGACCGAGGCCGTGACTCAACAAAGCTTCCAGAAAACCAAAGGACACGCCAGGTGTCACGCCCAGTTCAAGCTCAAGCCTGCCGACATCGAACACGCCCGTGTTCCTTAGAACACGCCCGTGTACTTCCAAAGTCGCCGATCAAACCTTCTAGATGCCAGCCTGGATCCAGCTGTTCTGGCTATTCGCACCCCAAGCCGTGGCACGCCCTCAGACACGCCCGTGACCGAGGGCGTGTAATTCCAAAATTTTGCCTATAAATAGAGGCCGACCCCCTCATCAATTCCCCCTCTTGGAACCTCTTGGAACCTCTTGGAACCTCTTGGCTCCTAATGGATTGCCCTTTTGGGTGATCTTCCACAATATTTTGTCCACTTTTTGTAATTTTTTATTTTCTTTTTTATGTAATTAATTAGGTGTTTATTTTATTTTCTTTTTGTAATATAAATGTTGTAATTAAATGTTTTTTATTTTGTAATTTTATTTCCTGTAAAACCCCGTTATTATGGCAATAAATAAATTTAGTTTTTTTCGTGCATTCGTAGCGTAATTTCAAATTCTGCAATTTCATATTTCTGCACCGTATTTCAATTCATAACTTAGCTTTATTTCCGCACTTCAATTTTCGCAATTTTTCTTTCTTTAGCTAGATTTATTCGTCGCCATAAAATCGGTTTTCTCGCTTATATTCGAATTTATGCGTCGTCATAATTTTTCGTTCTTTTCTTCCTTGACACGGTAGTTTAGAATGGGATATTCGGGCTGCGTTTAAAATCGCTTCAAAGCGAGCGTTTTTCTCTCGTAATGCTTTCTTCGTTTTCGTATTTTCACTTTATGTTTTTATTATTCGTATTTTTGTTGTTTTATGTTTTAATCATTTTCGTTTCCGTCATTTTTTTTCGTTGTCATTACTTTTTAATTCGTGTTTTTGTTTTCGTTATTTCGTTTAATAGCTTAGTTTTATTTCATTATTGCACTGCATTTATTTCCCGTCTACCCGTTTGGGTAGAACTTGCACTGCATTTATTTCCCGTCTACCCGTTTGGGTAGAACTTGCTCACGTATTTATTTCCCCTCTACCTATTTGGGTAGGGATTGCATTTCTTTAATTCCTGCAATTTATCGCTTTCATTTCAATTTCGTAGAGTGTGTGCGTTTTAATTTAGTGCGTCCTTTTTGTCTTTTCTATCGCTTTTCTTGGTTTTTGCTAAACGCACACCAAGCCCGCGATTGTTATGTTATCATTTTTCGTTTTCAAATTAATGCACTTATTATTGTATTATCGCTTTTCTTGGTTTTTGCTGGACGCACACCAAGCCCGCGATTGTTATCATTGTTTTTAATTAATGCATAAACTTTCATCTATTTTTATATTCGATAAAACAATACGCGTAGCTCGAAGTAACAATACTCGACGGGACCCAGGACCAATACGACTATGTTATGATATTTTCATCATATATATACTACACGCGATAGGTGCGCTTGCCTCTTAGCAAACTAAATAAAATTATTTTCTTACCGAATCTATTTCGGGAAAATAATTTTCCTATCAAGTTTTTGGCGCCGTTGCCGGGGAGATTCATCGATATTGCGAAAAAAGTTTACGTTATTGATTTTATCATATTTAAAAAAAAAAAGCCAAAAAAATTAGAAAACCCCAAAAACTCAAAAATATTTGTTTTTTGATTTTATCATCTTCAAAAACTCAAAAAAAAATTAAAAAACACTAAAAATTTCAAAAATATATGCTTTTGTATTTTCATCATCTTTAAAAAAATCCAAAAAAAATAAAAAAAACCCAAAAAAAAAAAACTCAAAAATATTTGTTCTTTATTTTTATCATCTTTAAAAACTTCAAAAAAAAAAATAATTAAAAACCCCAAAAAAAATGATTTCTATTTTATTTTCATTAAAGTTTAAAATGCATATTTAACAAAATCAAATAATATTTTAATTAAAATAACAAAATAATGGAAAACTTTGAAACATAAATCTTAAAGAATTATTGGAATTTTTGAGATAGAATAATAGGTAGTTTTCTCGAAGTAGGAGTACTCGGCAGACCCGCGAGGGGATTTTTGTCGATATTTTGAAAAGGGGAAACCCTATTACTTTTATCCTTGGATTTCACTTCTTCTTCTTTGATTTTTATTTTAAAATTTCTCTTTATTTTTTATTTTTATAAAGTATAAAGGTTTTTATAAATATGCATATTTGAAAAATGATGAAAATTGATTTAGGAAACTCCAAAAAAAATAATAATATGTGGTTTTACTTTATTTATATATTTCATGCTTTTTGTAAATATAGAAAAACCCAAAATCATATATGATTTTTCTTTCTTTGTTTTTTCTCTTTTTTTTTGTACTTATTTTTGTATGTATATAAATATACATATAAGAAAAAAAATATATGATGAAAAATTCTTAAAGAAAATCCAAAAAAAAAATTTACTTAATGTATTTTCATTTTCATTTTCTTTTTGTTCTTTTCCTTTTTTATCCCTTATTTTTACTTAATATGTATATATGTAATAAAATTAAAAATCAAAAAAAATTTATTATGATAAAAACTTATCTTAGAAAAATTCAACAAATTAATATAATTTTGTATCTTTCTTTTCTTTTTGTAAATATCTTTTTCCTTTCTTTCTTTATTTCTTATTTTTATTTTTAGGTTTTATATATTTTTATCTTATTCAAAATCCAAAAAAATAATGAAAATATTAAAATCCAAAAAAATATATATATAGTTTTACTTTATTTTTGTAACTTAGAAAAATAAGAAAAAGAAATAAAAAACTTATATATTTATATACGATTTTAGCATTCTTACTTCCCCCCCCCCCCTCTCTTTTGTAAATAACATTTTGTTATTTTGTTTTAACATTTTTTGCAGGTATTAATCCGGTAATCCGTCTCCAAAATAGGGGCGTGCTTTTTCCCCCTTGTATTTTATTTTCCCTCTTTTTTAATGCTTATGTACATATATAATTAGAATTGTTTCTCATACTTAATTTCAACATTGGGGACAATGTTGATCTTTAAGTATGGGGGTGTTTAGCTCTTTTTGTAATTATTTTTGCCCCTCTCATATTAGAAAAAACCAAAAAATAATAATAATAATAAATTTTATATGTTGCAACATCTTTGTAATAATGTCATAACAAAAATGTGTTGCAACATCTTTGTTCCTCTTTTCACTTACAAAAAAAAAAAAAAAAATTAAGAAAATAAATAAATTAACAAAGTTGTTACAACATAACAAATTATGTTGCAACTTCTTTGTCCTCCTTTTTATTTCTCTTTTCTTTTTGTAAAAAAAAAAATCTAATATGTAAATAGGAAATAAAATTGAAAAATCCATAAAAATTATATAAATCAAAAAATTGATGAAAAAAGTTATAAAAATTTTGTTATAACAAAATCCTCACACTTTTGTCATAACACAAAAAATATATATTTTCTTCTCCTTTTTCTCTCTTTCTTTCTTCTTTTCTTTGTTTTGTATTAATGTACATGTTTTTAATAAAATTAAAAATCAAAAAAAATTTTGATGAAAAAAAATATATTAAAACAAAAAAAACTAAAAATTTTTGTATGTATTTTTGCTTTTCTTAAATTTCTTCTTTCTTTTTGTTACTTTATTTTTATTAAGTATTTATATATGTATTTTGTTATAAAAAATCAAAAAAATCAAAAAATATTATATCTTAAAAACTCCAAAAAAAAAAATGATGAAAAAACTTATCAAAAAATCCAACACAAAAAAAAAGAATAAAACCCCCCACTTAGCTTTTTGTTACTTCTAAGGCTAGGTTAGGTTTATCTTTAAGCGTTTTCACTATTTTTGATTTACTAAAACCATTTTATTTGCATCATAGTTTGTAAATTTAAATCGAGGAATTTTGGTAGTAAAGAATATCTTGTGATTTTAATTCAATTTGAGAACAAAATTTTTAGCACTACCTCGAGTTAACCCTAAATAGATTCGCTTTTGTATTATATTGGCAAACCTTTTTTAGATTCAATTATTCTAACTCGAAACTTGTGAAACTTTAGGAATATTCTAATCTACTAAATTTTGCTCTCAAATCCTTTTTTATTATTCTAGTTTTTCTTTTGAAACCCTCACCCCTTTAGCTTGGCATAAAAAGTAAAAGAAGAAGTTTTTAAAAGAAATCCTGTGTCAATGGGAATAAAAAGATTCCGTAAACACAGGCACCCAATATTGTTAAAAGAAATCCCGTGTCAATGGGAATAAAAAATAAAATTCTGTAAACACGGGCATTGGGTTAAGTTTAAAATGATTTCAATTATCCCCCGTAAACCAACGTTGGGAATCAAAGCAAAACCACCAAAAAGGTGGGGTGAGAGGATTAAATCCATCACCCCTAATCCAAGCACTCTTCTCTTTGCCAAAGCTTTCCTTTTTCCCCTACCCCTTAGCCAATAAAATTGTAGGCTAGATTTTAATTTAAAAAGTTTGCGAGAGCATAATTAGTAGGTTTTATTCATTCTTAAAAATTTTCTTTAAAAAGTTAAAGTTTTATATAATTCTACTCTAACTAAAGGCGCCAAAGACTGCAATATTCGACGCTATTTAACTAACTTTAGAAGTTTCGCTAAAACTTTTTCGCTCTTTTTTAAATTATCTTCACAATTTAGGACTTACCTCTTTAAATCTCCTAAATTTATTTCGATCTCACTTTTGATTAAATAAAAACTTTAGTAATTAGAAATTTTATTAACGTCTTATAGGTATCCCTTACTTTTGCTCTGGAATAGCAAAAGCTTAAGTATGGGGGTGTTTGATAAATAGAAAATATACGCATTTTTCTATATAGTTTTTAGTATAGTTTTAATTAAATTTGTAAATAATATATGTAAATTAATGAATAAAATGTTTGTTTTTGCTATTTTTGTTTTTAACTTAGTTTTATTTTCATTTTATAAAATTTCTGTAATTTTATTAAGTCACGCCCTCGGACACGCCCGTGTCCAAGGGCGTGTTCAATAATTTCTGATAATTTTCATTTTTGTCTTTTTTTCCAGCTCAAATACTAGGTCACGCCCTCGGTCACGCCCGTGACCGAGGCCGTGTACTAGGTCACGCCCGTGTTGGTTGTTCAGCCAGAATTCGAGCCCAAATGTCAATGTCACGCCCAATGTCACGGCCGTGATCTAGTCACGCCCGTGACCGAGGCCGTGACTCAACAAAGCTTCCAGAAAACCAAAGGACACGCCAGGTGTCACGCCCAGTTCAAGCTCAAGCCTGCCGACATCGAACACGCCCGTGTTCCTTAGAACACGCCCGTGTACTTCCAAAGTCGCCGATCAAACCTTCTAGATGCCAGCCTGGATCCAGCTGTTCTGGCTATTCGCACCCCAAGCCGTGGCACGCCCTCAGACACGCCCGTGACCGAGGGCGTGTAATTCCAAAATTTTGCCTATAAATAGAGGCCGACCCCCTCATCAATTCCCCCTCTTGGAACCTCTTGGAACCTCTTGGAACCTCTTGGCTCCTAATGGATTGCCCTTTTGGGTGATCTTCCACAATATTTTGTCCACTTTTTGTAATTTTTTATTTTCTTTTTTATGTAATTAATTAGGTGTTTATTTTATTTTCTTTTTGTAATATAAATGTTGTAATTAAATGTTTTTTATTTTGTAATTTTATTTCCTGTAAAACCCCGTTATTATGGCAATAAATAAATTTAGTTTTTTTCGTGCATTCGTAGCGTAATTTCAAATTCTGCAATTTCATATTTCTGCACCGTATTTCAATTCATAACTTAGCTTTATTTCCGCACTTCAATTTTCGCAATTTTTCTTTCTTTAGCTAGATTTATTCGTCGCCATAAAATCGGTTTTCTCGCTTATATTCGAATTTATGCGTCGTCATAATTTTTCGTTCTTTTCTTCCTTGACACGGTAGTTTAGAATGGGATATTCGGGCTGCGTTTAAAATCGCTTCAAAGCGAGCGTTTTTCTCTCGTAATGCTTTCTTCGTTTTCGTATTTTCACTTTATGTTTTTATTATTCGTATTTTTGTTGTTTTATGTTTTAATCATTTTCGTTTCCGTCATTTTTTTTCGTTGTCATTACTTTTTAATTCGTGTTTTTGTTTTCGTTATTTCGTTTAATAGCTTAGTTTTATTTCATTATTGCACTGCATTTATTTCCCGTCTACCCGTTTGGGTAGAACTTGCACTGCATTTATTTCCCGTCTACCCGTTTGGGTAGAACTTGCTCACGTATTTATTTCCCCTCTACCTATTTGGGTAGGGATTGCATTTCTTTAATTCCTGCAATTTATCGCTTTCATTTCAATTTCGTAGAGTGTGTGCGTTTTAATTTAGTGCGTCCTTTTTGTCTTTTCTATCGCTTTTCTTGGTTTTTGCTAAACGCACACCAAGCCCGCGATTGTTATGTTATCATTTTTCGTTTTCAAATTAATGCACTTATTATTGTATTATCGCTTTTCTTGGTTTTTGCTGGACGCACACCAAGCCCGCGATTGTTATCATTGTTTTTAATTAATGCATAAACTTTCATCTATTTTTATATTCGATAAAACAATACGCGTAGCTCGAAGTAACAATACTCGACGGGACCCAGGACCAATACGACTATGTTATGATATTTTCATCATATATATACTACACGCGATAGGTGCGCTTGCCTCTTAGCAAACTAAATAAAATTATTTTCTTACCGAATCTATTTCGGGAAAATAATTTTCCTATCACCAGCACAAAAACTTGTCACCTCGCCACCCTCTCCAGAGATCAACCAGAACCCCCAGTCTAGTGAGAGCCCGGGAGCGGAATCGATCTGGGGCATTCCAACACAAAAACTTGTCACCTCGCGAGCCTCTCCAGAGATCAACCAGAACCCCCCGTCTAGTGAGAGCTAGGGAGCGGAATCGATCTGGGGCATTCCAGCATAAAAACTTGTCACCTCGCCAGCCTCTCCAGAGATCAACCAGAACCCCCCGTCTAGTGAGACCCCAAGAGCAGAATCGATCTGGGGCATTCCAGCATAAAAACTTGTCACCTCGCCAGCCTCTCCAGAGATCAACCAGAACCCTCCGTCGAGTGAGAGCCCAGGAGCGGAATCGATCTTGGGCATTCCAGCACAAAAACTTGTCACCTCGCCAGCCTCTCCAGACATCAACCAGAACCCCCCGTCTAGTGAGAGCCCGGGAGCGGAATCGATCTGGGGCATTCCAGCAGAAAAACTTGTCACCTCGCCAGCCTCTCCAGAGATCAACCAGAACCCCCCGTCTAGTGAGAGCCTGGGAGCGGAATCGATCTGGGGCATTCCAGCATAAAAACTTGTCACCTCGCCAGCCTCTCCAGAGATCAACCAGAACCCCCCGTCTAGTGAGAGCTCGAGAGCGGAATCGATCTGGGGCATTCCAGCATAAAAACTTGTCACCTCACCAGCCTCTCCAGAGATCAACCAGAACCCCCCGTCTAGTGAGAGCCCGGGAGCGGAATTGATCTGGGGCATTCCAGCGTAAGAACTATTTGAGACCTGCCAAAGGATTGCTCCAAAATGCACGTGTTGAGTAGGAAATATGGAAAGTTATCTAAAAAATGGCTAAGGATAAAATCTTTTTAAATCATCTCCACTCCTGGCACGGCCAAGAGGTACCCCTTCCACATCCCGGAGGTGGTAACCTCCTGACCTGAGCACTTCGCTTAAAATGTAAGGTCCTTCCCAATTAGGTTCTAGCTTGCCAACCGCGGCTCCTCTTCCGGCCGCGTCAACCTTCTTTAGCACTAGGTCTCCTTTCTGAAAGTGTTTTATTTGGATGTGCTTGTCGAAGTATCGGGCCATTCGTCGCTTGATCTCTTCCTGCCTGATGGTAGCCTGGTCTCAGAGTTCTTCTACCAGGTCTAAGGATAGCCTTTGTTCCTCGTCATTGGCCACTAGCCACTCTTCGTCTCCTTCACTTGCGGCGGTCACCCTGGGGGTCTTTACTTCGAATTCAATGGGAAGGACTGCTTCGGAGCCATGGGAGAGTTTGAACGGGGTCTCTCCGGTGGCGGTGTTAGGGGTAGTCCTCATGGCCCAGAGAACAGATGGTAGTTGCTCTACCCAGTTCCCCCGGAGGTTCTCTACTTTCTTTTTTAATAGGTTGACGATTATCTTGTTCGCCACCTCCACCTGGCCGTTTCTCCTCGGATGGTGAACCGATGCGAACCTGAGGTCGATGCCAAGCTGGGTGCAGAAGCCAATGAATTCTTCGCTAGCAAATTGCGGCCCATTGTCTGTCACTATAGCCAGAGGGAGTCCGTGCCTGCAAATTATCTCTCCCCACACAAAATTCCTTACAACTTGAGATGTTACCTTAGTGAGCACTTTCACTTCTACCCACTTGGAAAAATAATCGATCATGACCAGCAAGAACTTTCTTTGACCGCTAGCCTGAGGGAAAGGGCCGACTAGGTCCAACCCCCATATGGCGAAGGGCCAGGGTGCAGTGATGGTTCGGAGTCTCTGAGCTGGGAGGAGTTGGAGCGGAGCATAGAGTTGGCACTTTGAACATCTCCTTACGAATTCCGCCGCATCTTTACTGAGGGTGGGCCAGAAATAGCCTTGCCTCAACACCCTTCCTTCCATAGTTCGGCTCCCAGAGTGACTCCCACACTCCCCGGAGTGAATTTCTTCCAGGACTCTCGGAACCTCCTCCTCAGAAACACAACGGGCCAGGAGTCCCGAGAGAGTCTTCCTGTATAACCCTCCTGCATGCAAAGAGTAGTAAGCTGACTTATACCTGAAGCGTCGCCTGTCTATGTCCCCTTCCGGGAACTTCCCTGAAGATAGGAAAGAGATAAATGGATCCATCCACGGGACCCGCTGATCCACCTCCATCAGTTCTCCTTCCTAGATGGAGGGCCGGAAAAGTTCTGAAACCGTCCCTCTGGCTCGGGGACCGAACTTGGCTCGGAGGTCCGCGGGAGTGCTCTCTTCCCTTGGCACGTGTTTGATGGAGAAAGTGTGGAATTGCCCAATGACTCCCTTAACCTTTTCCAAGTATCGCAGAAGAGTCGGGTCCTTTGCCTTGAACTCTCCCTTGACTTGGCACGCTACCACCATGGAGTCCATCGAGACCTCCACATCTTGCACTCCCAGCTCTCGAGCTAACCGCAGGCCTGCTATCACTACCTCGTACTCCGCTTGGTTGTTGGTAATTGGGAAATGGATGTTCAGGGCTTGCTCGATTTTTGTCCCTTGAGGACTCACTAGGATGATCCCCCCCCATAGGAGTGCTTTCTTGAGGCACCATCCACCAACATCCTCCATGCTACTGGGGGAGGCGGTTCATGTTCGCCCACCTCGGTTGTGTAGTCGGCCATGAAGTCCGCTACCGCTTGGGCCTTGATTGATGTCTTGGGTATGAACGTAATATCGAACTCGCTCAGTTCCACAGACCATTTTGCCAATCTTCCCGAGTGTTCCACCCCTTCCATGATTTTGCGAAGAGGGTGGTCCGTCACTACTCTGATGGAATGTGCCTGAAAGTAGGGCCGGAGTCTCCGGGCCGCGACCACTAATGCGAAAGCCAACTTCTCCAAGATTGGATATCGGAGCTCCGCCTTCTTCAGTACTCGTCTGACATAATAGATAGGGAATTGTTTTTTCCCCTCCTCCCAGACCAATACTGCACTCACTGCCTCCGACCCTACTCCTAGGTATAGGGATAGGTCTTCTCCCAATCTCGGCCCTTGGAGTAAGGGGGTTTGGGTGAGTTGTTCTTTCAAGGATTGGAAGGCTCCCTCGCATTCCGAGGTCCACTCAAACTTTTTGTTGCCCCTTAGTGCCTTAAAGAAGGGCGCACACTTCTCCCCTGCCTTGGAGAGGAACCTGCTGAGTCCGGCCAGCTTCCCTGTGAGGCTCTGAACCTCCTTTGGGTTCCTTGGCGACCCCAACTCCATTATTGCCTTGACCTTGTCCGGGTTGGGTTCTACTCCTGCCGTGGTTAGCAAGTGGCCTAGGAACTTCCCCCAACTAGCCCCGAAGACACACTTCGAGGGGTTGAGCTTCATTTTATACTTCCGTAGGGTCCCGAACGTCTCTTCGAGGTCTCGGAGGTGAGACCCAAGGTCCCTACTCTTCACCATGAGGTCATCAACATAGACTTCTAAATTTCTTCCTTTCTGCTCGCGGAAGACCCTATCCATCATCCTTTGGTACGTAGAGCCTGCGTTCTTGAGCCCAAAGGGCATCATCTTATAGCAGTAACATCCATCCCCCATGATGAAGGAAACATCTTTGATGTCTGGGGGTGCATGCGGATCTGATGATAACCTGAAAAAGCATCTAGAAAAGACATTACAGAGAAACCGACGGCTGAGTCAACCAGCGCGTCGATTCTAAGCAGGGGGTAGCAATCTTTCGGGCATGATTTATTGAGAAGTGAAAAGTCGATACACATGCGCCACTTACCTCCTCCCTTTTTTACCATAACTACGTTGGAGACCCAGCCTGGATACTGGATCTCCGATACAAAATCGGCCTGCAGGAGTTTACCCACCTCCTCTCGGATGGGTTCTTCAAGCTTGTCCGCTACGGCCCTCCTCTTCTGGCGGATGGGGAGGGTGCCGGGGTCGAGGTTGAGGCGGTGGCAAGCCACATCCGCATCGATCCCGGGCATCTCGGCGGCGCTCCAAGCGAAGACATCCACGTTCTTCTGCAAACAGGCCAGGATCTCGGCCTGCTCCTCCGACTTGAGCTCTCTGCTGACCCGGACCTTTTCCACCACCCTGAGCCGAGTGGTGACTTCGAGCTCTACGACCTCTTCCACGACCTCCAGCCTGGCTTGCTCCTCCCGAGCACTTTCCTTCTCTCCGCTGTGAGCGAGTGCTCGGGCTCCTTCTTCCGTCTCCGCCTCTCCTACCATCATCAGCTCCTCCGCCCCTCCTTCTCGGGCACCCTTCCTTTTCCCCTCCTCTTCTCCTCTCTCGGCCCTGGGTCTCTCAGCGACCCCTTCCTGGGCATGAAATCCCTCTTCCTCCATCCTCCCCACAACTCCCTTGTTGCCTCCGGCCTCCGACGCCTCCTCCATCACTTTATCGAACTCCTCCGCCTCTCCCATCCAGATGATGGTGTTGACAGCCGTCACATAGCACTGTCTCGCCATCTTGGGGTCTCCTCAGATCCGGACCTGGACTCCACCCGTGTTGAATTTGAGACACTGGTGGAAGGTGGAAGGGACGCATCTAAACGCGCTGATGAGAGGCCGTCCGAAGATGGCGCTGTAGCTGCTCGGGGCATCCACTATCACGAAGCGGCAGTTCCGAGACTGCCCTCCGAGGGTCACATGGAGTCCAACTCCACCTTCTACTTCCTTCCTTTCTCCTGAAAAACCGAATAGGGGGCCATCCGAGGCCAACACCCTCTTGGATTCTACCTTCATCTCATCAAACGCCTTCTCGAAGACGACGTTGACCGAGCTACCGTTATCGACTAGAATCCGCGAGACGGTGAAGTTCTCGATGGCGGTCTGGATGACCAGCGCATCGTAGAATGGGTCCTCGTAGCTCGGCATGTCCTTCTGGGAGAAAGTGATTCTCTCCACCGGGGGTGGAGCCGTGGATGTTGAGGCCACGCTCCGCCGATAGATGGTATGAAGGCTAGCCTTGCGGGTTGCCTCCACCCCTACCCCCCATGGATCACCCTGATCCCTCCTCTACTCCCCACATCAACTCTGTCTTCACACCTTTCTTCATCCTCCCCTCGAGGCTCGACCTCCTCGATTCTCACCTGCTGCCTTGGCGCAGGGGCTCGACCCCTTTTGGTTTCCAGGAAGTCGGGGCAGGTGGCCGTCGCGTGACCTTCCTCATCGTGGAAGTCACAATATGGCAACGCCACCTCCCCTGCTTCGCCTTCCGCCACCCTATTCCTCCTCCTTCTCGCTCCCGCTTCTTCTCTCGCCTCTTCTCTCCTTCCCCTTCCTCTTCCCCTCCTGATCGCCATAGCTTGCTGAGGCGGGGGAGGCAATGGCCTCGGACCCTGCCTCCATCCCAGCTGATGGGGTCTTCCTTGACCCCCATAGAAGTTACCACTTCTCGGGCCGTAACCTCTTCCCTGACCTTGCATTCCTTCGGCACGTTGCCTCCAGTCCCCCTCCGGGGCCCTGAGCTCTTCTCTTCTACTTACTTCCTGCTGCCTGACCTCCGGCTCGCTGAGCTTTACTAGCCTCTTGGTGAGCTCCGGGTTGGCCTCCTCGCCCTCAATCTCCTCCGCCACCCGCTCCATCAACTCCTCGTAGGAGACGGGGGCTTTCCTCTTCAACGCCATCTTAAAGAAACTTTCCTTTAGCCCGACGGTAAAAGCGAGCTGGAGTGCGAACCCAGGCATCTCCTGAGTGAGTAGCACTTCTTCCTGGAACCGCTCCGCATACCGAGCCAACGACTCTTTTGGCTCCTGCTTCACTTTGAAGAGGGACTCGACGTCCTTCTTCCTCTTCTTCGCGGTTGAGAAACACAACAAGAAGCTCCGGCGCAAATCCTCAAAGGCGTAGATCGACCCTGTAGGGAGTTGATGGAACCAGTCCCTGGCCTTTTCCTTGAGAGTGACGGCAAAGAGCCAACATTTGAATGCATCCGACATCGGCCTGATGGAGACCGAGTCCTCAAAAGACTGGAGATGCTGGACAGGGTCATCTTTGCCGTTGTAGTACACCCTGTCTCACTCTTCAAACCCTGCCGGGACAGGTGCTGAAAGTACCAACTCGCAGAAGGGGCTTCCCCCTTATACCAACCTTTCTCGCTCCGCTCGCCCCCCGAGCTCTCTCGCCAGACTCGAGCTCGCGGGGACCGCGCTCGCGAGAACAGCGTTCGCCTGGAACACTCCCACGGTCGCCATGTCTTCTGGGCGCTCGCTCGCCTGCGTCGCGCTCGCCGGAACAGAGCTTGTCGGCAGGGAGCTCGCCGACACGAAGCTCGTCGGGCTGGCGAACAGCACTCGCCCTTCTAAGTCCTGCCCTGAACTTCCTGCAACTTCCTTTCCGGCCATTCCCCCCGGGGCGTTCTCGCCAACCGCTGCTGGGGGAGGGGTCGTCTGAGGTGTCAGGGTCGCGAACTCGCTTCGCAGTGCCGCGACCGCGAGCCCGAAGGTGTCGAGCACCTCCCGCCTGAAGTCCGCGAACATCCTCGACGTCACCACCTCTGGTGGCTCGCCGAACCCCTCGCCTTGATCCTCACCTCCCGTCATATCTGCTCTTCGAAACTTTCTTGGACCAGCCACGCTCCACGCTCACCGCCCCAAAATGTTGAAACCGATTTCTCGGTCTCTTATGGAGCTCGGGGCCCTCACCGAGATGAGGGGCGGCTAGACCTTACTGATCCCTCAGAGAAGGTAGACCGGAAACTAGGAAGATTGACTAAGACCTTAGTCACAGCGAGGAGGTCCCTCCACTAACCCGGAAGATCGTTGAGCGCTTCCCCTCCCAAGCCAAAGCTGAGACTCGGGCACCTTGGAGAGCTCTGGAAATGCTAACCAAAGAAAGCCTAAGGAGAGGGAAGCTGAAGTGAGATCCTCTCCAAAGGTGCCCTTAAGGTCCTATTTATAGATTTTCTGGTCTGGCCTGCAAATAGCAGGATTCCGCCTTTTGATTTCACTATCCGCACCCCAAATGGGTCTGCTAGCAGCCGAACTCCACTGTTTGGAGAAGCTAAAGGCAGACCACCAAGGGTAAAAGGGTAATTTGACCCTATTGAGTTTATGGGCAAGGAGCTGGGAGAACCTTCCTGCGAGATCTTATGTTCTCGCGGGCCTCCTCGCGAGCCCTACTCGCAATGCCTCTCTTAGGCGATCGACCTGCGAGGATCTCGCTGACCTCCTCCTGGTGGTGTCGGCCGAGGTCCGATCCCGCGAGCATTCCGGCGGGACCGTCTTCTGATTTTGCCGCGTACTGAACACATTTCGCTGGACACCTTACTGGACATAGGTCTCTCCTACCAGCGGCCTGCAAGGTATTGGTTTGTCGGCCCTCGCCTGGCCTAATCCCCTGAAGATATCTGCCGAGGTCTGGATCTCGCAACTCTTGTTGCGAGACCATCCCTTTAGCTTCAATGAGCACAGAATGCGTCGACCTCAGATCATTTCGCTTAACAGGGTTGTGGTCGACGTGGTCGGGGAAGTTTGACGAACGTACCCGCGAGCTCTTGTCTCGCCGACCCTTCTCTATCGCCCTTCAGCGAGCCCCGTTTACTGCCTTCTTTAGACCGTCTCCTTGCCGGGCAAATATCGGGGTTGTACATGCTGGATTGCCCAGGTTGATTCTGCTGCCGGGCTCTCGTTAGTCGGTGGGTCAGTTCGATCTCATGGAGAGGCTAGCAAGAAAGTTTGTGCTGGATTGCCCCGGATGATTCCGCTGTCGGGCTCTCATTAGCTGGTGGGTTAGGTCGGTCTTGCGGAGAGGCTGGAAAGTAAAAGTTTGTTCTGGATTTCCTCTGATGATTCCTCTGCCGGGATCTCATTAGCTGGTGGGTCAGGTCGATCTCGCGGAGAGGCTGGCAAGTAAAAGTTTATGCTGGATTTCCCCGGATGATTCTGCTGCAGGGCTCTCATTAGCCGATGGGTCATGTCGATCTCGTGGAGAGGATGACAAGTAAAAGTTTGTGCTGGATTGCCTCGGATGATTCCGCTGCCAGGCTCTTATTAGCCGGTGGGTCAGGTTGATCTCGCGGAGAGGCTGACAAGAAAAAAGTTAGTGCTGGATTGCCCCGATTGATTCTGTTGTCGGGATCTCATTAGCGGGTGGGTCAGGTTGATCTCGCGGAGAGTCTGGCAAGTAAAAGTATGTGCTGGATTTCCCTAGATGATTTCGGTGCTGGGCTCTCATTAACCGGTGGGTCAGGTCGATCTCGCGGAGAGGCTAGCAAGAAAAAACGTTGGTGCTGGATTACCCCGGATGATTCCGCTACCGGGTCTCATTAGACGGTGGGTTAGGTCTATCTCACAGAGAGGCTGGCAAGAAAAAAGTTGGTGCTGGATTCCCCTGAATGATTCCGCTGTCGATCTCTCATTAGCCGGTGGGACAGGTCAATCTCGCGGAGAGGCTAACAAGTGAAAGTTTGTGCTGGATTGCCCCAAATGATTTTGCTGCAAGGCTATTATTAGCCGGCGGGTCAGGTCGATCTCGCAGAGAGGCTTGCAAGTACAAGTTTGCGCGGGATGGACCGGACAGGCTCGCTGACCAAGCTCTCGCCTAGCTGGCAAGGGTGGTAAGAAAAGAAGAGAAAAATTAGGGGAGAGAACCTTAAGGGTCAAAATATGCGAATGGTCCCATCAGGGGAGGCACTCGCCCGACAAATGCATCCGAGGTACCTACCCGTCTGAAAGAGGATGCGGGAATCATTCGGGAATGTGCTCTCAACAATGTCTCGCTCTCAGCAAAGTCGTTGCCACCACCTAAGTCCTAAGAAATACAAACGCGTGCGGATGAGCTACAATCTCGTGCCATACCTGGGGGGGGGAGCAATGCCTTGGTCACGGCCTAAGGGCAGTGATGTGCGAGTAGATAAACGAGCGCGCGAGAATGCGAATGGCTGCGTGCGAGTGAAAAAACAATCAATGAGTATACATCATTATCAAGTGCGTAAATGGTTAGCGAATGACAACAATAAAAAACAAAAAGGAAGGACAAGAGGCTCAGACAAACAAATTTCATTTCATTCTCAAAAAGGTTCCGTTTACAAAAGGGGGATCTCGCCCGAACATATTACAAATGAAAAACAAAAAGTGAAAAGAAGATGGAAGGGTCTTCAGGAGGGATCAATGGACTTATCACTGGAGGATTCATCGATCTCGCATACGGGTGTGGGGGGGAGGGGGGGGGGGGGGGGGTGTGGGGGGGGGTGGGGGGGGGGGGGGGGGGGGGGGGGGTGGGGGGGGGGGGGGGTGGCGCCATCCTCCTGCGTAAGGTCAGCTTTACCCTCCGGCACATCCACCGGAACGAAAAGCTCAGGCAAGACATCGTGAGCGTCGATCCCCTCGCTCCCTTCCATCAGCAGCCCAGCATGTCGCAACCTCTCTATCGCATGCTTCACCACTCCTTGGACTATCTCCTGCATCATCACCTCGATTTCATAATTTGTGTATTGATGCCGAATGCGCGCCTCTCCAAGATGCAGCGAGCCAGCGGCGTCTCGCAAGCTCTGAACCTCAGCCCATAGCTTCTTATTTTGGCCCTCGACCCTGTCCTCTCGCGCGCACAGAATCTTGAGGTTCGCGGTATCCTGCAACGAATGAAAAGATGAGGTTAGGACAAGATAGAGAGAAGGTGAGGCTCGAGAGCGCAAACATCATCGACAACACTTACCACTCAAACACGGCGGTTGGCGAGAAGGGCCTAGTCAGCGTCAAGTTGCTTCTTCAGGATCACGACTTGCGCAGAAGCTTCGGCTCGCGTCCTCTCCACCTCGATGAGGTTTCGCATGAGGGTGAGACTGTGGAGTGATGACATGTGCGCCAGCTCCATGGCGCGATGATGAGCATGTGCGGCCTCGTGCGCAAGGGTCCGGGTGGACTCGACGTCGTAGATAGAGACATCCTCCTGGCGGTAGAGAACGAATGAGAGGCCATACGCCTCACCGCTAGTAGTGTCCTGGTCCAGCAAAGAAGGCAGGAGCTCATAGACGGAGACCCAGTTGGCCTTTCAGTCCCACACCAGTAGGGGGTCGCCCACTTCGTCCACGTACTTCTCGCCGATGGAGAAATTTCGATGCCCTCTTGGAAGGGGTCTCGCAGAAGACCCTGAAAGTCCTCTGATACAAGTGAAAGTGAGGTTAGATCTTAGATTTACTCTAAAAGGGGGGGGGGGTGAATAGAGTATTAAAAGTTTTTAACTTATTTTTATAGCAGAATTAAAATACTGATATATATATATATATGTGTATAACAAAGTGAGTGTAAAAACAAAATAAGAAATCACACATCACAGCACAGAAAATAAACAAAAACACAGAAGACACAAGGATCTATAGTAGTTCCCCAATCAACCTGGGTACATCTACTCTTCTACCACCCTTGGTAGGAATCCACTAGGTTTTTGATCAGGTGCCCTATCACTAATGAAGTTTTGATCAGGTGCCCAAATACCAATGGAGTTTTGATCAGGTGCCCAAACACCAATGGAGTTTTGATCAGGTGCTCAAACACCAACCACAAGTTTTTGATCAGGTGCCCTGCCACCAAAGGTTTAACTTTTGAAGGGAGTTAGAACCCTGCACAAGATGGGATAAAGAGGGTTTATGAAGTTCTTCTCTGTCAACAAGCTTAGAGAAGACTAGTGGATTTGTTGTTGTGAAGCTCCCCCTGTCTGATAGGATTTCTTGACAGATAATGGGTGGAGCTTCCTCCTGAATGTAGAATATCTTCCTTGATAGCTGATGAATCTGAGAGACAAAAGTTTCTCAGATTATTGTTGCTTTTTGAAGATTAAGAAACTTGTAGCTGAAAACTGAGATAAGATTTGTGTTGTTGTTCTTAGAGAATGAGATTGCTGCTGTAGAAGATGAAGATCTGAAAAGCTTTTTCATTCTGTATTTCTCTCGATTGTTTCTTTTTTTCTTTTCTTCCTATCTTGCTGTGTTGCTGTAAATCTTCTTCTTCCTTTTTCTTTAGAGAAATCTGACTGATTTGAAATCAAATCTTTTAATTAAGGAATATAATATTCTGAAAAGATATTCTTGGAACTGCTGTCCTTTTCCAAAATGTGTCAATGGCTACTTTCTCGAAATAAGAGAATAATAAAAGGAGAGGATTAAATCCTGACTTATCTGATAAGAATAGATCCGTTGCTGATTAGTTAATCTGAGTTCAGAGAATTATATAACTGATCCTTCTGAAATTTTGAGCTGAGGAGAAAATTCGTCGATCTGAGAACTGAGTTCGTCGAACAGAATGTTGAGTTCGTCAAACTGAATCTGGAGTTTGTCGAACATAATTAATTCGTCGAACACAATCTGGAGTTCGTCGATCTCAAACTGGATTTCGTCGAACTGAGAGATAAATTGCTAAATCTGGCTGGAAGAACTGAGTTCGTCGATCTTAGAAGCACTTTCGTTGAACTGAACATCTTGATACTTATTCGTCGAGCGCAGAGCTGAGTTCGTCGATCTCAAACTGGAGTTCGTCGAACTGAAGAATAAAATGCTGGACTGGCTGAATAACTGAGTGCGTCGAGCTGGAGAGCAAGTTCGTCGAACTAAAGCATGACATTCGTCGAATGCTGAGAGAAGTTCGTCGAATGCAGAATAACGTTCGTCAAACACAGAGACTTAGAATTTTCCTAAGTTCTAGCTAACTCAGACAGCCTAAAACCTTGACCCTTAGACTATACATTGGGGGTCAACTTAGTCCTAGTCAACATATAGTGATCCTAGCCCAAAACAGTAATAGGGTTGTTCCAACAATCTCCTCCTATTTGGGTTAGGACACTATTTGACAAAATTAAAACAGAAAAAACAACAGAGCATATATATCTGACAGAAATTTTATCATTTCAACAGATAGAAAATATATCACCCTGAGTTTAGAGAAAATTTACACTTTCAAAAACTTGCTTTCTTAATTTTGACATTGTAGAAAACTAATAAAAATCCTCGTCTTCTGCTTTTGCTTTGTTGATCTGAACTGAATATGTCATATCTGAATCTGTCATATCTGAAACTGAAACAAAATCTGCTGGAGCTTCTTCATCAAGAACTAAAACTGCTTCTTCATAAAGCATCTCTCCCTGAAACTGGATCTTCTTCATAAAGCATCTCCCCCTGCCTAGTTTCAGGGAGACTTGAAGCTAGGCCCCTAGAAGAAAGGACATTTGAAGAGGAGGTAGGGAAGGATGCAATTGTTAGAAGAAAGATTTCCATTGATCAAGTGCAAAGGAATTGGAAGGAGAAGTAGATTCTGTAGGCATAAAGATAAAATGAAATAAAAGTTTGATTATATAGAGATATCAGAAGTCAAAAAGACTTAGCCTTCGTCAGACTGCGTTCGACGAAAAATTAATTTTCGTCGATCTCAATTCGACGATCGAGCTTGTCTTCATCGATCCCTGGATGTAATAAGTATCGTCTCAGCGGTTGGGCTGAGACAACTTCCAGTCTCAGCGGATTCTTTTGTCCCGTCCCAGTGGATCCAGACAACTTCTCAGCAGCCCTAGGCCTTGTCTCAGCAGTTCTGCTGAGACTGAGAGCTTCGCTCAACGGTTTTGACAGCAAACCTACTGAACTTACTTCACACATTGAGAATTAAATGAAAGATATAATTTTTTTTAATTGATTGAATCTCCATCTATCATTCCTAGCTGATTTATAAAGAAAATATGCTTCTTTTCATCCAATGGTTTGGTGAAAATACCAGCTCTTTGTAAGTCAGTAGGAATAAATTATAGGCAAATTTTATTTTTATCCACATTATCTCTGATAAAGTGGTGCCTAATCTCTATGTGTTTAGTCTTACTATGGAGTACTGGATTTTGTGCTATAGATATTGCACTAGTATTGTCACAAAATATAATTGATTTATTTAGATTGATACCATAATCTAGAAGTTGATTTTGTATCCACAATATTTGTGAGCAGCAACTGCCTGCATCAATATATTCTTGTTGGGGAAATGATTTATCTTAACCCCTAGAAATGAGTAGAAAATGAGGTCTCAGAGTGAGATAATTAGTTTAAGTAAATATGCGTCGAATAGGAATCGACGCAGCGTCGAAGTGTAGTCGACGCACCCAGTAAAGGCGACGCACCTCTGTCGACGCTCTTTCCATATTTTCTTCTCGACGTCTAGCCAGGCTGAAATCGACACTTACGTCGAATAGTAATCGACGCACGTCGATTACTGTGACAGATTCAAAAACACGCCAGATCTCTTTCCTTCTTTCTGTAGATCTGAATTTTATGGAATTATATTATTCTTTTCTAGCCGTTCTGAATCAATCTTTCCTTCTAAATAATTCTTGGCTAATTTGATTAAGATTATTATGGACATTATTTGAAAATAGAATGATCTCTTTCCTTCTACAGATATAATGATTATGGAAACTTTTCTTTCTTACTATTTCTCTGACTGCTAATTGATTATTCTCCTATAGCAATATTTTTGAATAAACAGAGCTATAAATACAGAAGAAGGTCGGCAAAGAAAAACAAGAAGTGATCCACTCCATCTATTTGAAAAAGAGGAAAAGCTCCCAAGTGAAAAGTGAGAAAGCTGAGAAAAGTGAAAGAGTGCTGCAGCAAGAAAAAGCCTTCTTCTTCTTCTTCCTCCTCCCGAAGTCATACTGCTGCAAATTTCTGAAAGGTCTCACTAAAAGAGAGAAAGGCTTACAATCTCCTTCTCACTATAGAAGAGAGATTACATTCACTATACTTGTGCTTCTAATCTTCTTGCTAGGAAGAAGATTCCTTCTTACATAAATTGTTTCTTGTTCTTGTTCTTCTTATTCTTATTCTTATTTCAATTTCAATAGTGTAAAAGAGTTTTTAGAATCTCTCTTCAAAAAATTCAGTTGTAGTGGTTCTAAGAGTCTCCTTATCAAAAGACTCATGCTGGTTCTAAGAGTCTCCTTATCAAAAGACTCAGTGCAAGATATTGAATTCCTACCAAGGGGGTAGAAGAGTGGACTACCCAAAGTTTGGGGAACAACTATATTTCTTTGTGTTGTGCTGTGTTTTTCTTTTTGCTATTTCTTTTTTATTTGCTTAATTCTTGTTGGTGTGTGGGAAGCTTAGATCTGTGATTATTGCACACATATATATATATATATTTATTAACTTTGCACAAAATATTTTTAAATCTCTATTCACCCCCCCTCTAGAGAATTCTAGTGAGGTTAACTGTGCACTTTCAATTGGTATCAGAGCGAGGTTGATCAAAAAGGGGTAACTCCTTGATCAAAAAGATCCTACCTCATATATATATATATATTTCTAAAAACATTTTTATGGCACAAATAAAAGATTATGCTTCCACCAGACCACCAATTTGCAACTTTGAAAAGTTTGCACTTTGGAAAACAAGAATTAAAATTTATTTAAACTTTATTGATGGAGAACTATTTGATGTTATTATGACAGGTCCTCCCAAGCCATTCGAGAAGGACTCAAGTGGAGAGGTCACTCAAACACTTGATCCAAGGGCTGAGTGGACAGATGAAGAAAAGAAAGCCCAAGCATGTGATGCCAAGGCTATGAATATATTAGTCTCAACCCTCTCAGATGAAATCTTCCAAAAGATTGCTGAATGTGGGTCAGCTAAGGAAATATGGGAAGCTCTCACTAAAATGGTAGAAGGAAGTGCTGATGAGAGAAAGGATAAAAAGGCATTACTCATCTCTGAATATGAAAACTTCCAGAAGAAAGATAGTGAAAGTGTTGCTGACATGTATGCCAGATTCAGCCTCATAATAAATGAGTTAAGAACACTTGAGAAGGACATATCTCTCACTGAGATAAATGACAAATTGCTGACTTACTTCCCTAGCTCTTGGGACTCAAGAATTTGGCCAATTAGAGACTATAGAAGCCAAAAAGAAATCTCAACAGATGTCCTATTGGGTAAATTAAGATCTTATGAACAGTTGTTAAAAATAAGATCTGAGAAAGAAGAGAAAGAAAAGACTCCTTCACTCTCAAGGGAAAAGAGTATTGCCTTAAAGGCTACTGCAGATGAACCCTCTACAAGTGATGAGGAGCTGATCAGTCTACTGGCCAGAAGACTCAAGAAGTGGATCAAAACAGAAGGATCTAGAAGGAGAGATTCAAAAACCAGGTATGACAAAACTCCTACTAAAGAAATTATATGTTACTCTTGCAGGAAACCTGTACACATTGCACCTGAATGTCCTAAAGAGATCAGTAATAAGAAAGATCTGAAAAGAACAGATCTAAAGAAGAAGAAGAAAGAGAAAGGATTCATTGCTCAATCATGGAGTGATTCAGAATCTGAAGGAAGTACCTCATCTGAAAATGATCAAGAAGAGGCTAAGCAAGAGGAAACCTGTTTGATGGCTACTGAGAAGCATGAAGATAAATCTTTGGTAAATATATCTGATGATATATATTTTTCTTCTACTGATTTCAAAAATAATTTCAAAGAATTTTGCTTAGATCAAGTCAAATCTGAGAAAGAAATAAAAAGGCTAAGAAATGAATTGAACAATCTCAAACAAATGGATACACAATATAAAAACTATGAGCTCAGTCAAGAACTCTCTAGATCAGAGGAGCAACTAGATAAAATTAATACTTAAAATCAAACACTAAGAAATGAGCTAGCAAAGGCAAAAGCCTTTGAAGATTCTCTAAATGGCAGAAGTCAAAAGCTCAAGAATATCTCTGAAAATCTCACTGATAGATTTAGACAACTAGAGTTTAATACTGATTTAGAACCCAGACCTCAATCATCCAGCAAATCTGTTTGGAGACATCCTATCCACTTCACTAGGAAGAATAATCTGATAGGAGAAAATTCACAAGAAAAGCCAAAAACAACTACTGTTTTTTAAAAATAAATTCACTATATATGAAGGAATCCTAGGTAAATATCCTCAGAAAAGAAATAAATTTACGTCGAGTTATTATCAACGTGCATCGAGTTCTACTCGACGCAACTTAAATGATGCATCGATTTCTAATCAACGCATACACCAAAGTGCGTCAACTTCCACTCGACGCAACTATAAACATACGTCGAATTACTATCGACGCAACCAATCTGACAGGAATTTTTCCTTTTCCAAAAAGTCTTCTCAATCCATTTCCTTTTATTATGAATACTATTTCTGCAATATTACCAAAGACTGCTGGTATGATAAGCCAACACTTCTAAAGAAGAAAGGGTACTCTGAAAGACCCACTTATTCTTTCATTGAACCTTTCACTGGTGGAAGGAAGGGACCCCAGCTTAGCAGGGTCCAAACTAATGTTTAAATCTTATGTGCGGGTGTATCACATCTTCAGGCTGGTGTGGTACTTGGATAGTGGATGCTCCATGCACATGACAGGGTACAAAAATCTATTAACCAACTTTGATGATAGACTTGGACCACCAGTGACTTTTGGAGACTCTAGCTGTGGGCAAACCAGGGGCTTTGGAGATTTCAAAGAAGGGAAAGTAACCTTTAAGAAAGTGGCAGTAGTCAAAGGACTAAAACACAATCTGATAAGTATAAGTCAGATATGTGACAGTGGTAAGTATAAGGTAAAATTTACCAAACTAGTTTGCCATGTTATTGATGCCATGACTGGTGCCATTGTACTCAATGGAATAAGAAAAAGGAAAGTATATATAGTAGACTTTAGCTCCACACACATAGAGATTTGTTTGTTCAACAATATTATTGATAAAAGTGAATTATGGCATAGGAGGCTGGGCCATTTAAACTATAAAACCATTAGTGAATTATCAAAGAATAACCTAGTCAGAGGCCTACCAAAGGGTAGGTACTCTAAGGATTCTCCATGTAGACCTTGCCAACTAGGAAAACATACCAAATCATCCTTCAAACCAATTGGTAAAGATGACTCCCCTAGGATTCTCTATTTACTGCACATGGATCTCTTTGGACCTATATCCACTCATAGCTTAGGTGGAAAATCTTATACCCTAGTCATTGTTGATGCCTATTCTAGATATAGCTGGGTATTCTTTCTAAGGGCTAAGTCTGAAACCCACAAGATTCTCTCAAGATTCATAAGACAGATCCAATCTGAATTCAATACTCATGTTTCCATTATCAGAAGTGATCATGGGACAGAATTTGAAAATCAGTTAATCTGTAGTTTCTGTGAGGATGAAGGTATCAAACAAAGCTTCTCAGCACCTAGAACTTCTCAACAAAATGGAGTTGCTGAAAGAAAGAATAGAACCTTAATTGAATCAGGAAGGACCTTGCTTGCAGAATCAGGATTACCAAAAACCTTCTGGGCTGAAGCAGTCAACACTGCAAACTATGTTCTGAATAGAAGCCTCATACACAAAACTAAGCTAAAAACTCCATATGAGCTTCTGAAGGGAAAAACACCCACTGTTAGATACTTTAAGACTTTTGGATGTACTTGCTTTATACTAAACAATGGGAAAGATCATCTTGCCAAGTTTGACAAGAAGTCTGATGATGGGATGTTTCTGGGGTACTCATCATCTAGTAAAGCCTATAGGTGCTATAACAGGAGAACTCTCAGAATTGAAGAATCCATGCATATTATATTTGATGAAACTAACATGCTTTTTAAGGGGGAGAAAACTTCCACCAGTCCTTTTCCACAGGATAACAGCTGCATAGAGACTCAGCTTGAACAACTGACTCTAGGGAACATAGACACTGGGAGAGAAAACCAGCTGCAGGAACCAAGTGAGGAATCTGAACAGGAATATGAAGAAGATTCAGAAAAGAGCAAACAAAACCAACTCCCACAAGAGAACATGATTCAAGAAGAACAGGTGGGAAATGATTCTATCATTAATGAGGAAGAAGAGCCTCTGACAAATCCAAGCAGGACAGGAATCAATATGAAAAATCATCCACAATCCCAAGTAATTGGAGACCCCAATACTGGAGTAAGAACAAGACACCAAGTCTCCAGTGGAATGATGCTCCAATGCTTCTTATCACAAGTTGAACCAAAGAAGTTTGAAGAAGCAAATTGTGATCCTCACTGGATTATAGCTATGCAAGAAGAACTAAGCCAATTTGAGAGAAACAAAGTGTGGAACTTAGTTGAGAGACTAAGAAACTACCCAGTTATTGGTACAAAGTGGGCATACAAAAAAAAAACACTAGATTACACTGGAGTAATCATCAGGAACAAGGCTAGACTTGTAGCACAAGGGTATAGACAAGAAAAAGGAATAGACTACAACCAAACCTTTGCTCCAGTAGACAGATTGGAAGCAATCAGACTTTTTCTTGCCTATGCAGCTTTCATGAAGATGAAAGTCTACCAGATGGATGTCAAGAGTGCTTTTCTGAATGGTGACCTTCAAGAAGAGGTGTATGTAGAGCAACTACCAGGTTTTATCAATCCCTCCTCTCTTAACTGTGTTTATAGACTTAACAAAGCACTTTATGGCCTTAAGCAAGCACCTAGAGCTTGGTATGACACTCTCTCCAACTTTCTTATAGAAAACTCTTTTGAAAGAGGAAAAGTAGATAAAACACTTTTTACTAGAAAACACAAGAATCAACTCCTTGTTCAAATATATGTAGATGACATCATCTTTGGCTCAACTCATCCTAAACTCTGTAAAAGATTTGCTAATCTAATTTTGAAATGAGTAGTATGGGAGAACTCTCTTATTTCTTAGGGCTACAAGTAAAACAAAGCAGTGAGGGGATCTTTATCTCACAATCTAAATACACTAAAGAATTAATCAAAAAATTTGGCATGGAATCAGCTTCTACCATGAAAACACCTATGACAACTAATGCCATTATAGAAAAGGATGATAAGGGAAAATCAGTAGATCAAAAGACATATAAGACAATCATAGGATCCTTTCTCTATCTAATAGCTAGCAGACCTGACATTATGTTTGCTACCTGCATATGTGCTCGATTTCAGGTTGATCCAAAAGAATCCCATCTCTCCTCTGTAAAAAGGATTCTTAGATACCTAAAGGGAACACCTGAACTAGGTTTATGGTACTCAGCAGAAACCAACTTTGAATTGATAGGTTTCTCAGATGCAGATTATGCTGGATGTAGGGTTGATAGAAAGAGCACATCTGGTACTTGCTAATTCCTAGGTGACAGACTAATATCATGGTTTAGTAAGAAACAAACTTCAGTCTCAACCTCAACAGCTGAAGCTGAATATATAGCTACTGGGAGCTGTTGTTCACAAATCCAATGGATGCAAAATCAGCTTCTTGACTATAAATTGGAAGTCAATAACTCTAAGATCTATTGTGATAGTTCTAGTGCTATATCCATAGCATCCAACCCATTTGTTGAAACCGACAACTCGGCTTCTGTGGAGTTCGGGGCCCTCAGCGAGGCTGAGGGGCGACCAACCCTTACTCCCCCCAAGGGAGAGCTCTAGGTTGAAGGTGTTGGAACTAAAACTGGACCAAGGGCTTAGTGGGGAGGTCCCGCCACATACCCGGAAGTCCCCTTGGAACTTCCCCTCCCAAGCCACTACTAAGCTTGGGCACCACTGGAGCCTCTTCACCCCCTAGAGAGACTTGGGGAGGGAGAGAGGGAAGGAGAGAGCTAGCCTAGGATGAGAGATCCCTCCAAATGGTGCCCCTTGGTCCTATTTATAGGATTCTTGAAGTTGGGCTACAAATAGCCAGAAACTGGTTTGCCAGATTACCGAAATACTCCTGAATTGGGCTGCGGATAGCCGAATCCCGCTGTTCTGAAATGCTAAGCGTAGACCACCGGACTGCGAATAGCCAGAACTGGACTATGAATAGCAAAACTGGACGAGGGGGGGGGGGCCTCCCGTGGGCGAGAGGGGGGGGCGAGACCCCCTCCCCCTCTCCGCCCCAACCTTTTGGGCGAGAGGGGGGGGGGGGGGGGGGGGGCGAGACCCCCTCCCCCTCTCCGCCCCTGCCGCTTGGGCGAGAGGGGGGGCGAGACCCCCTCACCCTCTCCGCCCCAACCTCTTGGGCGAGAGGGGGGGCGAGACCCCCTCCCCCTCTCCGCCCCGACCTCTTGGGCGAGGGGGGGGGGGGGGGGGGGCGAGACCCCCTCCCCCTCTCCGCCCCGACCTCTTGGGCGAGAGGGGGGGGGCGAGACCCCCTCCCCCTCTCCGCCCGGACCTCTTGGGCGAGAGGTGGGGCGAGACCCCCTCCCCTTCTCCGACCTCTTGGGCGAGAGGGGGGGGGGGGGGGCGAGACCCCCTCCCCCTCTCCGCCCCAACCTCTTGGGCGAGAGGGGGGGGGGGGGGGGGGGGCGAGACCCCCTCCCCCTCTCCGCCCCGACCTCTTGGGCGAGAGGGGGGGCGAGACCCCCTCCCCCTCTCCGACCTCTTGGGTGAGAGGGGGGGGGGGGGCGAGACCCCCTCCCCCTCTCCGCCCCGACCTCTTGGGCAAGAGGGGGGGCGAGACCCCCTCCCCCTCTCCGCCCCTGCCGCTCTTTCTGCATGGTTCAATGCTACAAAACTGCCTCCCCCGGATCCTTGGGAGTACTTGGCGGATATCGGGGTTGTACACAATCCCCGCTCTTTTCGAGCGTGGCTCACGCTCGGAAAGAAATGTCCAACCTTGCATATTCGACGAGTGTCGCTGGGAACCCGATTATCGGTGATATCTCGGAAAATACATAACCTCCCCGAGGAGTCCCTCAACCTTGCCGACTTGTGAGAGCCCGGCTAGCGGAGCTACCTCGGGGGAAAAAACACTTAACCTCCCTGAGGGGCCTTCCTACCCTGCCGTCTAGTGGAGCCAACTCGGGGAAAAAACTATGGCCATCGAGCGGTTCCCGGCCCTGCCAGCTCGGTGGGAGCCTGGTCAGCGGGCCAGCATAGAGGCTAAGTACTTTTGAAACATCCTGCCATCAAGCGGTTCCCAGCCCTGCCAGCTAGGTGGGAGCTTGGTCAGCGGGCTAGCATCGAGGCTAAGTACTTTTGAAACATCCTGCAATCGAGCGGTTCCTGGCCCTGCCAGCTAGGTGGGAGCCTGGTCAGCGGGCCAGCATCGAGGCTAAGTACTTTTGAAACATCCTGCCCTCGAGCGGTTCCCGGCCCTGCCAGCTAGGTGGGAGCCTGGTCAGCGGGCCAGCATCGAGGCTAAGTACTTTTGAAACATCCTGCCATCGAGCGGTTCCCGGCCCTGCCAGCTAGGTGGGAGCCTGGTCAGTGGGCCAGCATCGAGACTAAGTACTTTTGAAACATCCTGCCATCGAGCAGTTCCCGGCCCTGCCAGCTAGGTGGGAGCCTGGTCAGCGGGCCAGCATCGAGGCTAAGTACTTTTGAAACATCCTGCTATCGAGCGGTTCTCGGCCCTGCCAGCTAGGTGGGAGCTTGGTCAGCAGGCCAGCATCGAGGATAAGTACTTTTGAAACATCCTGCCATCGAGCGGTTCCCGGACCTGCCAGCTAGGTGGGAGCCTGGTCAGCGGGCCAGCATCGAGGCTAAGTACTTTTGAAACATCCTGCCATCATGCGGTTCCTGGCCCTGCCAGCTAGGTGGGAGCCTGGTCAGCGGGCCAGCATCGAGGCTAAGTACTTTTGAAACATCCTGCCCTCGAGCGGTTCCCGGCCCTGCCAGCTAGGTGGGAGCCTGGTCAGCGGGCCAGCATCGAGGCTAAGTACTTTTGAAACATCCTGCCATCGAGCGGTTCCCGGCCCTGCCAGCTAGGTGGGAGCCTAGTCAGTGGGCCAGCATCAAGGCTAAGTACTTTTGAAACATCCTGCCATCGAGCGGTTCTCGGCCCTGCCAGCTTGGTGGGAGCCTGGTCAGCGGGCCAGCATCGAGGCTAAGTACTTTTGAAACATCCTGCCCTCGAGCGGTTCCCGGCCCTGCCAGCTAGGTGGGAGCCTGGTTAGCGGGACAGCATCGAGGCTAAGTACTTTTGAAACATCCTGCCATCGAGCGGTTCCCAGCCCTGCCAGCTAGGTGGGAGCCTGGTCAGCGGGCCAACTTCGAGGCTAAGTACTTTTGAAACATCCTGCCCTCGAGCGGTTCCTGGCCCTGCCAGCTAGGTGGGAGCCTGGTCAGCGGGCCAGCATCGAGGCTAAGTACTTTTGAAACATCCTGCCATCGAGCGGTTCCCGGCCCTGCCAGTTAGGTGGGAGCCTGGTCAGCGGGCCAGCATCGAGGCTAAGTATTTTTGAAACATTTTCATTATATTAATCCTCCTAATACATGTGAGAAAACTAAGCACAGGAACAAAACATCATCTTACATGGACTCAGGGATAGAAAGAAAAAACTAAGCATGGAAACCAACTTGGTCTCCTACTCCCAGGTCTGGTCTTCCTCGGTCTCTTCTGGTTGTTGATGTTGCTGCCTTGGACCCCTCGCCTCCCTTAACTCCAAGAACTGAGGGCAGAAGGATGTCGCGTGACCCTCCTCCTCGTGGAAGTCACAGTAAGGCAACCCCACCATGTTCCCTCCTCTTCCTCTTCTGCCTGCCTTTCTGACTCTCCTCCTTCTTCCCCAACCGATTGCCATGGTTTGCTGGGGTGGTGGAGAGGGCGCCTTCGACTCCTGCCTCCACCCTGGGAGGTCAGTCTCTTCTTCCTGGAAGTTGTACTCCTCCTGGTTGAACTTCCTCTTGGGGGCCTTTACTCTCCCCTCCTGCTGCCTTGCCTCTGGCTCACTCAGCTTGGCCAGCCTTCTTGTGAACTCCGGGTTGTCCTCCTCACTTTCAACTTCCTCGGCCGCCCTTTCCATCAGCTCCTCAAAGGACACAGGAGCTCTTCTCTTGAGGTCCATTTTGAAGAAACCCTCCCGCAGCCCCACCGTGAAGGCGAGCTTGAGGGTGTACCCGGGCACTTCTTGGACGAGGAGAACCTCCTCCCTGAACCGTTCCAGATAGTGAGCCAGCGACTCCTCTGGTTCATGCTTGACCTTGAAAAGTGCTTCAGCATCTTTCTTCCTCTTCCTTGACGTCGAAAAACGTAACAGGAAGCCTCGGCGCAAGTCTTCGAAGGCATAGATGGATCCTGTAGGGAGCTGTTGGAACCACTCCCTGGCTTTCTCTTTGAGGGTTGTCGCGAAGAGTCGACATTTGAAAGCGTCCGACATGGGCATGATGGAGACCATGTCTTCAAACCACTGCAGGTGTAAGACGGGGTCATCCTTGCCGAAGTAGTGAGACATCTTCGCCCCCTTGAACCCCTCCGGAATCGGGGCCGAGAGGATCAACTCACAAAAGGGACCTCCCGTGCTCGCCCCCCTTTGGGGCTGGGCGAGTGGGGGCCTGGCGCCTCCCCACTCGCCCCCTTGGGGCTGTGCGAGTGGGGTCCTGGCGCCTCCCCACTCGCCCCCTTGGGGCTGGGTGAGTGGGGGCCTGGCGCCTCCCCACTCGCCCCCTCCCGACACCTCCTTCCTGGAACGTTGGTCAAGAGGGATCTCACCTACCTGCTGGGGCGAGACCTCCAGACCACTTCCTCTCCCATCTTCACGTATCGTGGAGAAGGCAATCTGCAAGGTTTGCATGACCTCCCGCCTGAGGTTTTCAAACATCTCCAACGCCACTCCAGCTACAGGGGGTTGCGAGTGACCTGGGTCAGAGCTTCCTCCACCTCCATCCATGGAGCTCATCTTGAGGGTTTCTTGAATCGGTCACACTCCACGCTCACCGCACCAAAATGTTGAAACTGACAACTCGGCTTCTGTGGAGTTCGGGGCCCTCAGCGAGGCTGAGGGGCGACCAACCCTTACTCCCCCCAAGGGAGAGCTCTAGGTTGAAGGTGTTGGAACTAAAACTGGACCAAGGGCTTAGTGGGGAGGTCCCGCCACATACCCGGAAGTCCCCTTGGAACTTCCCCTCCCAAGCCACTACTAAGCTTGGGCACCACTGGAGCCTCTCCTCACCCCCTAGAGAGACTTGGGGAGGGAGAGAGGGAAGGAGAGAGCTAGCCTAGGATGAGAGATCCCTCCAAATGGTGCCCCTTGGTCCTATTTATAGGATTCTTGAAGTTGGGCTACAAATAGCCAGAAACTGGTTTGCCAGATTACCGAAATACCCCTGAATTGGGCTGCGGATAGCCGAATCCCGCTGTTTTGAAATGCTAAGCGTAGACCAACGGACTGCGAATAGCCAGAACTGGACTATGAATAGCAAAACTGGACGAGGGGTGGCCTCCCCTGGGCGAGAGGGGGGGGGGGGGGGGCGAGACCCCCTCCCCCTCTCCGCCCCAACCTCTTGGGCGAGAGGGGGGCGAGACCCCCTCCCCCTCTCCGCCCCTGCCGCTTGGGCGAGAGGGGGGGCGAGACCCCCTCCCCCTCTCCGCCCCGACCTCTTGAGCGAGAGGGGGGGCGAGACCCCCTCCCCCTCTCCGCCCCGACCTCTTCGGTGAGAGGGGGGGCGAGACCCCCTCCCCCTCTCCGCCCCGACCTCTTGGGCGAGAGGGGGGGCGAGACCCCCTCCCCCTCTCCGCCCCGACCTCTTGGGCGAGAGGGGTGGTGGGGGGGGGGGGGGGGGTGAGACCCCCTCCCCCTCTCCGACCTCTTGGGCGAGAGGGGGGGCGAGACCCCCTCCCCCTCTCCGCCCCGACCTCTTGGGCGAGAGGGGGGGCGAGACCCCCTCCCCCTCTCCGACCTCTTGGGCGAGAGGGGGGGGGGGGGGGGGGGGGGGCGAGACCCCCTCCCCCTCTCCGCCCCGACCTCTTGGGCGAGAGGGGGGGAGAGACTCCCTCCCCCTCTCCGCCCCTGCCGCTCTTTCTGCGTGGTTCGATGCTACCAAACTGCCTCCCCCGGATCCTTGGGAGTACTCGGCGGATATCGGGGTTGTACACCAGTCCTTCACAGTAGAACCAAACATAAAGAGATCAGACATCACTTTCTTAGAGACAATGTAGAAAAAGACAAGATAACCTTAGAATATATTCCTACAGACAGTCAAAGAGCAGACATTTTTACCAAACCCTTAGATAAACTAAGCATACTTACTTCATCAACACCTTAGGAATGCTTGATGGAAGCTTGTAACACCATTGTTGGGCAAATCTAAAAGAGGTCAACAAAACTAAGAAAGCACTTGAAGATACGTCGATTACCTATCGACGCACCATCGAGATGAACTCAACGCTGGCATTGATTTCTTACAGGCAAGGATACGTCGATCCTTTCTCGACGGACCATTGACTTCATGATAAAACTGGAAACAAATCTTTCCTTCTTCTTTTGACGATTGGATTACCTAATATACCTCGATTTCTGTTTCCTTTTCGACGACTCACCTTCTTTAAATAATACCTCATATTTCATAACTCCTACTCTCCTAAACCGCCAAAAACATAATCTTCTACCTTTCTCTCTGCATCAATGGCGCCGACTCCTGCTCAATCTGCCATCATCAAAGCGATGAATGATGCCGTGGAAAAAACTTGTGAATGAATTTCAGTCACGACTGATCAATTTCTCCAACGAGTGTGCCTCCATGCTAACCACCTGTGAAGCCAAACTGGCCGACATCTCTGCATCTATTCCTGAGCTTCATATTCTTCTTCAAGAACAAAATCTGTCACTAAAAGGGTTTATATCCTTTCTGCAGGATATAAACCAGGGGGAGAGTTGCTCCAGAAACCCCTCCAATCAGGCTCTCTATTACTCTTAAGCTTCATATTCTTCTCTACTACTCTTTAGCTCAGGGTTAATTCTTCTCCAATCTCTAAACCCTAAACTCCATTTCTTACTATAGGCACAAATCTTCTCCACTCACTCTGATTACACCTTCAAGGAGAAAAATCCCTTTGGTATATCCTCATCCTACCATACAGAAGGTGACCATGTTGTGGATTCAGTATTCAAAGCAGATGCCCCATATGTTCAGGGGGAGATTGCTGTAGCAAGAAATACAGAAGTCCAGGGGGAGGAAGAAGCAACTACTTCTGATGACTGGAAAGGGCAAGTCTGGATTGATGCACCCCTTTGTGTGGAAGAAAATCAATATCACTCTCCTGGCTTCTCTGCCAGTTACATCAAACTTAGGACACCCCTACTTGAGGATGTTCCTCCAGAAGAAATTGAAGGAGAAAAACATTCTTCAGCAGAGACTACCCTACCTATGGACATTCTACCTCCTGTTGTAGAACAAACTCTTTCTCCTGCAAAAGTTCCTTCTCCACCTTATCTTTCTAAAGAGAAAACTCCACCTCCTCTACTACCTTTATCTCCACCATCAACAAAACTTACTTCTACCAAGCAGTCTAAAGCACCTACTCAAATCTTACCTAGGCAAAGTCCAAGAGGACAAATGAAAAGAAAAAGAGAGGTCATCCCTCACTGGCAAAAATATTCCAAAGAAGAAAGGAAAGAATATGCAAAGGAAAAGAAATACAGAAAAGCTTGTGAGGAGATAAAGAGGTTTGAAAAGATTCCTAATATCTCTCCTGACAGTACTGTAAAGGAGTACAATGACCCTGAAATGGAAAAGAGGAATAATGAAATAAGAGAAAGAGACCTGTATGAATTTTAAGCAGCTATGAAAGAAACAGTGGAGAAGAGAAATGCTTGGATAGAAAAGATCAAGAAGGGAATGACCAAAGAACAGATTCTTGCTGAACCATCCACCAAAATTCCAAAGAAGTTGTTTGATGTTGAAGCATATCAAAAGAAAAATCCTCAGGCAGGGATTATCCTAGATAAAGGACAAAAGCACAAGAGGGGTATAAGGTGTTCAGAAGATGTTTACATTCCCTATAAGAAGCCTACAAAACCAGAAGGATTAGACAAATGGCATGATTCACCCTGGAAAGGGAAAGAAAAGATGTCTGAGATCCCTGAGAAATAGGAACCTGAAAAGAAAAGGAAATATAGGCCCAAGGTTGACAACAAGGGACCATCTGAACCCAAACCTACACAAAAGAGAGAGAAACCTCAAGGCATTACAATAGAAATGATTGATGAAAAGGCAGCAATTATCATTAGCAAGGGTTATTCCATAAATGACACTCTCCCTGATGCTGAAAAGAGTTTGGCAAAACTGCACACAATTATCAGAAATGTTCAGGAGCATCCTGATAGAGCCAGGCCCTACTTTTTTGAAGCTGTTGAACAATTATCTAAGAAACTCTACTCTGCCTTTGTTAATTTTATGTATAACAAGAAGTTCTTAGTTTAAAACTTGTTTATATGATTTCTTTCTTTTCTGATGAATGCTTGACAAACTTCTTTAATATATCAAGGTAAGGTAAAATTTCTCTCTGATTGGGTTAAGATAAATAGGGGGGATTGTTGGGGAAATGATTTATCTTAACCCCTAGAAATGAGTAGAAAATGAGGTCTCAGAGTGAGATAATTAGTTTAAGTAAATATGCGTCGAATAGGAATCGACGCAGCGTCGAAGTGTAGTCGACACACCCAGTAAAGTCGACGCACCACTGTCGATGCTCTTTCCATATTTTTTTCTCGACGTCTAGCCAGGCTGAAATCGACGCTTACGTCGAATTGTAATCGACGCACGTCGATTTCTGCGACAGATTCAAAAATACGCCAGCTCTCTTTCCTTCTTTCTGTAGATCTGAATTTTATGGAATTATATTATTCTTTTCTAGCCGTTCTGAATCAATCTTTCCTTCTAAATGATTCTTGGCTAATTTGATTAAGATTATTATGGACATTATTTGGAAATAGAATGATCTCTTTCCTTCTACAGATATAATGATTATGGAAATTTTTCTTTCTTACTATTTCTCGGACTGCTAATTGATTATTCTCCTATAGTAATATTTTTGAATAAACAGAGCTATAAATACAGAAGAAGGTCGGCAAAGAAAAACAAGAAGTGATCCACTCCATCCATTTGAAAAAGAGGAAAAGCTCCCAAGTGAAAAGTGAGAAAGCTGAGAAAAGTGAAAGAGTGCTGTAGCAAGAAAAAGTCTTCTTCTTCTTCTTCTTCCTCCTCCTGAAGTCATACTGCTGCAAATTTCTGAAAGCTCTCACTAAAAGAGAGAAAGGCTTACAATCTCCTTCTCACTATAGAAGAGAGATTACATTCACTATACTTGTGCTTCTAATCTTCTTGCTAGGAAGAAGATTCCTTCTTACATAAATTGTTTCTTGTTCTTGTTCTTCTTCTTCTTCTTCTTCTTATTCTTATTTCAATTTCAATAGTGTAAAAGAGTTTTTAGAATCTCTCTTAGAAAAATTCAGTTGTAGTGGTTCTAAGAGTCTCCTTATCAAAAGACTCAGGCTGGTTCTAAGAGTCTCCTTATCAAAAGACTCAGTGCAAGATAGTGAATTCCTACCAAGGGGGTAGAAGTGTGGACTACCCAAAGTTTGGGGAACCACTATATTTCTTTGTGTTGTGCTGTGTTTTTCTTTTTGCTATTTCTTTCTTTATTTGCTTAATTCTTGTTGGTGTGTGGGAAGCTTAGATCTGTGATTATTACACAGATATATATATATATATATATATATATTTATTAACTTTGCACAAAATATTTTTAAATCTCTATTCACCCCCTCTAGAGAATTCTAGTGAGGTTAACTGTGCACTTTCAATTCTGCTTTAGCTGTTGATGTAAACACATATGTTTGTTTCTTATAAAACCAAACACTAGCATATCACCGAGAAACTGGCAAGTTCCTGATGTGCTTTTCCTGTCTATTCTGCATCCAGCATAATCAGAATCTGAGAATCCAGTTAATTCAAATTCTGAAGCTGTTGGATACCAGAGTCCTAGATTTGGACAACCCTTTATATATCTCAAAATTCTTCTTAGTAAAATTAGGTGAGATTCTTTGGGCTTAACTTAGAACCTAGCACAAATAAATGTAGCAAACATTATGTCAGGTTTACTAGCTGTTAAGTAAAGTAGTGAGCCAACAATTGCTCTATATACTTTCTGATCAACAGGTTTCCCTGATTCATCATTGTCAACAACAGCATTGGAGGGCATGGGTGTTTTCATGGTAGAAGCATCATATCAAATCTTTTCACTAATTCCTTAGCATACTTGGATTGTGATATGAATATGCCATTTAGAGTAAGATAACTCACCCATACTACTCATTTCAAATTTAGATTGCATTAGGTCAGAAAACCTTTTGCATAGATTTGAATCAGTAGAGCCAAATATAATATCATCTACATAAATTTGAACTAGTAGAGTTTGATTTTTATGTATCCTGAAAAATAAGGTTTTATCAACAATGCCTCTACAGAATTTGTTCTCCAAAAGAAAATTAGCTAAGGTCTCATACCATGCTCTGGAAGCTTGCTTGAGACCATAGAGAGCTTTATTAAGCTTAAAGACATAGGAAAAGTGAGTTGGAGAGATAAAACCTGGTGGTTGTTCCACATAGACTTCTTCTTTGATATCTCCATTCAGAAAAGCACTCTTCACATCCATCTGATATACTTTGAATTTCTTGAATGTAGCAAAAGCAAGGAATATCCTTATAGCTTCAAGTCTAGAAACAGGAGCAAAGGTTTGATCATAATCAATTCCTTCATCCTGAGAGTATCCTTGGGCTACCAATCTTGCATTATTTCTGATTATTATGCCTTGATCATCTAGCTTGTTCCTGAAGACCCATTTAGTGCCAATGACTGGATGGCCCTTTGGTCTTGGAACCAAATCCCAAACCTTGTTCCTTTCAAATTTGTTGAGTTCCTCTTGCATTGCAAGAATCCAGTTTGGATCTTGTTCTGCATCTTTTATGGATTGAGGTTCAACTTGTGATAGGAAACAAGTATGCATTTGATTTTGGTGTAGTTGATGCCTTGTTTGAACACCTGCTGAAATATCTCCAATGACTTGAGATATTGGATGATCTCTAACTGTGATGTGGTAAATAGTTGGAGTGGGTTCAACATTAGTTTCCACTTAAGGGATTTGATCAGCTGTCACTTGATTTGAGTTATCAGCAAGATCTGGATTATCCTCTTCTTCACTGTATTCAATAGTTTCATTTGATGGAAGTAGAGAATCTTTACTCTGTAGATCTAATCCATTGAGCTCTTCACATAGAGTTGGTACCTGCAAAATATCTTTGGTAGAGGTGGTATTCCTCTCCTCATTTAACATGTTAGTTTCATCAAAAGATAAATGCATGGACTCTTCTATCTTAAGAGTTGATTTGTTATAAACTCTATATGCTTTACTAGAAAGAAAGTATCCAAGGAATATACCTTCAACAGCTTTTGCTTCAAATTTCCTTAGATATTTCTTATCATTGTTATGCACATAGCATTTACATCCAAAAATCTTAAAATAGTTAACCTTAGGCTTTTTATTCTTAAGTAATTCATAGGGAGTTTTACCCTTAAGTTTATGTATCAAACTCCTGTTCAACACATAATTTGCTGTGTTCACTGCCTCTGCCCCAAAAGAGATTGGCAAGTGAGCATCAACAAGCAATGTAGTTGCTGATTCAATTAATGTTCTATTTTTCCTTTCAGCTACCCCATTTTGTTGAGGAGTTCTAGGAGTAGAGAAACATTGCCCGATCCCTTCTTTTCCACAGAATTCTCTCATCAGAATAGATTCAAACTCAGTGCCATGATCACTTCTGATCAATGCAACTAGAGTAGAGTACTCAATCTTGATGGACCTGAGAAAGTCTATCAGAACACTGAAGGTGTCAGACTTGTTACTAAGAAAGAACACCCAAGTGAATCTTGAGAAGTCATCTACAATAACTAAAGTGTAATGCTTCCCTCCTAAGCTCTGTATTGCAGTGGGTCCAAAGAGATCCAAATGCAGTATGTACAGAATCCTAGGTGAATCACTCCTGGATAAAGATTTAAAACTACTCTTGGTTTGCTTTCCTAATTGACAAACCCTGCAGAGTCCTTCCTTCTTGTAAGAACCAAAAGGCAGTCCTCTAACAAGATTGTCCTTAGAAAGCTTAGATATAGTTCTAAGGTTAATATGTTCTAGCCTTTTATGCCATAATTCATTTGTTTTACTTATTGAATTAAATAAAAAATATCTGAGTTGGCCGAGTCAAAATTGACTAAATAAATATTTTCATGTCTAATACCAGATAACACATTAATGTTTTTATTATTGGTAATATGACATAAGGAATGGTTAAAAGTTACCTGATAACCTTCATCACATAACTGGCTTATGCTAATGAGGTTATGCTTGAGACCCTTGACATATGCTACCTCTTTGAAGGTAACTGCTCCAACTTTGATTTGTCCATATCCTTTGGTTTGTCAAAAGTTGGAGTCTCCAAAAATCACTTTGGGTCCAAGCTTTGCCCTGTAATTGCTTAAGTTGGCCTTGTTTCCTGTCATATGCAAAACAGAAAAAATAAACTAGTTGTTTGTGACCCAGACTACCTTGGGTCCTTTTGTCTTTCCACAAAATTCTGAAATATAAGAAATCTCAGGCTGATCCTTATAGCCTTGTGGATGATATCTCCTTGGAGGAATTATCCACTCAGTGAAAGGATTTTTAGTATATTGAGAATAAGAATTCTTCTGACAGTCAGTATATTTTTTGTTCGACGAACCTGGCTGAGATCGTCGATCGCCGTTCGACGAATTGGAGTAATTTCGTCGAGCGCCGTTCAAATAATAACTATATTGAAAGTCTGTCTTCAGAGTTCATCGATCGCCGTTCGACGAATTAAAGTAATTTCGTCGAGCGCCGTTCGATAGATAACTATTCTGAAATTCTGTGCTCAGCTTTTGTCGATCTCCGTTCGACGAAATGAAGTGATTTCGTCGAGCTCCGTTCGACGAATTCTGTTGAATTCCATTATTCTTAACATCCTTGCTTGAAATATTCTTATCAACTACTACTGCCTCTTTGCTCTTGGCAGAGATGAACCTTACTGGTGTAGATAAAGTATTCTTTTTAAGAAGATGTGGCCACTTGATGACGCACCCAATCCCAGTTTGCCATTAAGTCTGGCATTCACTGTGCTTGTGATGTCAATCAGTTTGATACTTCTCCTATTTAGGGATTCTTCAAATTTCTTAGCCTTAGATAACTTATTCTCAATGAAAACAATATGTTCTTTGGAGGCAGCCAATTCTTTCATAAGATTTGTATTATCTTCAGTCAGTTGATTCATTTCAACCAACCTATTTCTGAGAGAGATTATCCCCTTCTCAGATTTAATTAAATCTAGACAGAGTTTTGAATTCATCTTTGAACTTATTTGAATTAAAATCAAAGATAGATATTACCTGATCACTGTCATTTTTAGATTCGGATTCTTCTGAATTACTTCCTGAGGCATTGATAGCCATCATGCAAAAGTTTCTTTCATCTTCATTATCTTCATCATCACTAGAGTTGGATGATGATGCATGTTCTGATTCACTGCTTGAGTCATAGATAGCCATCAAGCATTGATCTTTGTCATTTGCATTCTCTTCATCAGCAGAAGAGCTGGATGAAGATTCTGACTCTTCTGTAGAACCTTCAACCATGTTGTTGAGGGAGTTCCAAATGTCCCTGGCTGAGGTGCTGTCCACAACCTTCTGGAATATGTCATCAGATATTGTCTGTGCCAAGATATTTATTGCTTTGGCATCTTCATTTCTTTGCTTCTTTCGAGCTTCTGTCCACTCAGGAGGTGGAACATCATCATTGTTAGTTGCTGTAGGAGTAGGAGGTTCTATCAAAATAACATTGAAGATATCCTCGTCAATAGAATTCGTATATTATCTGATCCTTTCCTTCCATAATGCAAACTTATTTAGATTGCACATAGGAGATCTTGTGCTTGAGTATTCTTTATTCTGTGCCATGAGTTTTAAGAAAAATAAAACTCTAGAGGAAATTAAGATCTGATTAATCTTTGGATTCAGGTGTTAGCCTGTAAACAATCAACCAACCTCTGATACCAATTGAAAGTCCTCTGATACAAGTGAAAGTGAGGTTAGATCTTAGAACACAGCACAGTACAGAAAATAAACAAAAACACGAAAGACACAAGGATCTATAGTAGTTCCCCAATCAACCTGGGTACATGTACTCTTCTACCACCCTTGATAGGAATCCACTAGGTTTTTGATCAGGTGCCCTATCACCAATAGAGTTTTGATCAGGTGCCCAAACACCAATGGAGTTTTGATCAGGTGCCCAAACACCAATGGAGTTTTGATTAGGTGCCCAAACACCAACCACAGGTTTTTGATCAGGTGCCCTGCCACCAAAGGTTTAACTTTTGAGGGAGTTAGAACCCTGTACAAGATGGGATAAAGAGGGTTTATGAAGTTCTTCTCTGTTAACAAGCTTAGAGAAGACCAGTGGATTTGTTATTGTGAAGCTCCCCCTGGCTGATAGGATTTCTTGACAGATAATGGATGGAGCTTCCTCTTGAATGTAGAATATCTTCCTTGATAGCTGATGAATCTGAGAGACAAAAGTTTCTCAGATTATTGTTGCTCTTTGAAGATTAAGAAACTTGCAGCTGAAAACTGAGATAAGATTTGTGTTGTTACTCTCAAAGAATGAGTTTGCTGCTGTAGAAGATGAAGATTTGAAATGCTTTTTCTTTCTGTATTTCTCTCGACTGTTTATTTTTTTTTTCTTTTCTTCCTATCTTGCTGTGTTGCTGTAAATCTTCTTCTTCCTTTTTGCTTAGAGAAATCTGACTGATTTGAAATCAAATCTTTTAATTAAGGAATATAATATTCTGAAAAGATATTCTTGGAACTACTGTCCTTTTCCAAAATGTGTCAACGACTACTTTCTCGAAATAAGAGAATAATAAAAGGAAAGGATTAAATCCCGACTTATATGATAGGAATAGATCCGTTGCTGATTAGTCGATCTGAGTTCAGAGAATAATATAACCGATCCTTCTGAAATTTTGAGCTGAGGGGAAAATTCATCGATCTGAGAACTGAGTTCGTCGAACAGAATGTTGAGTTCGTCGAACTGAATCTGGAGTTCGTAGAACTTAATTAATTCGTCGAACAAAATCTGGAGTTCGTCGATCTCAAATTGGATTTCATCGAACTGAGAGATAAACTGCTAAATCTGGCTGAAAGAACTGAGTTCGTCGATTTGAGAAGCACTTTCGTCGAACTAAACATCTTGATACTTATTCATCGAGCGCAGAGCTGAGTTCATCGAACTGAAGAATAAACTGCTGGACTAGCTGAAGAACTGAGTGCGTTGAGCTGGAGAGCAAGTTCGTCGAACTAAAGCATGACGTTCGTCGAACGCAGAATAAAGTTCTTCAAACGCAGAATAAAGTTCTTCAAACGCAGAGACTTAGAGTTTTCCTAAGTTCTAGCTAACTCAGGCAGCCTAAAACCTTGACCCTTAGACTATACATTGGGGTCAACTTAGTCCTAGTCAACAGATAGTGATCCTAGCCCAAATCAGGAATAGGGTTATTCCAACAGACCCGACCGGCACGCTGGAGGTCCCGGACACCAAGTTTGCGGCATTGACCACCATCTCTGTCATGGTCGGGGCACTCGCCCCAGGGATCTCGACGATTACCTCCTTTCCTTTGACGATCAAGGACTTGGACAGCTTAGAAGGGGAAGCGCCGGGGGCCGTGTCGGGTTTCCACTTTAGGCCGCCAGATTTGGAGTGGGCTGGATCTTTACGGCAAGCTTCCGCGGCGGACTTCGCAAGATCCAGAGAAGCGGCAGGAGTCACTCCACCCGCATGCGGCGGATGAAGGGGGAGATCTCGCACACCTGCATCAGCTTGGGTAAGAGAGAAGGAAAAGGCAAGCAGGAGTTAGAGCGGAACCAATTCGTCTTACTCTCTCCCGGCAGGATCGGCGGAAGCGAGTTGACTTTTTCCTCAGATGGATGATGTCCATGCCATGCTCCTGGATGAAGAGGTAGAGTTTGTCTTCGTAGCCTCCCAGCAATGGATGACGGTAGGTTGACTCGTCCTCCTACACGGGCACGAGGGGGAGGTAGCCAAAATCCCTGCTAACGAAGACGAATTGCCGAACCCAGTCATGATTCTTGTTGACTGTGCCGGTGACTTTGAAGGGGGTCTTGCTGGAGAAGAAGGCTATCCCACCTTTTGCCCAAAAGTTGAATAGCTTCTGAAAGACGGGGAGAGAGAACTCAATCCCCTCCTCGCGCAAGTAGCAAGTGAATGCCACCAACATGGGGATAGAGTTGGGGTTGAGTTGTATGGGGACGACACCGAAGTATCAAAAGGTCTGGCGCAACTCAGGTTAGATGGGAAGACGGAACCCCACCACAAAATGGTCGAGGGGGATTGCGAGTGTGCCAGGCTATAACTGATTGATGCGATCGCATTTCCCCGGGAGACACGTGACAAACTCGGGCGGAACGTAATTCACAATCTCCATTGTGGACTCATCTTCCGACAAGTTACATGTGTCTAAGTCGTGATTGACGAACAGCTAGTCACACTCGCCCCTATCAGCTTCTGTCACCATCACAGAGTTTGAAGTAGGAATCCAGTATAAGGGCGAGTGCTAATGCGAGACCAAGAGAGGGAAGAGAGAGGTTGGAATAAAAGCGTAATAAAGGCGGTGGGTGGGCCGGCTAATTTTAGAAAAATATGGAAATCAAAGGAGTTTCCTAGGCGCGGGGGGCGGGTAGCAACCGCACTACCACGACGCTTCGAAATTCGAGCCAGCCCACCTACACCCCAGTCGCCTGCGGATGGCGAGTACCACGCGCAAGATTCCTTAGGAGAGAGGAAACTAAAACGCAGTGAAAATAGAAGATTACGCGAGATAACGTTCGACAAAACTACAGAAATGCAGAATATATAATTAACATTCCACAGTTAAATTGTTCGCAAGACAGCCGGTCTTGGCATATTCAAGGCATAAAAGAAAAGAGAACAAGGATGGAGAATTACAGGGAGCGAGTGCAAGTAGGCTTAGTATTGAACCCACTGCCATCGACCCCAGCCTCGCCTCCCCGTCCTCGGAGGCACTCGCAGATAATAATACACAGACACTGCTGTGAGTTCTTGGTTAACCAAGCGCATTTGATCTCGAGCCCACGCGATGTGCCTCCCAGGAGAAGTCTCCTTGCATCCGCCCCCCTGACGCTCCATCTCACTAATAAGGTGCAGGTAATCCCTCTCTAGGACGCCCAACCATCGCTCAAAGGTTGCTCATTGCCCGTCGATCTAATTGGCAAGGTCTTGCTGTATATAGATGAGCTTGCCAAGAACCTCCATCATTCGTGCCTTCATCATCTCAGGGTCAGAGGGATCACCCAAGAAGTCAGAAAGATTGACAGGGGAGGGTGGGGGCAAGAACATCCCTTCCTCCTCATATTGAGGGTCCATCGGTGAGGCCTCTCGGTAGCCTACGAGAGCAAACATTAAGTAAGTTTTGGTCAGCGGTCTCAGCGGATAGGGTTACAACAAGTAAACTAACCTGGCACAGGTTCCTTGTCTTGGCGCCGACGAGAGGAATCAGGTGGCCCCGCGAATGGTTAGTGTTGAAATTGTTGAAGTGAAGTGGATAGGAGTCCGGCCGGTTTGAAGGCTGGAGACCGCAGAGACCGCGCGGTCTGCGCTGGTGCTCTGGCGGTTTGTTCCTGGCGATCTGGTGCGATCGGCCAGCTTGCTTCTTGGTTTAAGTCGCTGGTTCTGGCGACCTGTTGCGGGTTATTTCCGGTCTTGTTCTAGTCGGTCTGTTCTTGGTTGACCGATGAGACCGGGCGGCTTGGTTTCTATTCTGGCGACTTGGTTCAAGTCGGCTAGTTGCTTCTCTGTGTTGGCGATCTCAGGAAGGGTGATCGCTGTGTCCGTGCGGTTTGTGCGCGGCTTGCTGCTGACTTCGGTCTTGGACTGAATTTTGTCCAAGTGCTGTGTTCGCGCGGTCTGGTTTTGGAGACCGTTCGCGAGCTGATGGGTGGTGACTGTATCCCGGTTTGTGCGGTGACGACATCCGTCCACCCGCCTATAAATAGGGGTGCATGGCCCGTCATTCATAACGAGAACTATAAGAACAAGAGCCCGGATAGTTTCTTGCGGTCTCAAGTTTGAGTTCGCGCGGCTTGGTTGCGAGTTAACCGTTTGTTGTGTTCGCAGGTTTGCGGTCAGCAGGTTTCGGTCTCCTTCCTTGGTGATTTCCGGTGGCTCGAATAAACAGTTCGTCTGCGGCTTGTCAGCGAACTGGTTTATTGTTCTTGTGCTATTCGCAGTAAACTCAGCGGTCAGGCGACCTTCAGCGGTTAGGCGATTTGAGTTCGGTCTGGCGACAGCTTCAGTTCTTTGTTCATTTGAATAAGCTTCAGTTCGTGCGGGCTGAGATTGCGGTCTGGCAGTGCAGTTTGTCTGCTCCTGTTCGTGCGGTCTCAAGGTGTTTCTGCGGTCTGACTGTGCAAGCGGTCTGGGAGTACAGCAGAACAATCCGGGCGGCCTGAACCTTTGTTGCAATCCGTGCGGTCTCTTTCTGGCAGACCGCCGGTTTCTGTTTTTTGGTGTGTTTGTTCTTCTCGTCTCCGTGATTCTTATGAATCATGTCTCGCCATGTATGCCTCGCATTGTAAAGCAGTATTATTTCAATAAAGATTTCTTGTGTTGCTGGTTTTGGCATTGTGGTTGTTTGGATATAACTCTTATTGATACAACTCCTGCTTACTCCTAAACGGTCCAATCAAAATTTTAACATGGTATCAGAGGGAGGTTCCTGGAGTGGATAAGCAGTGATCAACTAGAGTTGCCATCGTCTTTGTGAAGAAGAGACCACATTGATTGCCATGGAAGGCAGTTTCGCAAGAGGTCTTGGTATTGAACTCCTCACATCGACTAACTTCAAAAAGTGGAAGTCATGTATGGAGAGTTATTTGATTGGCGAGGATCTTTGGGAGATAGTCGGCGGAGAAGACACACAGGAGGTGTTTCCAGCAGGTGATAATATGGCAGAGGTGAGGCTTTGGAGGAGGTTGAATGCTAAGGCAGAGTTCACTCTCAAGAGGGCTATCTCACCAGAGCTGTTTGATCATATTATCGGATGTAAATCTGCTGCGGAGATCTGGACATCCTTGGATGGATTGTTCAATAAGAAGAATGTAGCAAGGCTACAGTTTCTTGAAAATGAGTTGGCTAAAGCCTCTCAAGGTGATCTTTCTATTTCTACCTTCTTCCTCAAGATGAAGAATCTCATGGCAGAAATTTCTGCTTTGGACCCTGATGAGCCAATCTCTGAGGCAAAACTGAAGAGGCATATCATTCGCGGGTTGCGGAAGGAGTATCTTGCCTTTGTGACTTCAGTTCAGGGTTGGGCAAATCAACCGTCGTTGTTGGAGCTGGAGAACCTTCTTGCTTCGCAAGAAAGTTTAGTAAGACAGATGGCGGGGGTTTCTATCTCCGGGGGAGAAAGTGATGTGATGTTCTCTGGGAAGAGGAAGAAGAAATGGGAGAAGAAGAAGCCGGGTCATGATGGACCCTCCACTTCAGGTCAGCAAGATAGGGGCTATGCTCCTAAGTATGATGGGAAGAAGAAAGGTGAGGGACCAAAGTGCTTTAGATGCAACAAGACCGGGCACTTCAAGAAAGATTGTCGAGTGAATCTTCAGCCGGGACATGTAGTGGAGAAGGAGATGCCAAAGTCTGGTGAAGTTGGATGGGGAGGAGCCTTTGTGTCTAATATAACGGCGATGCCCGTTAAAGCCTTGGCTTCCATCAACTATGAAGAGGACTGGATTGTTGATTCAGGGTGTGGACATCATCTCACCGGAGATGGATCAAAGTTCTCTTCTTTGGCGCCTTACTCAGGTAATAATGCTATCATTACGGCTGATAATTCTATTCATCCAGTAGAGCACGCGGTCGATGCCGGTTATCACGTTCTGTTTGGCCCAACAGAAGTGAAGTTTCTCAAAACTCAACCGGAGATAAAGGGAGAAGTTTTTCATGTCGGCAAGCGGGTGAAGGACTTGTTCGTTTTATCGACAAGTACCTATGTTGATAAGATGAGGACAAACGATGGCGCGGCCATTTGGCATGAAAGGTTGGGGCATGTAGGCATGGACAAATTAAAGGCTATGGCTGTAAAGGGCCTTGTCAATGGCTTGCCTAGCTTGTCTTCCTATGGAGACAGTCATGTCTGCGAAGGATGTCAGTTTGGTAAGTCTCATCGACTTCCATTTGACAAATCGCAAACCAGGTGCAAAGTGCCGTTGGAATGCATCCACGGTGATTTGATGGGACCGACTGCCACCCCAAGCCTTGGAGGCAACAGATACATGTTGGTGTTGATTGACGACTACACCAGATATGTCTGGGTGTATTTCATGAAAGAGAAGTCAGAAGCCTTTGCTAAATTTGTGGAGTTCAAGGAGCTGGTGGAAGGTCGTTTAGGCCTGCGGGTGAAGAAGTTGAGAACTGACAATGGTGGGGAGTTCACCTCTGGTGAGTTCTCAAGTTTTTGCAGGAAACACGGCGTTCGGAGAGAGCTCACTTGTGCCCATACTCCACAGCAGAATGGCGTTGCCGAAAGGAAGATCCGTCATCTGACGGAAACTTGCAAATGCTGGCTTCATGCCAAGAGTATTCCAAAGTCCTTCTGGGCGGAGGGAATGTCTTGCGCAGCTTATGTCATCAATAGATTGCCTCTAAGTCCTATCAACATGAAGACCCCTCACGAACTAATGTTCAAGGAGAAGCCGAGTGTTGCTCACCTTCGGGTGTTTGGATCAACCTGCTATGTGCATATTCCTGATGCTCTTCGAATAAAGCTTGATGCGAAAGCAAGGAAGCTAGTCTTTGTTGGGTATGATGAGCGGAAGAAGGGATGGAGATGCATGGATCCTGAGACACGAAGGTCTATTGTTTCTCGGGATGTGGTGTTCGATGAAGTAACTTCCTACAAGGGGAGTTCAGGAGTTGAACTACCAGAGGGCAGGGTTGATGAAGGAGGAAAAGCTGCAGGAAGTCTTCAAGTGGAGTTGCCTGTTTCACCAGGAGCTCCAGGTGTGTCAACCTCTGAGATGGAGGCTTCAGGTTCTGGAAGCAGGGGGAGCGATGCTCCATGTTCATCTGGGAAAGAAGCTTGCACAGAAGAAGCGGCTGAGGAGGTGGTTAGTCAGGAGCAACCTCTTAGGAGGTCGAAGAGGACTATTCAACCACCAGATCGATACACAGGAGGAAACATGGTGAACTTTGTTTCTTGTTTCTTTGCTGGTCCCTTAGATGAAAGGGAGCCGTCGAGCTTTGAGAAGGCCAGAGGTGTGAAGGAGTGGGACATTGCTATGCAGGAAGAGATGACAGCTCTCGAGAAGAATGAGACCTTGTCTCTTGTGCCCAAGCCCAAGGGCACTACTCCTGTCACTTGCAAGTGGGTCTTCAAGCTGAAGAAAAAAGCTGACGGTAGTATCGAGCGTTACAAGGCTCGCCTTGTAGCTCGTGGGTTCTCACAGCAGTACGGAGAAGATTATGATGAAACATTTAGTCCAGTGGCAAAGATGACTTCGGTTCGATTTGTTATTGCCTTGGCGGCTTCGAGTGGTTGGGAGATTTGGCAACTCGACGTGAAGAATGCTTTCTTATACGGCGAGATTGACAAAGATATCTTCATGATTCAACCGCAAGGCTTCATCTCGAAGGAGTATCCAGACTATGTTTGCAAATTGAAGAAGGCCCTGTACGGGTTGAAGCAAGCGCCTCGGGCGTGGTACGGGAAGATTGCAGAATATCTCTTATTCTGTGGATTCGTTGCTTCAGACTCTGATTCTAGCTTGTTCATCAAAAAGGAAGGGGTGCTTCGGGTGATTGTGCTGCTGTATGTGGATGACATGATTGTCACCGGGAACTCGAAGGAAGCTGTTGCAAGACTCAGGGCTGAGCTTGCTATCAGGTTTGAGATGAAGGATCTAGGGGAGCTTCATCATTTCCTTGGACTCGAGGTCCAGAGACGGGAGAGCGGAGTGCTCATTTCTCAGGAAGGATATGCAGAGCGAATCGTGAAACGATTTGGCATGGAGGAAGGGAAGAGCAGCTCTATACCTTTGGAGCAACATCATAAGCTTCGGAAGGATGAGGGGAGAATCTTATCTGATCCGTTGGTGTTCCGAGCTCTGGTTGGGAGCTTGATCTATTTGACGATCACAAGGCCGGATATTGCTTATGCAGTTGGCAAGGTGAGTCGGTACATGGCGGAACCACGGAAAACCCATCTTCTGGCGGCTAAAGGCATACTGAAGTATGTGAAGTCGACCTCTGATTTGGGTCTCCTATATAGGAGAGGGTCAAGCTTGGAGTTGCATGGTTTCATGGATGCTGATTATGGGGGAGACGTGGATGATCAGAGATCAACGTCGGGTTATGTCTTTATGACGGGCCCCACAACTATCTCTTGGTGCAGCAAAAAGCAAGACTCGGTGTCTGTTTCTACCACGGAAGCAGAATACAAGGCTTCGGCCTTGGCAGCTCAGGAAGCTATTTGGCTCAGGAGGTTGGTAGAGGACGTTCATCAGGAGGTTCGAGGTCCCACTATGCTACGCGGGGATAATGAGAGTGCTCTCAAGCTGGTTAACAATCCAGTTTGTCACGCGAGGACCAAACATATAGAGATTGAGCACCATTTCATTCGTGAAAAGGTGTTGGGAGGATCTCTTAAGGTCGAGCATGTTCGGAGTGCGGACAATGTCGCAGACATCTTCACAAAGCCGCTGGCAAAGGGACCGTTTACTCGGTTAAGGGAGTTGCTCGGGCTAGTTTCCACTTCCCACTTCAAGGGGGAGTGTTGAAATTGTTGAAGTGAAGTGGATAGGAGTCCGGCCGGTTTGAAGGCTGGAGACCGCAGAGACCGCGCGGTCTGCGCTGGTGCTCTGGCGGTTTGTTCCTGGCGATCTGGTGCGATCGGCCAGCTTGCTTCTTGGTTTAGGTCGCTGGTTCTGGCGACCTGTTGCGGGTTATTTCCGGTCTTGTTCTAGTCGGTCTGTTCTTGGTTGACCGATGAGACCGGGCGGCTTGGTTTCTATTCTGGCGACTTGGTTCAAGTCGGCTAGTTGCTTCTCTGTGTTGGCGATCTCAGGAAGGGTGATCGCTGTTTCCGTGCGGTTTGTGCGCGGCTTGCTGCTGACTTCGGTCTTGGACTGAATTTTGTCCAAGTGCTGTGTTCGCGCGGTCTGGTTTTGGAGACCGTTCGCGAGCTGATGGGTGGTGACTGTATCCCGGTTTGTGCGGTGACGACATCCGTCCACCCGCCTATAAATAGGGGTGCATGGCCCGTCATTCATAACGAGAACTGTAAGAACAAGAGCCCGGATAGTTTCTTGCGGTCTCAAGTTTGAGTTCGCGCGGCTTGGTTGCGAGTTAACCGTTTGTTGTGTTCGCATGTTTGCGGTCAGCAGGTTTCGGTCTCCTTCCTTGGTGATTTCCGGTGGCTCGAATAAACAGTTCGTCTGCGGCTTGTCAGCGAACTGGTTTATTGTTCTTGTGCTGTTCGCAGTAAACTCAGCGGTCAGGCGACCTTCAGCGGTTAGGCGATTTGAGTTCGGTCTGGCGACAGCTTCAGTTCTTTGTTCATTTGAATAAGCTTCAGTTCGTGCGGGCTGAGATTGCGATCTGGCAGTGCAGTTTGTCTGCTCCTGTTCGTGCGGTCTCAAGGTGTTTCTGCGGTCTGACTGTGCAAGCGGTCTGGGAGTACAGCAGAACAATCCGGGCGGCCTGAACCTTTGTTGCAATCCGTGCGGTCTCTTTCTGGCAGACCGCCGGTTTCTGTTTTTTGGTGTGTTTGTTCTTCTCGTCTCCGTGATTCTTATGAATCATGTCTCGCCATGTATGCCTCGCATTGTAAAGCAGTATTATTTCAATAAAGATTTCTTGTGTTGCTGGTTTTGGCATTGTGGTTGTTTGGATATAACTCTTATTGATACAACTCCTGCTTACTCCTAAACGGTCCAATCAAAATTTTAACAGTTAGCTGGGGGGATGAAGTGATCTCCCCTTTCCGGGGCGGAGAGGTTCCTGGTGGGTAGAAGCGATGGTTAGGTCTGCACTAGGAGAGTTGTGGCCAGGGACCTCCTCGGTGGGGTGCTCCTGCTCCGGCGTAGGGAGAGTAGTTCTCTCGAGGGCCAGAGAGGCTCGCGGTGTCGTGGGGGGGGGGGGGGGGGTCCGTGCGAATTTGGAGGAAGTCCCATAGTCCCAAAGGTGGAGGCTGCATGATACAAGAGGGATAAGATGGTGAAAGGCCTAATCATGCGAGAAACCAGTGACAGCTTACCAGATTCAGGAAGTATCCTGCCAGGAGTGACCAGAGGGAGGGACTCCAGAGTCAGCGGGATGTCTTTGGCAGGAGGTGGGAGAGCGTTGACACCCGCCTGGTTGGTCTCGGGAATGCCTCCCATCATCGGTGTCTCCTGCGAGTGGACAGTCTTTGAGATATCACATCAACATTTTGTCAACAAAGCGAGGAAAGGCGCTACCTTGGGAAAGTTCTCGGGAGGTTCGCGATAAGAGGGGGAAGTCTCCAATGCAATTTCATTAGTCACTAAACCCCTCCTGACTGCCTTGGCCTTTTTCGGCCGATAGGGAGAGCTAGGGCCCCTCCTGGAAGAAAGCCAGGGAGCATACCTGGTGACCGAGGAGGAGTCCTTCTCTCGCGCCGTGGCGAGACGCTTCAGCATCTCCTGTGAAAGGGGTTTCGACGACGGTTTCACAAAGGCCATGGGTTGCGAGAGCTTGGGAAAAGGAAAAGGAGAATTTAAGAGGGGAATGTGCAGTGTAAGCGCTGCAGCCTGAGATATATATATAGCAAAGTAAAGGGCCCCGCCAAAAGATTCCCTCCAGGTCAGCATGAACTCACCAAATACGCGGGGTTGGACTATCTTTCCGAGCGAGTACCTCACTCGCAAAGAGCGGGGATTGTGTACAACCCCGTATTTGTCGAGTGGACCCCAGGCTTAAGGTGGACAAAGGAGCAAGCAAGGAAGGCATTCACCCAGGTCAGGAGAGGGCAGAAGAGCTTCAGGGCGAGTGCCGCCACACTCGTGGGGAAACTCGCACGATAAGGGCGCGGATGCATTGGCAACCAGGTAAGTGAGGAAAGGGGGGACCCCACTCGCCCAGAAGATGAAAGACCCGATGAGTGGTGCCCTCACTGACCACTCGCCCCACGGGTGCCAGGGAGTCAGGCACACGGGAGGTCAGACGAGTGGTGCCATCAGGGACCACTCGTCCATAGAGATCTGAGGGTAAAATTACCTGAATACCCTTGGTGGTCTGCCCATAGCTTATTAGAACATCGGAGTTTGGCTGTTAGCAAACCAGTTTGGGGTGCGTTAAGTAAAACCAAAAGGCGGATTTACGCTATTAGCAGACCAGAAGAGAAAAGCTATATATAGAACTTGAAGGGCACATTTGGAGAGGATTCCAATCTTTTGCTTCCTCCTCCTTAGGTCATTTTGGTTAGCTCCTCAGGCTCTCCAAGGTTCCCAACTTCAGCTTTAGCATGGGAGAGAAGCGCTCTAAAGATCTTCCGGGTGTGTGGTGGGACCTCCACGTTGTAGCCAAGGGTCTGTGTCTAGCTCTTAGTCTCCCGTCTGTTTCCTTCCATGGGATCAGTAAGTGATACCTGCCCCCTCTAAGGGGCCCGATCTCCTCGTTGAGGCCAAGTCTTGGTTCACCGCAAATTAGAATGCATACTGGATGTCATGCTTGCATTTGTTTTCATTCAGATGTAGATGGCTAGCATTGGACAGTCACGAGGTTTGTCGAGGAGCACAATCATCCATTTGCAACAGAGAAAGAGATGCACTTATTGAGGTCTAACTGCAAAATATCTCAGATGTAAGGTAGTCTAATGAAGAATATGACACATGCCGGAATAAGAGCAGTGGATGCTTACAACTTCCTTTCAGATGAAGCTGGTGGTGTTGAAAATATTGGGTTCTGTAATATTGATGCCTTCAAATTTGTTCAACAAGAAAGAAGCGTTCTAATAGATAGTGGTGACTCCTCTAGCTTGCTTAGGATACTTCAGGAGAGACAATTAGACGATACTATGTTCTCGTATTATGTGAGAACAACCAAACTAAATAGGCTCACAAGATTTTTTAGATGGATGGACATAAAAAAATAGATTATGATTGTTTTGGCGACGTTATTATTTTTGATACAACATATTGACTTAATAAATATAACTTGGCATGTGCGCATTTCATCGTTGTGAACAATCATTGGCAGAATATTTGTTGGGGGGCTTTCATTGCTGAAGAAACTATAGATTCGTTTTGTTGGGTGTTTGAGACCTTTCTGAAATTTGTTGATGGCAAACAACCGCTTACAATTTTCATGGATCAAGATCAAACCATGGCCTAAGCTATCCAACAGGTATTCAATAACAGTCGCCATCATTTATGCCAATGTCACATATCAAAGAAAGCACTTTCAAAAGATCCCTTCTTCAACCAAGACATAAATGTTCAGGTGTTATTCTATCAATTCATGAGCAAGTTTGATAGTGAAGCCGAGTTTGAAAGATGTTGGATCAAGATGCTAACGACAGGAAATCTGCAGGAGGAACAAATGGTTGGGAGATTTATATAACGTAAAGAATAAGTGGACTACTGCATTCAATATTAATATTTTAGATCTCGGTATTTTGTCAACGCAAAGAAGCAAATCAACTAATAATTGTTTGCATGACAGTTCAAAGGGCACTAATTCACTTGTTGAGTGTTTTTTGGGTTTGGAGAAGCTGGTGCCCTCGTGGCGAAGGTGTTGGATCTTACGACGCCCTTAGAGGGGGGGGGGGGGGGGGGTGGAATAATGGAATAAAAATTCTTTGTAATAATGTTATGAAAATTACTAAATTGTTTTATAATAGGAGAAAGCAAAATAACAATTTAGTTAAAGAAAGTGAATATTGTAATTTGTAATTTAAGATTTAGAAACAAGTGCTAAATTGTTTTATGATGAAAGAGATTGAAATACACAATTTAGATAAAGTGATACGAATTGAAACACTTTGTAACCAATATAGTAGAGATTATGCCAAAAGATAGAAATCAAGTAAACACAAAAAGAGACATGATTGTATTTATATAAAAAAAGTGTTTACATAAATTTGATTTCAATATCGCTAGAAATCGGAGGCGTACAAAATGTAAATATCTTTTCCTTTTCTATACCGACTTGTATCCCCACAAACCGGTTGGCTTTAGCCTATCCTTCCCCGGATAAGGCCTCAAGCCGCTCGAGCCAATCCTTCCCCGGATATGGCCTCGAGCCCCCTAGATCTAATCACCTAGAACTAGTCGCCAACACAAGGCGAATTCCCCCTAAGTCCTACCCAGACCTAGTCGCCAACACAAGGCAAATTCTCTAAACGGTTACAAAAAGTATGGAATGAAAATAAAGATAACAATAATAAAACTCCCTATATGAGATCTCTGAAGATGAGGATGAAGGATCGCTGTAGCATAAGCAAGGTTGAAGTGATCATCCTTCGGATGTAGCGTGACGTTGTCCTCCTCCAAAATTCTCCTTAAGCATTTAGTGGGAGATCCATCTTCGGCAGCATAGCAGTAGTAGAATTGTGGCACTTGCAATCTCTCTGGGATGGATTTGCCAAAACGAGAAAGAGCCCATCAATTTATAGAACTTGAAGATAGCGCCTGCGGCAGCTCCTAGCGCCTGTGGTAGCGTTCGTGTGGAGTGGTTGCAAAACCGTCGGAGGCGTGACGCTGTGCACGAACTTGAGATAGCGCCAGGTGGTAGCGCTAGCGCTGGCGGTAGCGTTCGTGTGGAGCGGTTGCGAAACCGTCGGCGGCGTGGCAGAACAAACTTTCGTCGAACGGAACAATTTTGTCGAACGGAGCTTCAAGTTCGTCGAACGGAGTTTTCGTCGAACGAAATTTTCGTCGAACGGAGCTTCAAGTTCGTCGAATAAAATTTTCGTCGAACGGAGTTTTTGTCGAACGAAGGCAAATTCGTCGAACGGAACATGAGATAGCGCCTGGCGGTAGCTCTAACGCTAGCGGTAGTGCATTCTTCAAGATGTTTGAATTCAGCTGCTTTCTACCTATGGAGTATTGCACCTATAGTTCCTGCACACTATAAACACACGATAAGCAAGGTCAAATACAATTTGGGATTTGTTATTCTCAAACAAAGGGATGTGACACACATGTCGAACAATCTCCCCCTTTTGATAATAACAAATCCTCTTCGCAAGAAATCAACAATAGTGTTTATAGTATATGATAAGCAAGATGATTGTGCAACTATAGTATATGATAAGCATGATGATATGCATACTCCCCCTATCTTAATGCTCCCCCTACATAAATGCAATTTATGTTTTACTCCCCCTAAATGATAGATTACATGAATTATGCTCCCCTGAATCTTATATATTTCTCCTATATAGATTTCTTCAAATAATCTCCCCCTTTTGGTATTATCAAAAGAAGGTAGGGTGAGGGTAGTAAGGAGGCATTCTTTAGGCTAGTTATAAATCATGATTGAGCTTTTGTAATATATGAAATGATAAAGAGTTTAAGCATAGTATATATAAGAGATTTCAAATAAAAAGAGAAGAGTTGTAAGCAAGCGGAAGATTATAAGAAACATCTTTTTGTAAGCATGAAAAGCATAAGTACAAATATGAGTTTTAGTTCAAAATTGAAAGATGTTTTAATCTTTTTGAAATCTCAAAGTCTTTCATAAAGATACCAAGCATGAAATGAATATATCAAAGAGAGATTATACTACAATGTTACTTAATTTTAAGTTCAAGAGATACCAAAACATTGTAGAGATCATGCTAGGTTATCTAGTGCATTTCTTATATAAAGAGTAGTATAGATAAAGCATTAGAATCCAATAATCATGAGAAGAAGTGTTATGAAAGATAATGATGTGCACATAAGTGTATTTTGAGTAATGTTAACAATTGATTTATATCACAAAAATTCAAGACATATGTTGAGTAAAGTGCACAATAAAACACAAGTAAATTACTTTCACACACTTTTAATGCACAGAACTTTTAACAAAGTGGTGTAATAACCAAGGTTTGCACAAGACACTTTACTATTCTTTCCAAGGTGCTCAACCTCACAATGCTTATGAAGACTTATCAGGAGGTTCAAGTAGTGCTTGGTGGAGTTATATTTGTCTACATATAAATTTTTTGTTCACATTTGTGAGACAACATTCTCCAAATACACTTGTTTTGCAAACCCCAATTTTTTGTAAACTTAACCACTTTTCTAAATTTTATAAGTGCAATTCAAATGTAGTGCATGCAATAAACTTATGCAAGTTTTAAATCATTGTACAAATACAATACACAAGCAAACATTTTGGATTTAAACACACATGTTGATTATCAAAATAAGTGAGTGAAATGTATCATTATCAATCATAAAACATTTACTCATACTTAGAGGCATGCTAAGCTTGGTTCTACACATATTTTTCAATACAATTGATGCACTTTAAATAGATATATCAAAGCATGATAAACAAAACAATGTTCATAGTAATTTGAAGGAATAAATTTTAACATTGTAAATAATTCTAAATAATAGAAATCATTCATACTTGATATTATCAATAAAGATCATAGATTATTTTTTTGTTGTTTTGAAAAATTTTTAATGAAATAAACACAGAAAAATCACACAAATATATTTTTGTATTTTTGAATTTTGAATTTTGTAGTTGATTTTTCTTAATATAAATAAAAACAGAAAACCATAAAAACATATTTTTGCATTTTTGAAATTTGAAATTTTATAATTGATTTTCCATAATTAAAAAAAACAGAAAAATCTCAAAAACATATTCTTTGTATTTTTGAATTTTGAACTTTTATAGTTGTTTTTTCATACTATGAATAAAACAAGAATAACAAAAATCAGAAACACAATCAAATAAGTAGTACATATGAACTAACATATTCTTATAGATTTTTAGAAATTTTAAAACACAGAAAAATCAGACACCCACGCTAGCGCCGATGCCAACGCTAGCGCTGGAAACAGTACACGATTTTTTAAGAATTTTAAATTTTTGATTTTGATTGTGTCCTTAGAGTAGTCTTATGCAAAAATTTTGTAATTTTTGGAGATGTCTTGATTGCTCAAATTTGCATAAAACTATAGCTTTTTCAAATACATGTGTTTTATAAAAAATATTTAAGCTCAAAAAGATAAATTATGCAAACACAAGAGGACATTTTTTTATTAAACAACCCAATATATGCATGATTTAAGTGATAAGTAAATAAAATGATCATGCAAAGAGTAATATAAGTATGTACTAAGATTAAAGACTACCCCGACCAAATGTTTACACCCTAGCCCCGTACTAAGTGACGAATGAGCATGAGGAGTCGCACACATTCCATTGGTTGGGGTGTTAGTCCCATATACACACACTAGAGAACACTCAACCTAGCACTCTTTCCCCCCAGTGCCTCACAAGGCCCCACTGGAACCCTCCCCGGTTAAGGACAAGACATCACTTAGAGGTTAGGTCTCTAATGCATACAACCCTACGCCCCCGCTATTGTGAGATATGAAGTCATATGTGAATAATCCTTGGACAACCTATGCTTTTAAACTATGGGTTGATTTATAAACTATGGGTTTTGTTTAATGTGATGAGTTATATAAAGCCGCATAGTTTTCTACTTTTATGAGATGACGATATGAGATAACTAGCATAATTACTAATATTCAATAAGTGACAATGCTAGAATGATGAGTTTTGGATTTAATGTCAAGTCATAAGATTAACATTAAAATTGCATGTATTCCAAAGTAGAATTTCAAATTATAGATCTAGGATAAAGTGATGATTTAGTTTGATTTATTCTTTCATTACAAAGTTGACTCTAGAGTCTATAAATATGAGAGATACATGCAATTACTAGCAAAGCAAATCAATACATCAAACAATGTAAAGAAAACACTATTCATATTTTTATCATAAGATTCCTAATTCCTAGGTGATAAACATTATTGTTTTGACATATATCTTGATAAAACATGAATAATGATTTATGATTATAGGGAATTTTGCATTGAATATATGTTAGATCATCATGAAGCATGTAAATTCTAATTCTCCTAGACTTATGACAAAATGATTTGGTGATTTTCTTTTAAATAAGCATGTTTGATTTGTAAGTCTAGAAAAATGATGATCATCTAATCATATAAAAGACAAAGATCACATATATAAAGTTTTGAAATTTATAAGATTGCTTTCAATAATTGAATTTATTGATCTTTGGTTTTGCATGATAATATATAGTTTCATGATATATATACTAATGATCAAACCATAAACTATGTGCTTGTTGGAATTTTAGTATTCTATTTATGATTTTAAATCACATAGTTATCATGAAATTTGAATAACATTGTAAGTGTTATACCTAGCATAAGTATATAAGCATAGACCAAGAAGTAATGCTAGAATTATGAGTTCGAATGCAATGTTATTACATAGGATTAATGGAGATAATGTTGCACGTAATATGAGAAGTTTTCAAATTAATTTTCTTTAGACCTAGAATGAAATGATTAAACTTTTGATTTGAACTTAATGATACAAGATGATTCTAAGGTCTAAATTACATGCAAACATTGGTGACACACATCACACACATAATATTTAAATTAATATATGAAACAATTATACTAAGGATTGCATGTGATGAAAAATCCATAAACATAGAAATTTCCAAATCAAGCAAACTAAGATAGCTTTTTAAAACGAAGTTGAAATTCGGCAAATTGACAGCACCAAACGAACTCAAATGGGCAAGCCTAGTTCGCCGTTGGATGGAGATTTTTGTGCTCATTCCGAAAATATATTAAACGCGAAAATCAGCCGAGCGGATCAAATGATATTTATGTTTGAAGTTTTGATCGTAAACTCGCATTTTTGAAAGATTAAACATGCGTTTGATGAATTTTTGTTTTCAATTTTTCTAGATAATATTCTTCATTATAAGGGCTATCATATGCAACAAACAAAAATAGAAAAAAGGTTGCGCATTTTAATTTTTAGTTTAAGCCCTTTAATAAACCATTTAAATCCAATCTTTAAAATAGTTTCAATAGTCTTGATAATAATTTCAATATTCAATTTATAATGATAATTCAAGACAATTAAGGGTAAAGGATTTAAAAGGATAAAGAACAACAAAGATGAGAGATAGATCACTTTGAAAAATATATGACTTAATGTTCAATTTTAATTCAAATTTGATTTGATAAACATTAGGCTTAATATATGAAAGTCATATTTCATAAAGTGATCATAGCATGTTTGTTCAAAAAAATAATTAAAAATAAACAAAAGAAAAGAGACAATAAGCATATCATGAAGTAGAGTATTGATATTTCATTTTTAATTGTTTCTACTTCATGCAAATGATTGGATACTAATGAATGAGAGATTTAGGTATCCAAAGGGGACCATGTGGGATGGTTCCTTTGGGTACCCAAATACATCGGTTGCTTTTAGGAAAATAATGATGAATGTGCTTTTTTAATTAAAGATGATATGTCATTTTTCTTTATGGGTCTCCATTCATACATTGGTTGTTTATCTTTTAAATTCATGTTATGATTATGTGACATCTTTATATAATTATATTTGTTTGAAAAATAATTCATTTGTGATTTATGTTTATTCAAATTATTTTTCAAAATAGATTGATGTTGATAATCATAATGAATTTTATTACATGGATTCTTTGAAAGTTTATAAGAGTGATTGTCTTTCTTTAGAAGTGATTGTTGAAAGAGTGGGTTACAATATGTTTTAAAAGATTGATTATTATTTTGATGATTTTCATTTCCACTCTTTCTTATAGACATACTCTTATAATATGAAGGATAATATTTTGTAGTTTGATTTTCATGAAAAGGAGCTTTTAAATATGAGTCATGATTGAAAATATATTGAGACTTATAATATTGACTCTTTAGAATTTTGTGAGGGTCAAAATTCCTTTTGAAACTAAACTCCTTTTGAGTTGATGTGTGAAAATGGTCCGTTTTAGAAATGATTTTCTAAGTTAATTTATCTTTGTTATTCAAAATCTTATGATGAAAGTCATTACTAGAAATTAGAACTTTTCAACAAAAGATTTTAATTGTCTTAGCTTACAAGTTAAATCATCATTTTCAAATATCAATTTTTCATTATGCTTTTTAGAAACTAAGAGCCCTTTTTCAATATCCTTGAAATTTTCTTTTAAAAGATTGCAATCAAAACAAGGAGTAGGAATTAAACTAAAGAGCAAGATAGAGAAGCCATATCATAATTAGATTCTACATTAACATTAGCTTTTAACCCTTTATTTTCTAAACGTAATTTATCATTTGTAATTTTCAATTTCTTAATTTTACGTTTAGCAATTTGTAGCACATGTAATGTGGAAATAGAATTAGTCACAAAGATAGAAGAATTTGATTTACTTACATTGCTATCGGGAGAGTCAAGATTTGAACATAAAGTTCCTTTAACATCTTTTTGGCACTCCTCTTCCAAAGACAACATTTCTTCTTCTCTTTTGCTTGAAGTGTTGCCAACAAATGAGTCCAATATTGTGACGTTGTATTCTTCTTCCTCCAAGCATAAGTCCTCATCGATTTCTTCTCTTGGATCCATAAGGAATTCCTCATCGATTTCTCTCTTAGATTTATCTTCCTCCAAGAATGAGTCCTTGTCGATTTCTTCTCTTTGATCCATAAGGAATTCCTCTTGTTCATCATCTGTGGAAGGAAGACTATAAGTATTCTCAAGAAATTTCCAAACTTCATAAGCAGTAGGAAGTGTATAAATAAGTTTGAAAATATTTTGATCTAATGCACAATATATACTATTCATTGATTTGGCATTTAAAAATATTTCATTTTTATTTAAAATACATGGGGCATTTTAATTGTAATATTCCATACTTTAATATCCAAAGATTTAAGAAATTTTTCCATAAGAAATTTCCACCCATTATAATTTTTGCCTTCAAATAAAGGTGGTGCTAAAGATTTTTCATTTATAAGAAAGTTCCCCCCACTAGTAGAAGCGAGATCATGAGACGCCATTATTCCTGGTTTTTAAACCGTTTGGAATAATCATGGCTCTGATACCACTTGTTGGATCTTACAGCGCCCTTAGAGGGGGGGGGGTGAATTAGGGAATAAAATAATTTGTAATAATGTTATGAAAATTACTAAATTGTTTTATAATAGGAGAATGCAAAATAACAATTTAGTTAAAGAAAGAGAATATTGTAATTTGCAATTTAAGATTTAGAAACAAGTGCTAAATTGTTTTATGATGAAAGAGATTGAAATACACAATTTAGATAAAGTGATACGAATTGAAACACTTTGTAACCAATATAGTAGAGATTATGCCAAAAGATAGAAATCAAGTAAACACAAAAAGAGACATGATTATATTTATATAAAAAAAGTGTTTACATAAATTTGATTTCAATATCGCTAGAAATCGGAGGCGTACAAAATGTAAATATCTTTTCCTTTTCTATACCGACTTGTATCCCCACAAACCGGTTGGCTTTAGCCTATCCTTCCCCGGATAAGGCCTCAAGCCGCTCTAGCCAATCCTTCCCCGGATATAGCCTCGAGCCCCCCTAGATCTAATCACCTAGAACTAGTCGCCAACACAAGGGGAATTCCCCCCTAAGTCCTACCCAGCCCTAGTCACTAACACAAGGCGAATTCTCTAAACGGTTACAAAAAGTATGGAATGAAAATAAAGATAACAATAATAAAACTCCCTATATGAGATCTCTGAAGATGAGGATGAAGGATCGCTGTAGCATAAGCGAGGTTGAAGCGATCGTCCATCGGATGTAGCGTGACGTTGTCCTCCTCCAGAATTCTCCTAAAGCTTTTAGTGGGAGATCCATCTTCGGCAGCATAGCAGCAGTAGTATTGTGGCACTTGCAATCTCTCTGGGATGGATTTGCCAAAACGAGAAAGAGCCCATCAATTTATAGAACTTGAAGATAGCGCCTGCGGTAGCTCCTAGCACCTGCGGTAGCGTTCGTGTGGAGCGGTTGCGAAACCGTCGGCGGTGTGGCGCTGTGCATGAACTTGAGATAGTGCCAGGCGGTAGCACTAGCGTTGGCGGTAGTGTTCATGTGGAGCGGTTGCGAAACTGTCGGCGGCGTGGCAGAACAAACTTTCGTCGAACGGAACAATTTCGTCGTACGGAGCTTCAAGTTCGTCGAACGGAATTTTCGTCGAACGGAGTTTTCGTCAAACGAAATTTTCGTCGAACGGAGCTTCAAGTTCATCGAACAAAATTTTGTCGAATGAAGGCAAATTCGTCGAACGGAACATGAGCTAGCGCCTGGCGGTAGCTCTAACGCCGACGGTAGTGCATTCTTCCAGATGTTTGAATTCAACTGCTTTCTACCTGTGGAGTATTGCACCTATAGTTCCTGCACACTATAAGCACACGACAAGCAAGATCAAATACAATTTGGGATTTGTTATTCTCAAACAAAGGGATGTGACACACATGTCCAACAGGAGGGTTGAGCATGACGAAGATTATAGATGCAAGTATGAGTTGTTAGCTTAAGGGACAATAATTGTTCCCTCTTCAAACTTTTGTCAAAATTGTACACTCGAAAAATGTTCGGCATTTTCGAAAAATCTTTCATGATAGGAGTTATTGGAATTTGTATAGTTGATGAGATGAGATACGATGAACTTCATATAACATATGTGACAAAGGAAAGTGAGAGAGGTGAAGAAGATAAGCGATGGTTTGTGAGCTTTAACAGTTCCAACATGGATGCAGAGTGTTCGTGTAGAGGATTTGAAACTAAAGGTATATTATGTCAACATATCTTGAGGGTATACAATGTACAAAATGTGAAGCAAACCTCACTAAAATAAGTCCTCAAACGGTTCACTCATAATGCTAAAAAGGGTATTTATCTCCCCAATATCCCTGTCATGACCGAGAATGAGTCAAATATGATATTCAGAAACTACTTGATGCAGTTTAGCTACGATTTAGCGAACCAGATTGTGAACTGCAAAATTGTCAAAGAGCATGTGATGCGCGTAATGAATGATCTGTCGTAGAAAACTGATCATATGGTACATTGGGACGAAAGGCAGAAGAAAGGTGTTGCAGATGAGAAAGATAAGAGTAGTACATGTGTTCATGATCCCCCGGTCAAGAGGCCTAAAGGTGCCTCTAAAACTCGTATGAAGGACCACTGGGAGTGAGGAACTATGAAGTCACGTAAGTGTTTGCATATGTTTCCAACAACTTTTCATTTATTTTCAAGACATTTTATATTGTTCTACTTTATGATATTTAACATGCAAGATAATGGATAAGAAAAAAAAGGCTGCAGTGAACGACAATGCAGTAAAGACGAATGATTTAAACTACGTCAACGTCGCTACAGAAAATTCGTCGCCCATAACAAAGGAGTTCAACTTTATAAGTTCATCAACAAACGAACATCACTCTTATGGACCGACAACTCCAAATGCTTTCGATTTAAGTGGCGATTTTTGTTTGGATATGTCATTCAATTTCTCTAGTATACCTGACGTATTCAAACCTTGATGCATGTCCTTATATTAATTGTCTACCTGATGTAATGTTGATGCTTGCCATGTAGCAGAAAACAAATTTATCCAATTTCATTGTTGCAATTGACATCTAGCAGTTATGTCCTTACGCAATGAAATAAACATGTAGTTGTAAACATAATTAAACAGTTTCACCCTTGCAATAAACATGGGGCAATTATGTCCTTAAGCAATGTAATTAACATGTAGCAGCAAAAAATAGTATTCCCATTTCATTCTTGCAAAAAATGGCCCACATTAATGTCTCATACTAAAGTTCTAAATAAAGCCTAAGAAATGTTGGCAGATATTAACGCTGAACAAGTTCTAAAAATGTCGGCAGCTATTTCGACACAAAATTTTGGCATTTCCGACTGTCACGTCCGACAACCATCGCATGACTTTGTTTGAGTTGATATAACAACCTCCATGTACATTATGACAAAAACACAATAGTCGTTGTCATTCTCCTACATTAGTAAGTCAGGAACATCAACTATTTGTCAATCCAAAAAATATGTTGGCAAGACCTCACTAACATCCTCATATAATGTATGGACCTGCAACAATGCAAATTTATATGTACAAAGATTAATAGACCTTAGTTTAATATTAAAGCAACAATGAAAGATGAAAATCCCAATTATAGTTACTATAGTTGGAAGATTAAGTATTCTTATCATAATGGGTAATGATGCTCGATGACGACTAGTTGGTAGTGAGTCGTAATACTCCCAGTGCGCTCTTTGAGTTTGCAAACCAACAAAGCCCAATGGCAGCTAAAGTGATGTGACATTAAAATTATCTTAGAGGAGTTAACGTTGTTCGTTGTTATGTGACTAAGTACTATTTTGGCATTTTGGAATTTACTCCGCTTACAGTTATGCAGTAGGGTTGGAAAATGGGTTAATAACTATGGAAATCAAAAGTTACCACTGTGAAATATTACGTACAACAAAATCCGGAGAGACATATAGAAAGCTTTTCATTTTTTTCGGAGCCCTCTTCCTCTTTGCACTGAGGACTAATGTATACGCATTGAGATGCATATCTTCTAGCCATCCTTCACCCCAAAGGCTTCAACTAAGCCTCTAATTAGCAAAATATTTTCGCTCTGGAAAATTATGCAATTACTAAAACAAAAAATATAATTCAGTCATGCATATTTAGAAAATATAAACAATATGAAAGAATTCTAAACATGTCAGCACTAATACAGTTGGAACCAAGACTTGACCCCAACGAGGAGATCAGACCCCTTAGAGGGGGCAGGTAGCACTTACTGATCCCGCAGAAGGAAACAGACTGAAGACTTAGAGCTAGACACAGACCCTTGACTACAACGCGGAGGTCCCGCCACACACCCGGAAGATCCTTAGAGCGCTTCCCCTCCCAAGCCAAAGCTGAAGCTGGGCACCTTGGAGAGCCCGAGGAGCTAACCAAAATGACCTAAGGAGGAGGAAGCAAAAGATTGGAATCCTCTCCAAAGGTGCCCTTCAAGGTCTATATATAGCTTTTCTCTTCTGGTCTGCTAATAGCGTAAATCCGCCCTTTGGTTTTACTAAACGCATCCCAAACTGCTCTGCTAACAGCCAAACTACGCTGTTCTAAGAGGCTATGGGCAGACCACAAAGGGTATTAGGGTAGTTTTACCCTCAAATCCCTCTGGCGAGTGGTCCCTGATGGCACCACTCGTCTGACCTCCTGCGTGCCTGACTCCCTGGCACCCGCGGGGCGAGTGGTCCATGAGGGAACCACTCGTCATGTCTTTCATCTTCTGGGCGAGTGGGGTCCCGCCCCTCACTCACCCGATTGCTGATGCTTCCGCGCTCCTATCATGCGAGTGTCCCCGCGAGTGGGGCCGCACTCTCCCCGAAGCTCTTTTGCCCTCTCCTGACCTGGGAGAGTGCCTTCCTTGCTTGCTCCTTTGTCCACCTTAAGCCTGGGGTTCACTCGACAAATATGGGGTTATACACTTCCGACCTGCTTTGACACAACTATATTATCGTACATTAATAATTCTTGTGTGCCCAATATGTTATGTGTTGTTTGCGAACACTGAATCCTTTAGTGTGAGCATAATTACAGTACATAGCGTAAGCCTCGGTCTCCGAATGCACAATAAGGAAAACAACTGAGCTCTTCTGCACCTAAAGGAAGAAAGAACAATATCAAATTCTGAATTTTGTTTAGCAATACTTACTGAACATAGTTTTATTTTACATTAATAATACAATCAATGTACAGTTAAAATTGTAATAAAATATACAGTCGAATTACAGTTGAATACAATTGGATTTTGAAATAAAAATACAGACATAATACAATATAATATAAATTTAATACTATCTACAGAATACAAACAGAATACAATCTAATTCAAGAAACTAAATAGAACAATGGAAATCACAAAACATGATTCAAATGGATTACAATGTCAACAATATCACCGACTTTCTCGGACGACATCATAAGTGGTTATGCAAAGATCTCCGTGGTAAAAAAAACTACCAAGGGAGCAAGATAAATAAATTAGATGAGTTAAATAATGAGAAAGATGGATGAGGGCTATTTACAACTTACTATGGAGCTGGATCAACTGAGAACTAGCTCAGGCAAGCTCTTACAGTGCAATGGCTGTTAAAGAAAGCACAGCTGGACTTGGAAGAAGCTCAGGGTGACCAACAGCTGGATCCAGTACAAAGAAGCTCGGAGCAAGCTCGTACTACCATTACAATCTGTGGCTGTAATGCATAGCTACTCACCAAGAAATAGGAAGGCAGAGCGGAAGGGTTTCACCAGAGCTGTAGGGTTTTGCCAGAGCAGTAGGGTTTCGCCGAAGCAGGAGGGTTTTGTGCCCTTTTTGGGTTCCGACAAAGTGGAAGGGAGGAAATAATGTGGGCCCCTATTTTTTGGTGGTATTTATGAGCACATGATAGTTTCTTGCGCTCAACGTGGGGAAATTTTTGCCTTTCACTACATTCAACTATTGTTTTGCCTGATTTGAAGCTTATGTGACGGTAATTTGAAAATTTAGAGGTTTTTTTATTTAAAAAGAATAAATTTCAGAAAACCCAAGTAATTATGGGTCTGTTTTGCAGGTGGTCTGACTATGGCGATGTTTATTTAAAAAAAAATTAGGTGAGTTACTCTCACTTAAAAATAGGTGCGAGAATAAAGACCTCATCTCAAGGAAGCGGACCCCACCAGTGCCTCTTCCGTTTTCGAAAATTGTTCGCTTTTTAGAATCCTGAGAGAAAACCCCGCTCTCATCCTCCGACCGTCATGAAACGAAGCTCTCCTCCTCATTCTATGGCGAAAGCCCGCCCTTGTTCTCCTCCGCCTGCAAAAATACGTGCACGAGTTCTCTTATGGTGGGCGAACCGTGTCCTCATCCTCGTCTGGCAGCCAACAAGGTTGATTCCCTTACTTTAAAAATCGATGTGAGGCCATCTTTGACGGGAGTATTTCTTCGACGGGAGTAGGAGCGTGATTGTAGTTCTTCAGCCGGAGGAGTTCTTCACCTGGAGTACTTTGTTAAAGGCCGAGAAGTACTAGAAGCTTAGTGAATTGAAAATTTTGGTTAGGAAAATTCTATGGAGGTAATAGATCTGAAATCTAAGATTCTTGATCATTCATCCAACTCGATATGTTATTACAATTTTTTCATATTTTAATGTATTACAAAGTTTATCTTCCAAAATCCCTCTACGCTCTTCGCTGTAGTGTTTATTACTCTACCACACATTAATACTGCTGTATTGTCTATGCTTAGACGCCGTATATATCATAATACAAAAATATTCCATAAATCACTGTAGTGTTTACTACTCTACCGCACGTAAATACTGTTGTATTTTCTATTCTAAGACTCAGTATATATCATAATACAACAGTATTCCATAAATCGTTTCCTGCTTGTACACTATAATATTATGTTATAAATGTTAAACTACAGAGTTTATCTTCCAAATTCCCTCTACGCTCCGCGGTGTAGTGCTTATTACTCTATCGCACCTAAATAATACCGTATTGTCTATGCTAAGACGCATTATATATCATAATACAACAATATTCAATAAATCGTTTTCTACTTGTAGACTATAGTATTATGTTATAATTGTTAAATTGGCACTGAGTAGTGCTAAGTAGCAATTTTGGTTTGTTTAATTTAGCGAAGCAATGGAAGCAATGATGCACCGGTATTTGATATAGTTCATTCTGATGAAGAAGCAACATATGTGCAATTCGAGAAACTGGATCATGTTAACAACGCGATATGTTATCCCACTATTTTCATGAACTTTACAGTGTATCTTCCAAATTACCTCTGAGCTCATTGTTGTGGTATTCATTACTATACCGCACATAATTTCCCTCTATACTATTTTTTATGTTCAATGCAGGGAAGAAATAGAAGGCACAGTTCCCCAGTTTTCCATATAATTAATTCTGATGAGGAGGCAGCAGAAGGGCAATCTGAGAAACTTGATCATGCTTGTAACTTGGTAAGTTATCACAATATTTTTATTAATTTCAGAGTTTATTTTCCAAAATCAAGATGTTCTAGCTGCTGTATTTATTACAGTACCATACATAAATTCCATTGTATTTATCTATGACAGTGTAATAAATATGAAAATACAGCAGTATTACAATAACTATTTTTTGCTAATAGACTTTAGTAATAAGTTAACATTGTTAAAATTGTAGCAAACGGCTAACTGCATTAAATTTGTTAAAATTGTAGCGAATGGCTCACTGCAGTAAATATGTTTTCTTCAATGCAGGGAAGCAAGGGTGCAACAATTTTCCATACAGTTCAATCTGAAGAAGAGGCATACAGAATGTACGCTGAGTATTCAAGAAATATGGGTTTTGGTATCCGAAAACAACATATTTATCATTGGACTCATACAAATGTCATAAAGGGCCGAGAATATTGTTGCGCGAAAGCAGGTCATAAGGTTTTGAAGCCCATAACTATTGTGCAATGGAAGTTTCACAAACTTGATACTCGAACCAGATGTTAGGCGTGCATGCACTTCACAGCTGATCAAGAGGGGAAGAATTGGGATATCTCCAAGTTTGTTGAAGAGCACAATCACCCACTTGCTCCACAAGTTGATTCACATTTATTCAGAAATCTTCGTCTAATCTCTAATCATCAAGCATCTCTCATTAAAAATATGATGAGAGCGGGAATTAGAATCGTTGATGCATATAACTTCTTAGCAGATAAAGTTGGCGGTGCACAAAATGTGGGGTTCTCAAAAGTAGATGCCTATAATTATGTACATCGAGAGAAAAGAGCACTAATAGAGAATGGCGATGCAACTCGCTTGTTGGAAATTTTTAAAGACACACAAAGTGAGGATAACATGTTCTCCTTTGATGTTAAGACAGATGATTCTAACCGGCTAACGAGTTTCTTTTGGATTGATGGTCTTGGTAAAATTGATTATGATTATTATGGAGATGTGATTATTTTTGACACAACATATCGGTTGAACAAGTATAATTTGGCATGTGCTCCCTTTATTGCAATAAACCACCATTGTCAAAATGTTTTTGTGGGTGGGGATTTTGTTGCAGAGGAGATGATTGAATCTTTTTGCTGGGTTTTTGAGTGTTTCTTAAAATATGTTGGTGGTAAGCATCCTATCATGATTTTCACCAATCAAGATCAGGCGATGGCTGTAGCTATTGAGAGAGTATTAACTTTGACTAGACATCATTTTTGTCAATGGCACATCTCGAAGAAAGCACCATCAAAGGTACCAAGTTTCAATAAAGATAAGTCTATTCGATATTTATTTTACAGTTGCATGAGCAAATGTGATAATGAAATGGAATTTGAAACTAATTGGAGAGAGATGATAACTCATGGCAACTTGCATGCAAATCGATGGCTAAATGATCTTTTCAATCCTAGGATGAAGTGGTCCACCGCCTTTAACAAGGAAGTATTAGATCTTGGCATTTTATCCACCCAACAAAGTGAGTCGGCGAATAATCGTTTGCATGGATGCTCTAAAGCAACAAGTTCACTTGTTGAATGCTTTCTTGGAATGAAGAATTTAATTTCTGGTTGGCACAGGAACGAACATGTCGAGGACTTTAAATATAAACAAGGGAGTATCACACTAAAATTCAATAGCCGTTTAATACTCAAGCAAATATCTAAAATCTACACACGAAAAATATATTTACTTTTTAAGAATGCTTTTATGGAAGCTGCCCTTGCTTTGATGGTTGCTGATGACACTTAGTGCGGAACAAATCATATAGTATACATCATCAGAAATTGTGATGGGATAGATGTTGGTAAGCAATGGTTTGTCACATATGATACAAACACTAATGATGTGGAATGCTCGTGTAGGGGTTTTGAGACAACAAGCTTGTTATGCAAGCATGTACTACACATTTATAATATTAGGAATGAGAAGGAAATTCCACAGAAATATATACTAAAGCGATTTACATTGCATGCCAAGAAGGGAATCTATCTAAACCATCCTACTACATTGGTTGACTGTGATTCCATTGCCATTTACAGAAATCAAATAATGTGATACACTTACAATTTGTGTAATCGTATTAAAAATTGCCATATTGCCAAGGAGCATCTAGTTAATGTGATGAACGATGTGGGTCAAACTATAAACGAAATGGTGGATTATGATGAGATGACTAAGAAGGGAATCCCTCCCTTTAATTACAAAGGGACAAACTCTCTAAAGGATCCTCCTTGTATGCGACCTAAAGGAAGCCCTAATGCACGTTTGAAGAATTTTTGGGAGACTTCCTCGAAAAAAATAAGTAATGTATTCTATTGAACTTTATTTTCAAATTAAACATTTTGATATGCTGTTTTACCTAATTTTAATGTCATACGGAGCGGAGTCGAGTTGCAAAGGATAAAAGACATGTGAGAGTTGAAGATCATGAAATACAAAAGGAGCATAATTTCGTGGGCTCTATTTCACTACCAACTCCTTCTTCTGTGGATCTATCTGAAGATTTTTCTATTAATGCTGATTTTTCTATTAATTTTCTTTTACAATTTTAATGCATTTGTGATATTTTTAAGTCCCGAATCCTTGTTAAAACTCGCAAGTTGATTAGGTAGTAGTTGTACGCCATATTGTGTTTACGTTTTATAACTTTAAGATTTGACATTATCTTGTCAGTATGTATGAAAGATCGACAGTATTTTAGCACAACTTTTAACAGTATTTTTTGCTATCTTCATAATATTTTGGCAAAATCGACAGTATTATTGCTAATCCGAAAGTATTGAAAATGAACTACATAAATTGCGAAAAATGTGAGCGATTTATCAAACTGGCTAGTGTTACAAGATCGTTAAATCATAAAAAATATCAACTGTATTATATTACCGTATCATTTTAAACTAAATTGAACAAGTGACAGTATAATATTTTCCTCAATCACCATATCGAGCTTTAGCGTTTTGCAGTATTATTGTCATCTTCACACTATGTTAGACTTTTCGACAGTACTGTTGGTAATCCGAAAGTATTGAACATTAGCAACATAAATTGCGAAATACCTAAGAAATTTAGCAAACATAATAAAGTAACAAGATCAACGCAACAATTAAATATTGTGCATTATACCGCTTAGCGACAATATTCATCTTCTTCCACAACCACGAAGGTAAAAAACACTATTACTTGTTTAATTTAAACTAAATTGAACTAATTTTTGTCAACCCATATAATACGGCTTTAATGTTTGACAGTATCTTCACAACAAATAGGAAAAACATACAGTATTTTAACACAACGTTTGACAATATTAATGGAATATTCAGAATTTTAATGAAAATTTTGTTGGATCGTGTGATGCCCTTAGGGGTGAATAAGGGTGTGTTTAAAATATAATTTTTACTTAATAATTTTTTAAACAGATTTTACTTTTCTAAAAAAAAAATTACTTATAAACAATTTCAAACCAATGTAATTTTTGTTTTAAACCAAACACAAATTTCTAAGTTAAAGATTAAGCAACCAAATTTGCAATTAATGAAAGAAGCATAATTATATTAATCATGAAATTTACATACAATAAAATGATCTTAACAATGCTTAAGATCAATGCACAAATATGATAATATAAATTTCACTAATTTTGATTTTACCAATCCTTCTCCCAAGGATCGGAAGGCTATCACTTGTCTCTCCCTAGATCAAGCCCAAGCCTACCCTCTAGATCTTCCCAAGATCTAGACGTAGCACACAAGGCCACAATTTCCTACCAAGCCACGCAAGGACTTGGACGCTCCGCACAAGGAAGCAATTTTCCCCTAAGCCGCGCAAGGACTTAGACGCCGCACGCAAGACGATGATTTCTCTACCAATACAAAGTTGAATGTAAATGAATGAAAATACAAAGTCAAGTGAAGAACTCCCTGGAAAATCAGATCTCTGAAAGGAGGGTTGAAGCCTCGAGATGATCGTTGATGTAGAAACGCGTCCGATCTCGTCTTCAATCTCAATCCTTCTAGCACAAATGGGAGTTGACGGAGTTCTGGAGCTTTCTGGTTCGAATGCACTCTGGAAGATGGTCTGGAAATCTCAAGAACTGAATTCCACGAAGTTTTGAGCTCTTTTAAGAAAAAAGAGCCGTCGCCGTCCGATAGCTACTGTCGCCGGAATCCGATATCTCCAGAGGCTACCACGTGTCCCACTAAAACGAAGTTTCTGCGTGGTGTTGAGGTCGTGGTTGAGACATGGGCTGTCGGATATCCGATAACACTGTCGGATATCCGTTAGCTAAGGTAACTGCTGCACGTCCTGCCGTTATTGGAGGATCATGGGCTGTCGGAAATCCGATAGCGATATCGGAAATCCGATAGCTCTTAACCATTGCGCAGAGATCAAATAAACACGCTGTCAGAAATCCGATAGGGCTGTCGGAAATCCGATAGCTCAAATTTCTGGAAAATGTCATTTTGCTCCAATTGAAAACATGTTATTCTTGCACCTGTTATCTGCACACCATTAATCAAACATAGGATCAAATACATTCGGGATTTGTTATTCTCAAACCGGACGAGTGCGGAACGCATGCTCCAACAATCTCCCCCTTTTGATAATAACAAATCCTTATAAAAAGAGATCGAATAAATCCTATAGAGATAGTGAAAAATACATTATGTGTGTACAAGTGTGAGCTTAAGATCTCCATGATCTCCCCCTTAATATGATCTCCCCCTTAATATGATCTCCCCCTTAATATTAGCTCCTTCTAAAAATATTCTCCCCCTATATATAAACTCCCCCTACATGTATGCTTACTTAATTAATTTAGTATTTTAAGTGATTTAATTGATTTCTTATTATCTTCTCCCCCTTTGATATTAGCAAAAGATGTTAATAGAGACGAGGAAAGAGGATTATAGAGATCTTTTAGAAAATAAGAAAGAATATAGGGAGAGTCAGAGTATACTGGCAGAAGCTTTGTTAGTGATAGAATATTGAGATAAGTAATCATAGAGATGAGGCTAAGCATTCTAGTAATGTGTTATAATGTATAGAAGCAAATATACTTAACCATGATGAGATTTAATTTCAATTATCAGAGAGAGACACAGGAGGATATAGAATATTGAATCGTTTCGGTCCAATTCTCATAAGAAGAAATTTTATAAATAACAATGAAGTGTAGTAGTGATACTTTGAGAAAGAATACATATGAATATATTTAAAATATACATGACCATGGAATTGGTAAACATAACATAAATATACATAAAGCCCATACTTTTGAACCAGAAACTTTGCAAATATACATAAAAGGACCATTTTGTTTTTGCAAGACACTTTACAATTCTTTCCAAGGTGCTCAACCTCACAATGCTCATTAAGACTTATCAGGAGGCTAAGTAGTGCTTGGTGGAGGATCCTTTTCAATTTTTTTTATGTCTTTCAACATTTTTGGCAAAATGAATTTTTTGCATTTGAATTTTCCTCCTTTTATTTGTTTTGAGGATTCATAGATGGGAAGGATCTCCGAATTCACTTGCATGCCATAAATGGTAAAATTTGAATAATTGCAAAGTATCAAAGGTGAAGGTGACATTTATGAAATGTATTTTGTTATGTTCGATCAATCATGATGTATGTATAAAATAAATTTCATTAACATGTATTACCAAAGTAAGTGTTTGTGATTGCTCATTGTCATAGATAAAAGATTTCTTATACTTAGAGGCATGCGAAAACAATTCGTAATTACTATATGAAAGTGTCATCACAATGATAAGTTAAGATTGAACAGCATAATCATGTGGTAAGCTATTGTTTTGAATAATAACATAAGAAGAATCCTTTATGCAAGATACAAAAAATCTCATATGAACATTTATAGAATCAGGTATTGAACAAACTAGTGTAAAACAGAATTTTAATTAAGTATTATTTGTTTTTTTGGAAGCTGTCGGATTTACGATAGGTAGCTGTCGCCATCCGACAGCTCGGAAAGGATAAAAAGATGCATTTCGTCTTTTGACCGACACTTCACTTCATTTTTAGGAGAGTTTTCGAGATTACATTAATATAATTATATTATCACTCCACTTCATTAATATTAATGAAACTCCACTTCACTAATATTAATGGAAACTCCACTTCACTTCACTTCATGATTATATTATCATAATCAGATTTTGATATTCCTGAAAGCAGTGGAGGAGGTAGTCGAAATGAGGAGGAGTCGGATTGAAACAGAGTTCTGGGGGATATCGCCATCCGACAGCTCACTATCGCCATCCGACAGCTGCCCAGCCCAGATTTCTTCCTAATTTTGAGAACTGCTATTATGAGACATTTTAAGTAACCTTTTATTAAAGTTTTGTAATAATTTTGAATATTTAAACATGTTTTATGTGGTGAATGTCTATATTAAGAGTTTGTTTTTCTTTTTAATGGTAAGGCTATGGTGATTTGTTTAATTTTTATAGGTTATAAGTAGGGATATAATTATTGTGAAATGTCTAGGATTCCCAATTCTAGCTGAAGCATTGAAAAACGGGAATCCGGTAATGGTTTTGTGAATATATACGCTAGTTGATTGTCCGTGACTATAAAGTTGATATGTATATTACCCTTCTTAATATGATCCCTTATAAAATGATGTCGGACATCTATATGCTTAGATCTAGAGTGTAATACGGGATTGTTAGTTAAGTCTATAACACTTTTATTATCACACTTTAATTCTACACTACTTTGTTGCATGCCAAAGTCTTCTAACGTTTGTGACATCCAAAGAGCTTGGGCACAACAACTACCTAGTGCAATATATTTGGCCTCGGTAGTATAGAGGGCAACCGAACTCTGTTTCCTACTCGACCATGAAATAAGTGAAGGGCCGATAAAATGACAAGTGCCACTAGTGCTTTTCCTATCTAAAGAACATCCCGCATAATCTGAATCCGAAAAACCATGCAAAATAAAGGAATCATTATGAGGATACCATAATCCTAATTTAGATGTTCCTATAAGATATCGAAAGATGTGTTTCACCGCTTTTAAATGTAACTCTTTAGGATTAGCCTGAAATCTAGCACATAAACAAACGACAAACATAATGTCAGGTCTAGAGGCGGTTAAATACAATAAAGATCCTATCATACTTCTATAAAGGGTTTGCTCAATTGAAACACCACTTTCATCTTTTCCTAATTTTAGTGAAGTACTCATAGGAGTGTTTGCATACTTAAGATTTTCAAATCCAAATCTTTTTAACATATCATGAATATATTTGGATTGACATATAAAGATACCATCATGTTTTTGTGTAATTTGAAAACCTAGAACATATGAAAGTTCTCCTACCATGCTCATTTCAAATTCATTTTTCATAATTTGAACTATTTCATTACACAACTCTTCATTAGTGGCTCCAAAAATAATATCATCAACATAAATTTGCAAAATAACTAAATCATGATCAATTCACCGGGAGGCACATATTCTTCTCTTTCTTCTCCTTCTCTATCTTCTTCTCTTTCTCCTTCTCTCTCTTCTTCATTTTCTTCTTCATTTTCTCCAAGTTCTTCATCATCATTCTCCACTGAAGGAAGGGGTTCATCTTCTTTTCCTGTGATTTTCTTTTCTACACATGAAACAAACTCATCAAACCTAACATGAATAGATTCTTCAACTATTTTTGTTCTTTTATTAAAAATCCTATAAGCTTTACTAGTTGAAGAATAGCCAAAAAAAATACCTTCATCACATTTTTCATCAAATTTTCCTAAGGAATCTTTAGAATTCAAAATAAAACATTTACACCCAAAAACTTTGAAATAAGAAACATTTGGTTTTTTACTAAAAAATAATTCATAAGGAGTTAATTTTAAAATAGGGCGAATCATTACTCTATTAATTACATAGCATGCCGTACTAACCGCTTCAGCCCAAAAAGATTTTGGTAATTTAAACTCAGATAGCATCGTACGGGCTAACTCTTGGAGAGTTCTATTTTTCCTCTCCACTACACCATTTTGCTGTGGTGTACGTGGAGCGGAAAATTCGTGTTTAATTCCTAACTCCGTACAAAAAGAAATAAACTTTTCATTTTCAAATTCTCCTCCATGATCCGATCATATGCGTTTAATTTTTAACTCAAATTCATTTTGAATACGCAAACATAATTTTGAAAATTCTGAAAATGCATCGGATTTGGAGGTTAGAAATAAAGTCCAACAAAAACGAGAATAATCATCGATTAATACAAATGTATATTTTCTACCTCCTAAGCTAGAAATTCCAATTGGCCCAAATAAATCCATATGTATTAATTGAATTGGCCTAGTGGTAGAAATAATATTTTTACTTTTAAAGGATGATTTTGAAAATTTTCCTTTTTGGCAAGGCACACATAGTGAAGAAGATAAATTTCCATTTAACAATGGTAAACCTTTAATTAATTTATCTTTTGAAAGTTTTGTAATTAACTTGGCACTAGTATGTCCAAGTCGCCTGTGCCATAATTCTAATTCATCATTTTTTGATAAAAAACATTTTAAAGTAGAATTTGAAAAATCAAGAAATTTAATCATATATACATTATGACATCTAGGTGCGGTAAAAACAATTTCTTTTGTTTTAGAATTAATAATTTTGCACAAATTTGTAGAAGATTCAAATAAAACATCTAAACCCTTATCACATAATTGACTAATATAAATCAAATTATGGTTTAATCCTTCTACAAATAAAACATTTGAAATTGAAAAAATTTTGTTACCCACAACTCCGATGCCGATGATTTTTCCTTTTCCATCATCTCCGAATGTAACAACTCCTCCTTTCTTCATCTCCAGGCTAAGGAACTTCTCTTTATTGCCCGTCATGTGCTTTGAACAACCCGAGTCCAAGTACCACACGTATTCTTTGTCCATAGCCTGCCAACACACCTAGAAAGAAGAGGTGAGTAAAGATCTGGTTACCCAAGTGGTTCCACCTATAGTATAGGTAGAAGCCTTAGGCACCCAGATTTGTTTAATTTTACTTTTTCCTTTCCTCCAGCAAGAGTCCGTAGTGTGACCAAATCTATTGCATTTGGCTCATGTAATGTATTGAGATGAGTATAACTTTTCTGGACTTTTACTGGATGAGGATGAAGTATTAGACAATTTATTAACTTCAGAATTTGTAAAAATAGATTTTCTGGACTTTTCACTATCGCCGGCGATAGTGGTTGTCGCCGGGCGATAGCTTCCTGACGTGTATCCGATTCCAAACCTTCCAGATCCATGGCGTTGGTATCCTAAGATCATATCCAGTGATCTTCGGCCCATTCCAAATTTTTTCATGGCTAGTGTTAAGTCATGAATCTGGTTTCTCATTTCTGTATTCTCGGATACTAGATTTACGCATCTACGTTCAAAAGATTTCTTTCCCTCATGGACTTTGGAAATTGAAGATTTCAGATCTCTCTCTAAAATCTCATTCTTTTTAGTTATTGTAGAATAAGATTTGGAAAGAGATTCTTCAAGTTCTTTAATTCTTCCCCAAAAGTGATCACACTCTTGGCAAGAAATATCTCTTTTTCCAATAGTCTTAACTTCATTTAATAAATTTTTGTTTTCTTTAAGCAAAATTTCATTTTCAGATTTAAGAAGATCATTATCTTTTAAACTCTTTTCAAAAAATTTGCAAGTCTTTAAAAATTCAGAAAATAATTCATCGTAGGTTGGAGGAGTTACCTCAGTGTCACTTTGGACACTGCATTCGTCATCAGATATGACGCTCTTTCCCATTAAGCACATGTTGGCCTCCTCTTCTTTACTTGAACTTGAACTGCTTGCATCCTCAGAAGTAGTATCATCCCATGTTTCCGCCTTCAACACCTTCTTCGACCCTTTGTGCTTCTTTTCTTTAAGTTCTTTTAAGTACTTTGGACACTTGCTTCGGATGTGTCCTAACTTCTTGCAGTGATAGCACTCCGGTGGCGGTCTTTTTTCCTCCTCATCACCTTCCTTTCCTTTTTTCTTCCTAAACGTCTCCTTCTTAAAATACTTCTTAAACGAATTCATTCTCTCTGGATTTTTCATAAATTTTCTAAATTTTCTAACAAATAAACTTTCCTCATCTTCTTCTTCCTCCTCAGAATCACTAGTTTCTTCCTTCTTAGATCTTAGAGCCAATCCCTTCTTCCTTGGATCCATATACTCTTGTTGTTGAATTTTCAATTCAACTTCATGAGTTTTCAAGTTCCCAATGAGGCTATCCAATTGTAAGGTCTTAAGATCATGTGACTCGGAAATTGCAGTCACTTTAGGATTGAACTTCGGGGGAAGTGATCTTAAGATTTTCCTTACTAAGTCTCCATTTGAGAACACCTTTCCTAGCACCTTTGAGTCATTCCCGATTTTTGTGAATCGTGTGTAAATCGTATCAATCTCTTCATCTACCTCCATTTTGAACCTTTCAAATTCAGACTCCAGTTGAAATAGCTTTGAATCCTTTACCTGTGAAGTACCTTCGTGAGTAATTTCTAAAAGATTCCAAATATCAAAAGCAGTATGACAAGCACAAACTCTATTAAATTCAGTGCGATCTAGTGCACAAAATAAAGCATTCATGGCTTTTGCATTGTTCTTACATTTTAATTTATCATTGTCATCCCACTTGTCTTTGGGTTTATCCATAGTTACATCTCCTACAACAAATGTTGGAGAAGTGTAACTAGATTCTACCATATTCCAGACTTCTATATCTAGCGCAATTAGAAAACAACGCATACGCATTTTCCAATAATTATAGTCTGTGCCCGTGAATAAAGGTGGTCTACTTATGCCTTGCCCCTCAACGAATGCATGATCGTTGTGCGCCATTACTCCCGGTGGTAAAACCGTTTTGGAGTAACCTTCCTCTGATACCACTTGTTGGATCGTGTGACGCCCTTAGAGGGGGGGGGGGGGGTGAATAAGGGTGTGTTTAAAATATAATTTTTACTTAATAATTTTTTTAACAGATTTTACTTTTCTAAAAAAAATTACTTATAAACAATTTCAAACCAATGTAATTTTTGTTTTAAACCAAACACAAATTTCTAAGTTAAAGATTAAGCAACCAAATTTGCAATTAATGAAAGAAGCATAATTATATTAATCATGAAATTTACATACAATAAAATGATCTTAACAATGCTTAAGATCAATGCACAAATATGATAATATAAATTTCACTAATTTTGATTTTACCAATCCTTCTCCCAAGGATCGGAAGGCTATCACTTGTCTCTCCCTAGATCAAGCCCAAGCCTATCCTCTAGATCTTCCCAAGATCTAGACGTAGCACACAAGGCCACGATTTTCTACCAAGCCACGCAAGGACTTGGACGCTCCGCACAAGGAAGCGATTTTCCCCTAAGCCGCGCAAGGACTTAGACGCCGCACGCAAGACGATGATTTCTCTACCAATACAAAGTTGAATGTAAATGAATGAAAATACAAAGTCAAGTGAAGAACTCCCTAGAAAATCAGATCTCTGAAAGGAGGGTTGAAGCCTAGAGATGATCGTTGATGTAGAAACGCGTCCGATCTCGTCTTCAATCTCAATCCTTCTAGCACAAATGGGAGTTGATGGAGTTCTGGAGCTTTCTGGTTTGAATGCACTCTGGAAGAAGGTCTGGAAATCTCAAGAACTGAATTCCACGAAGTTTTGAGCTCTTTTAAGAAAAAAGAGCTGTCGCCGTCCGATAGCTACTGTCGCCGGAATCTGATATCTCCAGAGGCTGCCACGTGTCCCACTAAAACGAAGTTTCTGCGTGGTGTTGAGGTCGTGGTTGAGATGTGGGCTGTCGGATATCCGATAGCACTGTCAGATATCCGTTAGCTAAGGTAACTGCTGCACGTCCTACCGTTATTGGAAGATCGTGGGCTGTCGGATATCCGATAGCGATATCGGAAATCCGATTGCTCTTAACCATTGCGCAGAGATCAAATAAACGCGCTGTCGAAAATCTGATAGGGCTGTCGGAAATCCGATAGCTCAAATTTCTGGAAAATGTCATTTTGCTCCAATTGAAAACATGTTATTCTTGCACCTGTTATCTGCACACCATTAATCAAACATAGGATCAAATACATTCGGGATTTGTTATTCTCAAACGGGACGAGTGCGGAATGCATGCTCCAACAAATTCGACAGTATTTTGGCACAACGTTAGACAATATTATTTGTAATCCGACGTTATTGAACACTAACAACATAAATTGGTAAAATAGTGCGCAAAATCTTTCAAAATTCATTAACTTACAAGATCATAACATCAAAGAAATATTGTTCATACTGAGAGAAGTAGTAACATTCAAAGTGTTCGAAAACCACCAAGGTATAAGAATAGTATTACAATATCAATTTAAATAAAAAATGAACCAGTGAAAACCAAATATTGCCCTCAACCATACATGTTTTTGTATGGACAAAATGACTGGATGATTTCAGCCCCTATTTCTTCATGAAAGGCTGGCATTTTTTTATGCCAACCTTGATTTCTACTCCAGCAAATATTCAACCTACTAACCACAGTTTTCATATACATCATCACGAATACTCCACAATCATCACCATTTGATTGCGTGGGAATTCCAATCACAGGTTGAATCAGCCATTCAATTACTTTTTCAGGAAGTCTATCTCCAATCTCCTCGTGGAGGTATTTAAGCTTCACAGATCAACAAATATAAGCAAGATAAATAGATTAATAATTAAAAAGCTAATTGAAATGTATACAAACGTCATTATTACCACTTTGTCTATATTCCTTAGATGCATTGCATATGGCAAAGAGTCATAAAATTCCCAGATTTAGTCATTCATATTACCAACCAATAAAGTTCAATGGTCGTTAACCTGAATAGGAATAAGAAGCAAATCTTAGTACTTGATTGAATCCTTTGTAATGTGGCTTGTCAGTAATATGCAATTTTTCACTGAAGCCTTTTCGTATTGCTGCAACATAAGTATTATAATCTTAGTCTACCGATAACAATATAATTATTTAATGATGCAACCAATTTTATAATTACATCAAAAAATCAATTTCATATTTTCCTTCCAAACTTGCTTTAGAATTTGGTTTAATGTTGTCAATTTAGTCAATCTTACTTGAAATACTGTAAACTATGACAGTATTATGGTCAAATATACAGTAATATTTGTACCGATTATCACAAAAGATGATAGTAATAAATTTTATATTGCATTACTAATAATTTAGTATAAGAGTGTTAGATTCATATTTACTTACTGCATGAGTAGGGGAATTGTAAAGAAAGGGCTTGATAAGATTTGGATGTAGTGTATTATCCATGCCCAAGACGACACTGTAGGCATCTAAATGAAGGTCATTAATCCACCCACTCCTCAGTAGTTGTTCCATATCTGAGCGACGCATCACCAAATTTCCTCGCTCAAATATGATATAAGAACTGCAATAACTCAAATAATTTTAACCAAGTAATATAATTATATTTTACATAAGCCGGGTTATAATATGTATACCTATCTTTGAATTTCACCATACATTTGTCTATTACTGCCCGAACCTTCGATGAAATCATCGTTCTACCTGGAAATTGAAATAAATCTTTAGATGGAGAGAATATTACTCTCTTCTTTCTGTCTGGCTGCCCTTTAATTGCTTTAATCATACCACTTTCATGTATAGTTTCTGGATTTCTTATGGGAAGCGACGACGGTACGTAATGATGCGGTGATAATGGTGTGTGTATCAATGATTAACCTTCCAGTGATGATATTGTGTGGAATGGCTCACTGCATGATGTCGGAGGCAAAGGAGAGCTATGTTTGGACGCCAACACATCAAACCTTTCATCGTAGTTGCGGCGTAACTTCAACACTTCTTCATTGACATATTGATGTACTTCGTCATTGCCTTATTCTAGAATCCATTTCAATTTTTGTTTTTTGCACTCTCTTTGTAGAGCCTTCTCCATCTCCTTCCTCTTTAGTACTTTACTTTCCTTCGTCTTCCTCTCCTTTCTTCTTCTCTCACTTTTGCTTAATTTATTCCCCCCATCTTCAAAAATCTTCCCAAATCTAGTACTAACAAACCTCATTATATGCTTCTCAATACTTTCTTCCTTCTCCTCCTCCTCCTTCTCCTCCTCATCTTCTTCCTCTTCCACCTCTTCTTCTTTCGAAATACTCTCGAAATAAAATCTCTTCCTCTTCAACTCCAAGAAGTTGCTTCTCGGTTGGAAGAACATTCTCGAAGGATGTACAAACCTACACAGTGTTGGTACAATGTAAAGGGATTATAGAATCCAAAAATTAATGAAAATATTATAACATTAACCTTATTAGCACACTTCAGGTTGGAATTTAACGATAAACAAAACTTAGCAGTAAAACTCGTCGTTGAAGACCACCGGGATAGTCGGGGTCTAGCTAAGTCATCAAAGCTTTCAGTAACCTTTGTTATCTCTAGGAACCATACCTACGCATAAAAATAGTTAAGATAGACCATAAGTTTCATTTTTTATAAATTAAAAACAATAATCAACATGCACATACATACCACCAGCAACATCGAACATCCCTCCAAGTAGCCTATACTATCCTCAATAGCTTTTGTAGACGCCTTTCGACTTAACACCCTGAACTGCGACTGCATAAATTTATGCACTATCTTTGGCCAGTTGTATCTCTGAAAGTCTTCAAGTCCACCAAAATTTTGTATACAAGTTTGTATTTTTAATATTTTTAGCGGGAATAAAAACTTGCAAATTACATATTTCTCTAACATGTCTACTCTCCTCTTTTCTATATCTTCCGACAATCCACAACGGCTAGCCGATGCATATCGTTTATTAAATCCTTTTGTTGCAAGGAAGAAAAAGGATGTCGTTGGAAATTAAACTCAACTCCATGATTCGGCAATCCTAAAAGCATTGCTACTTGATTGACTGTAAACCTGACATAAACATTGCCAAGTAGGAACGCGATGTTCTTCGTCGAGTAACTTCTCAGCTAGGTGCTGAGAAGTGGGATGTTTTGCTTTAGGTCCGGGATCGAAAACAATTGAAGTATACCAGCTAGACGAAGATCATTCTTAGAGTTCTCAGTAAGGACATCTAGGAGTGGCTTTGCACGTTCCTTGAATGAAGATACTGAAAGTGGAGGTTAGATCTTAAGTTACTCTAGAGGGGGGGGGGGGGGGTGAATAGAGTATTAAAACTTTTCCTTAGTTTTTATAGCGGTATTAAAATAGTATTATATATAAGTGTAAGCAGTGTGAGAATTATATTAACAGAAAAATTAAGTAAATGAAATCACACAACAAACAACACAAGCACAGAAAATAACCAAACACAGAAGACACAAGGAGCTATAGTAGTTCCCCAATAAATCTGGGTACGTCTACTCTTCTACCACCCATGGTAGGAATCCACTAGGATTTTTGATCAGGTGCCCTCACACCAAGGGATTTTTGTTCAGGTGTCCACACACCGCAGAGCTTTTGTTCAGGTGCTCAAAACCAACTAGATTTTTTGATCAGGTGTCTTGCCACCAAGGAGGTACACTTTTGAAGGGAGTATTAACCCTGTACAAGAGAGGTAAGAAAGAGTTTATAGTGTTCTTCTCTGTCAAGATGCTGAGATAAGACTCTAGTGGATGTTGTTGTAAAGCTCCCCCTATCTGATTGAAGTATTTGACAGAAGATGGAGAAGCTTTCTCTTGAAAACTAAGATCTCCTGTAGCAGATTGATCTGGAAGAACAGGTTCTTCAGATTGCTTGTTGCTCTTTTAGAAGATCTAAATTTGTAGCAGATTCTGAGAGAATGCTCTTGAGGAAGGTGTTCTCAGAAGAAATTTTTTGCTGCTTGTAGAAGAAGAAAAAGAAATACTTGCTGAGAGATGTGTCTCTTTCTTCTTTTTCTGCTGTATATATTCTTTGTATTCTGTAATAGAATAATTTTTGAATTATGTCGACTGATTCATATATGTCCAAAAACAAAAACTGTCTTTAATGTATTCTATATTTGTGAATAGAATAATCAGTCTTTAAGACATTGTTGGAATAACAACAAAACTCAAACGACTCTGGCAGGTCCTTTAATTCCTTGGCCGTGAAAAGATTCCTTTTCATTAAATGTCAACGGCTATTGCTGTCTTGGAAAAAGGAAAGAAGGGAATATATTAACTGAGTTTAATATCTTTCCTTATCTGTCAGAATACGTCCAAAGATATTAAATAGATCCGTTATAGTCGTCGTTTTGCTGTTAGGATAAATAGAATGTAGCTGATAACAAATCTGGGCTTCAATAAATGATCTGTCGAACACTGGCTATAATCTGTCGAGCGCCGTCCAGAAGATGTTGAATGCTGGGTGGAGACTGTCGAGCGCTGTCCAGAAGATGTTGAACGCTGGCTGGAAACTGTCGAGTGCTGGCAACAAAAACTGTCGAACGCTGGGAGCCATCTGTCGAGCACTGCTAGCCATTTGTTGACCGCTGGGAACTTTAGATTTTATCTTAAGTTCTAGCTAATTTATCAGCCTAAAGACTTGACCCTTAAACTATACAATGGGGTCAACTGATCCTAATCAATATATAGTGATCCTAGCCCAAAACAGTAAAAGGGTTGCTCCAACAATCTCCCCCTATTTGGGTTAGGATACTATTTGACAAATAAATCAAATAATAAATAACACAAAGATAAACAACAGAGCAGGAATATATCTGACAAAATTGAAATGCTTCAGCAGATAATATTGAAATAAAATGCTCTGAGTTTAGAAACATTTATACTGAATTCAAGTAGTTCAAAGACAGAAGGAATTTGAAACTGTACTTTTTCACTGTGAGGAAGGCTTGAAAATGATTTCCCTGTTGGGATCTTCAGCTTGCTTCTTGCTCATGTAGCAATTTTCTGGACTTATGATTGTTTGAGATGTAGTAGGAAGAACTACTGCTGCTGGATACTTCTTTAAAAATCTTTCAGCATTAAAAAATTTTCTGGAATTGTACTTTTCAAGCTCTTGCTTTCTGAATTCAGACAATGTGGAAAATTGAGAATGGTCCTCACCTTCAGCCTTAGCTTTATTGATCTGAGCAATAGCTACTGATTCTCTGAATATAGCCATGTGAGCTATTTCATCTGTTTCTTGAATTTCTGGAGAAGGAGACCTTTCAACAGAATCATTTGCCTGCTCTGAGGTTTTATTATCTTGAAGATTCATTCTGCTGTGAAATAAGCCATTTGAAAAAGTATATCTGTAATCTGAAATTGGTCTGGAAGAACTTGAGGGAGGAGCTCTGGCTGGTGTAGAACTTTGAGAGCCACTGGAGCTTTTATGAGTTCCTTCATATCTCCTAGACTGCTGGGGGGCAGATCTAGAGAAGGAGGAAGACATCCCTGCTGATCCTGCTGCTGGAGGAGGAGGAGGAGGAGGGTGATTGAACTTAACTGGATTATCAGGCATATAACCAGTTTTCTTGAACTTCTTTCTTCTTTTCTGCTCATTTCTGGAGAGTGTCATCCAATGATGTGAGACTTTGTCAAGAGGGATATTGTGGAGAATATAATATTGGATATCATTATCTGGATTAGGAGGCTTGGGGATAGCTTTAGACTTAGCCTTTGTTTTCTTTCTTTTTCTTGACAGTGTATCATCAGAATCACTATCATTATCTTCTTCATCAGAATCAGAAGAAGAGATTGGTGTATCATATAAATCTGCTATCAATTTAAGAGCATTGATCCTTTGCTCTTCAACTTCATAAGCTTCATCTTCTGCTTTCCAGATCTCATCAAAGTCTGGAATTGGAGTTTCATCAAAGATAAAAGTTGGAAAGTCAGAATTTGTGATTGCTTCTTCTGACATTACAACTAGTTTTTCTTCTTGACCGAGAGCTTGATCTTGAATGAAAACTGTATCTGTAATCTTAACTTCAAAACTTCTAATTATCTTATTTAACAGAGCTTCATTAACTGGAGCAGTGTATGGGACAATTGCTCTAGAAAAATTATGCTGTTGAGGTAAAACTGGTAGAACTGTACTAAACTGAGAAAGCAAATAAATAATATATATAGAGGGATTAATAGAAACATTATTTATTTCTTCTGGACCTGGTAGAACTGGTTCTTCTGAAATTGGAAGAACTGAATTTCCAAGTGCTTGAGCATCTAGAGCTTCTTCATCAGACATCTCCCCCTGCCTAGCTTCAGGGAAACCTGTATCTAGGCCCCTAGAAGAAGGGACAGATTGAAAGGAAGGGAAGGAAGAAATCTTTTCAGATAAAGCAGAAATAGATTGAACAATTGGAGCAAGTTTTGCATCCAATAACTGGTCTAGTTTGGGAAGGATGAGACCAAGTATCTGATCAGCTACAGAGAAAAGATTTAAATAAGTGAATTCGTGAGAATGAGAGGAGGATGGCTCAGAAGAGGGAGGAATAGAGATTGGTACAAAGATGTTTGAGACATCTGCACCTTGTTGAGAGGGTTCTTGATGAGTAGAAGAAGAATGATGGATAGGGCATTGGGAATCATTATGAGTAGGAGATGGAGGTGGAGAAGAGTGATGAGGGAGGAGATCAAAAGAAGGAGGGGGAATGTCATCAATATGTGTAGAAGAATTGTAAGGTGGAGATTGTGCAGGGGAAAAACTTTGAGTAGTAGGAGGTGGGAGAGGAAGGGAGGAGACCAAAGGAGGAAATTCTGGAAGGGTTAGGGAAGAGACTGAATCAGTCCTTGTGTCTTAAGAAGCTTGCTTGACTGACTTTGGATTCTTCTTTGGAAATACCCTTTCCCACTTAGCAAAGAGAGCTGAGGACAGCTTCTTGCTAGCATTGATTGTTACCTTTGGGGAGACCAGAAGGTCTGGATGCCTTTCCTACAGAACAATTCCTAAAATTCTTCCAAAGCTAACATTCTCCTTGGAAATCTTTTTCTTAATCAAATTAAACAGAAGTGATCCCCAGTTCACTTTCTTTTTCTCCATCAAGGCCACCATCAACAGAAATTGGTGCCTATTAGCATAGTCATGTCCTGTTGTTTTTCCTAACAACACTTTGCCAACTATATCTGATAAGAATTTGTATTCCAAAGACAGATTTTTCTTAAGCAGATGATTAGGGTTTCCAGAGGAGTGACCCATTTTGACTAAAGCTGCTTCAAATTCATCAGAACTAATTTATATATCTTCTTCACCATTCACAAGCCCAAAAACTTCAGTTAGAATGGTAGGGGTAAGAGAAACCTGGTGTCCTGAGATTGTGCCCGTCAGACATTCAACTTCTTGCTTAATTGTGAAACACCATTCTTTTATTTCAGCTGTGTGAAGCTTTATCCTCAAGCTCATTAACTTCCTCAACTGTTGCTCTTCAAAGAGTTGAAGGATGTCCTTGAAGATTTGATCAGATGTTGCGAAGGATTCCATATCTATGTCGAACCCAGCATCGAACTTCATGGAATAGAGCGAGGCTTGAGAAATCGCCATTGAGTCCTGCAAAAGAAGAGAAAGATCAAGTGCAAAAGGGGAATTGGAGGGAAACGATTTCTGTAGGCGCGCTCTTAAGAAATACAAGTAGTAAATATATATGAGAAAAAGAGGCGCATTTGTGGAGCGACGTTCAACAACTAACCCTGATAAAGACAGAAGTCGAAAAGACTTTAAGTTTTTGTCAGACAGCGTTCGACAAAAAATATCCTTTTCGTCGACCGCTGTTCAATAGGTAACATTTCTTTATCGATTCTGAAATATAAGGTTTTGTCGACCACCGTTCGACAAATGATATAAATTCGTCGTTCTCCGTTCGACAAATTTTTGAGGTAAATATAGAACTTAATTTACTAGCAGATTGAGTCTCCATCTATCATTCCAAGTTGATTTATAAAGAAGATATGCTTCTTTTCATCCAATGGCTTGGTGAAAATGTCAGCTCTTTGTAAATCAGTAGGAATAAATTGTAGGCAAATTTTATTTTTATCCACATTATCCCTAAGGAAGTGGTGCCTAATTTCTATGTGTTTAGTCCTACTATGGAGAACTGGATTTTGTGCTATAGATATTGCACTAGTATTGTTACAAAATATAGTTGAATTATTTAAGTTGACTCCATAGTCTAGAAGTTGATTTTGTATCCACAATATCTGTGAGCAGCAACTGCCAGCAGCTATATATTCAGCTTCAGCTGTTGATATTGACACAGATGTTTGTTTCTTACAAAACCAAGACACAAGCCTATCACCAAGGAACTGGCAAGTCCCTGATGTGCTTTTCCTGTCTACTCTGCATCCAGCATAATCTGAATCTGAGAATCCAGTTAATTCAAATTCAGATGCTGTTGGATACCAAAATCCTAGATTAGGGCAACCCTTTATATATCTCAAAATCCTTTTTAGCAAAATTAAGTGAGATTCCTTGGGGTTAACTTGAAACCTAGCACAAATACAAGTAACAAACATTATGTCAGGCCTACTTGCTGTTAAATAGAGTAATTAGCCAACAATTGCTCTATATACTTTTGAATCAACAGGTTTCCCTGATTCATCATTATCAACAACAGCATTTGAGGGCATGGGTGTTTTCATGGTGGAAGAATCTGACATACCAAATCTTTTCACTAATTCCTTAGCATACTTAGATTGGGATATGAAGATTCCATTTGAAGTTTGCTTCACTTGGAGACCAAGGAAGTATGATAACTCACCCATACTACTCATTTCAAATTTAGATTGCATTAGATTTGAAAATCTTTTGCACAAATTTGAATCAGTAGATCCAAAAATAATATCATCTACATATATTTGAACTAGCAGAGTTTTATTTTTATGTATCCTGAAAAATAAGGTTTTATCTATTAAACCCCTACAGAAATTGTTTTCCAAAAGAAAACTAGCTAAAGTTTCATACCATGCTCTGGGAGCTTGTTTGAGACCATAGAGAGCTTTCTTAAGCTTAAATACAAAAGAGGGTTGAGTTGGAGAGAGGAAACCTGGGGGTTGTTCCACATATACTTCTTCTTTGATTTCTCCATTCAAGAAAGCACTCTTTACATCCATTTGATATACCTTGAACTTTTTGTATGCAGCAAATGCAAGAAATATTCTGATTGCTTCAAGTCTTGCAACAGGAGCAAAGGTTTGATCATAATCAATCCCTTCTTCCTGTGAATATCCTTGGGCTACCAGTCTTGCTTTATTTCTTACAATGTTGCCTTGTTCATCTAGTTTGTTCCTGAAGACCCATTTGGTGCCAATCACTGGATGGTCTTTTGGTCTAGGAACCAAATCCCATACTTTGTTTGTCTCAAACTGATTGAGTTCCTCTTGCATAGCAATGATCCAGTTGGGATCTTGTTCTGCATCTTTTATAGTTTGAGGTTCAATCTGGGAGAGAAAGCATGTGTGCATCAAGTTCTGATGTACTTGATTCCTTGTTTGCACACCTACTGAAATATCACCAATTACTTGTGATATTGGATGATCTCTAACTGTGATGTGGTCAACAGTTGGAGTTGGTTCAGCAATAATTTCCATTTGGGGAATTTGTTCAGCTGCTATATTTTGTGGAGGATTATCTGTTGTTATCTGTTCTGAGCTTTCAGCAAAATCTGGGAGATTTTCTTCTTCACTTTCCTCAGCATTCTGCTGTTCAGGATTCAGAGTTCCTTCTTTATGTAGAGCTAATTGATCTAGCTGCTCACATAATATAGGTACCTGCAGATTTTCTATGGTAGAAGAAATCTTCTCCTTGTAAAACATGTTAGTCTCATCAAAAGTAACATGCATAGATTCTTCTATCTTGAGGGTAGATTTATTATAAATCCTATAAGCTTTGCTGGTTATTGAATATCCTAAGAAAATTCCTTCATCTGATTTTGGGTCAAATTTTCTAAGGTATTTCTTATCATTATTGTGAATGAAACATCTACACCCAAATGATCTAAAATAGCTAACCTTAGGTTTCTTCCCTTTAAGTAATTCATAAGGAGTCTTTCCCTTAAGCTTGTGTATCAAACTTCTATTCAGAACATAATTTGCTGTGCTGACAGCCTCTGCCCAAAAGGATAGGGGCAAATTAGCATCTGCAAGCAATGTTCTTGCTGATTCAATTAGAGTTCTATTTTTCCTTTCAACTACCCCATTTTGTTGAGGAGTTCTAGGAGCTGAGAAACAATGCCTGATACCTTCCATCTCACAGAATTCTTGCATAAGAAGAGACTCAAACTCACTGCCATGATCACTTCTAATCAATGCAACTTCAGTAGAGTACTCAATCTTTATGCTCTTAAGAAAGTATGTAAGAACTTTAAAGTTATCTGACTTTTCTCTCAAAAAGAACACCCAAGTGAATCTAGAGAAGTCATCCACAATAACTAGAGAGTAAGACTTCCCCCCTAAACTCTTTGTTGCTATAGGTCCAAAAAGGTCCATATGTAGCAAATATAAGATTCTAGGTGAATCACTTTTAGATAATGATTTAAAGCTGTTTTTAGTTTGCTTGCCTAGTTGACATGCCCTACATAAACCTTCTTTCTTATATGATCCTAAGGGTAAACCTCTAACAAGTTTGTCCTTAGATAGTTTAGCAATGGTCCTAAGGTTTACATGTCCTAGTCTCTTATGCCAAAGATCACTAGATTTACTTGTATCACTAAATAAACAGACTTCTGTAGTAGATGAATTGAAATTTACTAAGTATATATTACCTTGTCTAATGCCTGATAAAATAGTAATACCATCAGTAGATTTAATAAGGCATTTCAATTTATTAAAGGTTACCTGATACCCTTCATCACATAATTGACTTATGCTGATAAGGTTATGCTTCAGTCCCTTTACATAGGCTACCTCTTTGAAGGTGACTTCTCCAACTTTGACTTTTCCATAGCCTTTGGTCTGTCCACAGTTGGAGTCTCCAAATATAACTTTTGGTCCAAGCTTTGCCTTGAAGCTGTTCAGGTTTGACTTGTTCCCTGTCATATGTTTTGAACAGCCACTGTCCAAATACCATTTTTCACTTGTTCTTGGACAGCTGTGTACCTGCAAAAACAAAGACAAAACAAATCTATTTGTTCCTGACCCAGATTACCTTGGGTCTTTTTGTATCTCCACAGAAATCTGAAATAAATGACATTTCAGGCTGATCCTTATAGCCTTTGGGATGATATCTCCTTGGAGGTTTTGTCCACTCAGTAAAAGGATTTTTAGTGTGTTTAGAATTAGAATTCCTGAAATTCTGTGTATAGTGTTTGTTCGACAGATTTGAGTAAATTTGTCGATTGCCGTTCGACGAATGTGCTTGATTTCGTCGAACAGTGTCTACGTAATTACTATACTGAACATCTGTTTTCAGTTTTCGTCGATCGCCGTTCGACAGATTGAAATCTTTTTGTCGAGCTTCGTTCGACGAATTCTTCTGAATTCTTTTATTCTCTACAAACTTGCTTGAAACATCTTTATTCACTTCTACAGCCTCTTTGCTCTTGGTAGAATTGAATATCACGGGAGTAGAGAGGATGTTTTTCTTAAGAAGGTATGGATCACTTGATGATGCACCCAAACCCAGCTTGCTATTAAATCTAGCATTCACTATTTTTGTGATGTCCATCAGCTTAACACTACTGCCATTGAGGAATTCTTCATATTCCTTAGCTTTAGACAACTTGTTCTCAATGAGAATAATGTGTTCTCTAGAGGCAGTTAAATCTTTCTTAAGATTAACATTTTCTGCAACCAGTTGATTCATTTCAGCCAACTGATTTCTGAGAGAGATTATCTCTTTCTCAGATTTGATTAAATCTAAGCAAAGACCTTTGAATTCATCTTTGAATTCACTAGAATTGAAATCAAAACTAGATATTACCTGGTTTGCATTATCTTCTGCTTCTGATTCTGATTTTTCTTTATCAGAATTGTTTGCTGAGGCATTGATTGCCATCATGCAGAAGTTCTTATCTTCTTCATAGCATTCATCATCACTGGATGAAGAAGCATTTCCTGACTCACTGTCTGAGTCATAAATGGCCATTAGACATTGGCCATTTTCCTTTGATTTTTCTTCATCATCATCAGATGAGCTGGATGATGATTCAGATTCAGTGTCACTCCAGGATTCTGCTATAAATCCTCTTCCCTTCTTTTTGTGCTTGTGGGAGGAAGACATGCTGGAGCTTCTCTTTTCTTCTTTATCCTTTTTCTTATCTTTCTTTTGCTTCTCTGGACATTCTGTTAAGTAGTGTCCAGATTTCCTGCAACCAAAACGAATAACTTCTTTAGGAGTTGATTTGTCATACCTTTGCTTATCTCTTGATCTGGATTCTTTCCTTCTGAAATCATTCTTAGCCATTTTGTAGAATCTTCTGGCTATGAGGCTCATGAGTTCATCATCTTTTGGAGCCTTTTCTTCTTCTGCATCAGCTGTCTTGAAAGCTACGCTCTTCTCTTTCTTTGGTGCTGGAGATGAAGTGGATGCTTCAGCTTCCCTGGACTTGATGAGCTGCTCATAAGATTTGAGCTTGCCCAACAAAGTTTCAGTGGTGATCTCATTGAGACTTCTGGCTTCCATGATTGGCCAGATCCTTGAATCCCAAGTGCTAGGGAAGCACATTAGGATCTTGTCATTAATCTCTGTTAATGAGATTTCCTTGTCCAGAGTCCTGAGTTCACTTATAATTACACTTAACCTAGTGTACATGTCTGCAACTGATTCTTCATCACCTTTCTTGAAGTTCTCATACAAAGAGATCAGGTGTGATCTTCTGTCTTTCCTTTCATCAGCAGAACCTGCAACAATTGCAGTTAGGGTATTCCATATATCTCTTGCTGAAGTGCACTCAGCAACTTTTTGGAATATATCATCTGACATGGTTTGTGCCAATATATTCATTGCTTTGGCATCTACATTCTTGTATTTCCTCAATGGATCTATGTGTCCTGGAGGAGGTACAACATTGGTTGATGATTGTTCTTGTGCTGGTGGAGGTCCTGTCAAAATAGAATTATATATATCCTCATCAATAGAATTCATGTAAAGCCTAATCCTTGCTTTCCACAGTGCAAACTTACTAAGATTGCACATAGGAGGTCTTGTGCTTGAGTATTCCTTGTTTTATGCCATGAGTTTTAAACAGAAAATAGATAAAGAGAAACTCTAAATTAAATTAAGATCTAATTGATCTTTGTGATCCAGATGTTAGTCTGCAAGTGAGATCAACCTTCCTCTGATACCAATTGAAAGTGGAGGTTAGATCTTAAGTTACTCTAGAGGGGGTGAATAGAGTATTAAAACTTTTCCTTAGTTTTTATAGTGGAATTAAAATAGTATTATATATAAGTGTAAGTAGTGTGAGAATTATATTAACAGAAAAATTAAGTAAATGAAATCACACAACAAACAGCACAAGCACAGAAAATAACCAAACACAGAAGACACAAGGAGCTATAGTAGTTCCCCAATAAATCTGGGTACGTCTACTCTTCTACAACCCTTGGTAGGAATCCACTAGGATTTTTGATCAGGTGTCCTCACACCAAGGGATTTTTGTTCAGGTGTCCACACACCACAGAGCTTTTGTTCAGGTGCTCAAAACCAACTAGATTTTTTGATCAGGTGTCTTGCCACCAAGGAGGTACACTTTTGAAGGGAGTATTAACCCTGTACAAGAGAGGTAAGAAAGAGTTTATAGTGTTCTTCTCTGTCAAGATGCTGAGAGAAGACTCTAGTGGATGTTGTTGTAAAGCTCCCCCTATCTGATTGAAGTATTTGACAGAAGATGGAGAAGCTTTCTCTTGAAAACTAAGATCTCCTGTAGCAGATTGATCTGGAAGAACAGGTTCTTCAGATTGCTTGTTGCTCTTTTAGAAGATCTGAATTTGCAGCAGATTCTGAGAGAATGCTCTTGAGGAAGATGTTCTCAGAAGAAAATTTTTGCTGCTTGTATAAGAAGAAGAAGAAATACTTGCTGAGAGATGTGTATCTTTCTTCTTTTTCTGCTGTATATATTCTTTGTATTCTGTAATAGAATAATGTTTGAATTCTGTCGACTGATTCATATATGTCCAAAAACAAAAATTGTCTTTAATGTATTCTATATTTGTGAATAGAATAATCAATCTTTAAGACATTCTTGGAATAACAACAAAACTCAAACGACTCTGGCAGGTCCTTTAATTCCTTGGCCGTGAAAAGATTCCTTTTCATTAAATGTCAACGGCTATTGCTGTCTTGGAAAAAAGAAAGAAGGGAATATATTAACTGAGTTTAATATCCTTCCTTATCTGTCAGAATACGTCCAAAGATATTAAATAGATCCGTTATAGTCGTCGTTTTGCTGTTAGGATAAATAGAATGTAGCTGATAACAAATCTGGGCTTCAATAAATGATCTGTCGAACGCTGGCTATAATCTGTCGAGCGCCATCCAGAAGATGTTGAACGCTGGCTGGAGACTGTCGAGCGTTGTCCAGAAGATGTTGAACGCTGGCTGGAAACTGTCGAGCGCTGGCAACAAAAACTGTCGAACGCTGGGAGCCATCTGTCGAGCACTGCTAGCCATTTGTTGACCGCTGGGAACTTTAGATTTTATCTTAAGTTCTAGCTAATTTATCAGCCTAAAGACTTGACCCTTAAACTAAATAATGGGGTCAACTGATCCTAATCAGTACATAGTGATCCTAGCCCACAACAGTAAAAGGTTTGCTCCAACAGATACCCCACATCTGCAATTTATAGTTGCGAAATGACTCATCTGCAAATACAATTTACACATGAGTCTACACCTAATTGAACACACTATATTTATATCCAACACTATGAACACATACAAAATCAAACATCATTGTTCCAATTGCAAATAGATAAACGTGTACAACCCTGAATTGAACACAGTATTAAATTTTTAGATGAGTTACTATGAACACAGAAAAAATCTAAATAATATCTTCTTCAAACAATCATATATCCTATGAGTTAAACACAATATCTTCTTCAAACAATCAAACAATTGATTCCTTCGTAATAGCTTCTTAGCGCTAGTATGAGATTTACACGTCAGTAGTTTGGTCAATGATTGTAAATTCTGGCAGTATATAGGTAAAAACAGTAAATTATGACAGTATTGTAGTCAAATACCGTAAATTATGATAGCATTGTAGTCAAACACTGGCGCAGAATTAGGTTGACGAAGAAGGGAAAATCCAAGCAGGCGTTCACCGAGCGATAATGTTCCGCTAAATGAGTTGCTCACCAAAGAATGGAAATACGTACGCTGCTTTGTACGCTGCCGCTGTGGGAGAAGTAAAACGAAGAGGGCATCGGCTTGATCGAAATTGCCGTAGAGGGAAATGAGGTTTCGGAGGAGGGGAGCCACTTGCTCGAAAATGAAATAGGCACTGGTGGGGAAAACTGGCTTGAATACACCGGTCCCTCCGATTCCGCTGTGTGAGAAGGAAAGTGAAGAGGGCGGCCGCTTGATCGAAATTGCCATTGGGGGAGATGAAGTTTTAGAGGAGGGGAGCGAAAAGTTTTCGAAAACGAAAGAGGCACTGGTGGGGTCAGCTTCCTTGAGATAAGGTCTTTATTCTCGCACCTATTTTTAGTTGAGAGTAACTCACCTAAAAATTATTCATTTAAACAAGCCACCGCATCACGCCACTTGTTTGGCACGCGAAAATGCCATTGCCGAACACACTTTTTTGGGTGTTTAGGGTTTTTTGGACCGCAACTTCACCCTCATTCGCGTATCACCTTTTGCGGCGTGTTTTGTATTTCTCGCAACTCTTCGGTCTTGCTCCTTCATCGACCGCCAATTTCCTCCTCCGAAGAGCTCCAGATCTCATCAACGAGGCCCTCTCTGTGAGCTACCGCAACTAGGAGGACGACCATGAGTTCTCGGCGCTTCGAGTCTTCTTCCTCGACCATCTTCCACTCCTGATTGAGAGGGATGTGGTTCTTATACGAAATGATTTCATAGAGATCATCTTGATTCTTATTGGAGCAGATCAAGGTCTTCTATCCTTGTATCACATCAAACATAAGGGATTAGATTGAAGCAGATCTTGCAAGCATGTTGGTTTTGTTTGATTGTGTTCAAATCGAAGCAAATCCTACACTTGTATAACAGATCTTGCAGACTGGTTGTCTTCTCTCCTCAATCTTGAAAGTCGTATGAAGTAGATCTCATCTAGTTCACATTGTCTTCTCTCCTCTATTTTGAAAGTCTTCTCACCTTTATAATACAGATGTTTCGATCCTTTTTTCTCTGTATTTTTTTGGTTGATTTTGCATGCTCATTAATCTGTGAATGTGTTTTATTGTGGATCATAATATATATGAAGTCTTTGGGATGACTTTTTTTGTTCAGAATTATGAAGGAAAATAAAAGTTATCTAGACAATAATATTGTTTAAATTTTATTTTTATTCATAAGAAATTGTTATTTTTTCATTCTGAATTATCAATTGTATGTTAGACAAGATTTGTTATGATCGTAATCGAGGCCAACTTCTAATTTTCGCTTCAACCGCTACCACAGTTTTACTGCCAAACCGATAAAACCGCGATCACGTTCATGACAGCAATGACAACACACTTTCTTCAAACAATGCAATTACGTTCATGATCGCCATCGCCGACCGCTGCGTTCATGAATGCCACTGCCACGCCAAACAGAGCCTATATTGGAAGTACTTTGCTAAGGCACACTGTTGGGAAAAACACCCTTGTGATTTATCTTACAAATTATCTTAAAGTGATTTCATAATCTAGGATGTATTACCCATGTTGTATAGAAAAGGGTAAATTGGTCATTAGATGTCCTAGGATATCACACTTACATTAGAGTGCCAAGACCAGTCCAAATTAAGCACAAAAATTCAGTTGAGTTAAATTGCATCTAATAGAAGTCGGAGCAACTTCGACTAGAAGTCGAAGCAACTTCGAATACAAGTAGAAGTAACTTAGACCTAAGTCAAAGTATAGTTGAAGTCGACGTAATGTTGAGATGTGCTTGACGCAGAAGACAGAGCTTGTCAAAGCAATATCAGAAGTCGACGCAACTTCGACTAAAATTCGACGCAGAAGATGAAGTTCAAAGTCCAAGTCTTCAACTTGACGGATATGTCAATAAGTATTTGATGCAACGCCGACATCTGAGTTCAGTCAGAGCTAAGAAGGATTTCGAAGTTACTTCTATAAGAACTCAGAGGTGCGTCGATTAGAAGTGGGATGAATTCGATGCTACATCGAATATATACAGAAATGGAATATTTTTTGCTGTCTTTTCAGATGTTTTTCCAGAAGGTATCCAAGGATATAAATCAAATTCTAATGGCTCATTTATTGCCAAGAATGGAATGAAGTACTCCAGAGAGACAACAATGACATTCTTGGAAGATATTTAAATCAGATTGACGGGTCGTAAAACAGAAATTGAAAGAAATACATATTGTTCAATGGATATTCCATCTGAGGACAGAACAGAAGAGAAAACAAATCAATGACACTATTCGAAAGAGAATAATTATACAGAGGAAGGAAGACAAATAATAAAAATGGAATTCTATTGATTCTTCTTCTTCTTAGTCCTGAAGTTTTCAACACAAAAAAGAAAAGAGAACATCTCTGTACAGAAAATAGAAACAGAGCTACCGCTTCTTCTTCTTCTCTCTTACAGCAGGAATCTATCAAGAGTACAGAGATTATCAGGATCACAAGCAAAATAACTCTTGCATTCTTCTCTATCTCAAGCAAGAGTTAATCTTATGCAGATCCTGAAGAACATCAAGTGACAGTATCCTGAGTGATAGCTGAAGAAGGATTCCAATAGAAGAATCCTATTCTTTCTTCCTCTTCTTCTTTATTCTCATTTCACTTATTGTAATTGAGTATAGAGTCCTAAGAATCCATCTCCAAAGGATTCAGTTGGTTCTAAGAGTCTCCTTATCAAAAGGCTCGGTGGTTCTAAGAGTCTCCTTTTTAAAATATTTAGTTAGTGGTTCTAAGAGTCTCCTTATCAAAATACTCAGTGAGTGGTTCTAAGAGTCTCCTTATCAGAAGACTCAGTGGTTCTAAGAGTATCCTTATCAAAATACTTAGGCACTTATAGTGCATTCCTACCAAGGAGGTAGAAGAGTGGAGTACCCACATTTTGGGGGACCAATTTAAAACTTGTCTCTTATGTGACTTGCTTTTCTGTGCTGTCTCATTTATTGTTTCTACAATCTGTGTTTATTTTATTATGGATTGGATTTACTGATTGCATAGTTGTTAGAAGTTTTATTGTGTGTGCATATTTATGGTAAAAGTTTTAAATTTTTATTCACCCCTCTAGAGAATACTCAGAGGTTATACTGTGCACTTTCAATTGGTATCAGAGGGAGGTTGATCATAAAAAAGCTAACACCTTGATCAAAAGATCTCCTCACTCATATTCGAATATTGTAAAATTATTTTTAAAAATTGAGGTCTAAGGACTATGCATCATCAAGATAACCAGTGTGTAATCTTAATAATTTTACACTCTAGAAGGTCAGAATAAAATTATACATGAACTCCATTGATGAAGAAATCTTTAATGTTATTGCCCTAGGTCCCCCACTCCCATTCAGAAAAGATGCAAGTGGAATGGTGACTCATGAACTAGTCCCTAGAGTAGAGTGGACTGATGCTGAGAAAAAGCTGAAGGCATGTGATGTCAAGACAATGAACATCTTGGTATCCACCATGTCAGATGATATCTTCCAAAAAGTGGCTGACTGCAACTCAGCAAAAGAGATCTGGGAATCTCTGTCCAGACTGGTAGAAGGCAGCTCTGATGAAAGAAAGTACAAGAAGTTCCTTCTCATATCCCAGTATGAGAACATTCAAAAGAAGACTGAAGAGAAAGTAGCTAAGATGTATGATAGGTTTAGCCTGATCATTAATGAGCTAAGAAATCTGGATAAAGAGATTTTTCTGACAGAAATCAATGATAAGCTTATCATGTGCTTCTCAAGCTCATGGGACTCAAGGATCTGGGCCATCAGAGAGCCCAGATGTCATACAGAGATCTCCACTGATGCTTTGCTTGGAAAGCTCAAATCCTATAAGCTGCTATTGAAGAGCGGGGTTGAGACAGAGGCCAAGGAGATAGTCTCTACTCGTAACCAAAGGAGTATTGCTATGAAGGCTACTGAAGGAGAGCCTTCCACTCCTAAAGAAGAGATGTTTAGTCTCTTAGCCAAAAGGTTCAGAAAATGGGTCAAAATAGAAGACTCAAGAAGAAAGGAGTGGATATCAAGCAAGCCCAGGTTTGATAATGTTGGAACATGGTTTTCCGCATCCCTTTGGTTTAAGAATAACAAATCATACTTGTATGATCTAGTTTGCCATTGCATTTTTAGCATGCAAGTTTGAACAAAATTGACAGTAGGATGCTGCATTGTTGGTCTGGACTTGCTTACAAGCTGAAAAGATGAATGTGGTCTAACGCCAGAAGTTAGGACTTAACGCAGATGTTGACTTTCATTCCCACCAAGAGGAAAATGACATGGAGGGAAGCTACCGTGATTGTAGGAGTATTTTGGGAATGATTTGGCTTAACGCCAGCGTTAGCCTCAACGCCAATGTTAAGGTTGCCTAAAATGAATGTTTCCAAAGATGTAGAATCTCCTTCCTTTTTTGAAGATCCGAGCCATCAAGTTATTTCTATACAGAGTCAACGCCCGGGGTTAGCCTTAATGCTGACGTTAGCTTCATGTCCTATAAATAGGTGGCATTCGTTCTCTTCAACTATTAATCCTAAGGAGCCCTATTCCAGTACTTCAGAAGATCTGTAAGGGTCGTATTTTCAGACTACCATCTCCCACACAAATTCAAGAGAAGAATTCGAAGGAGCATCAGATTAATGCTAACCCAACGCGAAGAACGCACGCTTCAACTTTGATGATATTCAGCGGGTCTTCACCGTCTCTAGAATTCTTCATAGGGAGTTTTTAATTTGTCTTTCATATTTTATTGTACCTTTATCTGTACAATCCCGTATTCGTCGAGTGCACCCTAGGTCCCAGAAGGTCAAATGGGATGCTGGGTAGGTCAAGAGGAGCATTCGTCCAGGGCATTAGGGGGTCACTCGCCCAGGTCAGGAGAGGCAGGCAAGCTTTGGAGCGAGTGCATGACTCATCCACAAAGCATTCACCCGCTTAGGAGTGCGGATACACGGGAGGTCAGGCGAGTGAGGGGGGCAGAACCCCACTCACCTAGAGAGCCAAGGGTCAGGCGAGTGGTGCCCATATGGACCACCCGCCTAGTGGAACCTAGAGAATACAGTGCACGGGAAGTCTGGCGAGTGGTGTCTTCACGGACCACTCGCCTAGAAAGATTTGGTGGTGAAATTACCTAGATGCCCTTGGTGGGCTGCCAATAGCCCATCAGAATAGCGGAGTTTGGTTGTTAGCAGTCTAGTTTGGGGTGCGATTAGTAAAACCAAAAGGCAGAGTTACGCTATTCACAGACTAGCAGAGAAGAACTATATATAGACCCTGAAGGGCACCTTTGGAGAGGATCCAGATCTTTGGCTTCTTCCTCCTTAGTACATCTTTGGTTAGTTCCTCAGGCTCTCTAAGGTACCCAGCTTCAGTTTTGGCTTAGGAGGAGAAGCACTCTAAGATCTTCCGGGTGTGTGGTGGGACCTCCACGCTACAGCCAATGGTCGGTGTTTAGTTCTAAGTCTTCAGTCAGGTTCCTATGCGGGATCAGTAAGTGCTAGCTGCCCCCTCTTAGGGGTCTAAACTCCTCAATGGGCTGAATCTCGGTTCCAACATTTATGGTGCGGTGATTGTGGAACACAGCTAGTACAAGAAAGTCACAAGGAGGTAACATGGCTAGAGAGTATAGCAGGGGGCCAACCATGGCGGCTAGGCACCATCCGACCCGCCGACGATAGTAGGGTGCAGGCAGACTTCCAAAGGGAGGTGATAAAGATGATCAACCTCGCTCTCGCCGTGGTGCAAGGCGAGTTCTCGACCCCACCGGCCCAGGTTGTCCCACCGCTGGGGGAAGGCGAGAGTGCCCTAGGGGAGTGGCCCAGTAAAGAGCAGGTCGGAGAGGCGCTGTGGCGAGACTTCATCGGGCAAAAGTTGTTCCCCAGCTCAGCAAGTGCAAGCCCAGTCGGGGAGCCCATAGGGCGAGTGGGCAGGCGAGAGCGGCGAGTGGTAGAGGCCCGTTCTATGAGTCGGAGCTTTTCACACCAGCCCCGAAGGGGTTCAGGGAACCGGACATGGTCTACTACACCAGAGATATTGGTATATGTTAAATTGGTATAAGTTTATTGTTCTTTTCTGTTATGTCCATATGATATGCATAAATGCTGGAGTTCCCTAGATCGATTCCGCTGTCGGGCTCTCATTATACGATAGGTCAGGTTGATCTCTAGAGAGGCTGATAAGGTAAAGTGGTGCTGGAGTGCCCCATATCGATTCTGCTGCCGGGCCCTCATTAGTCGGTGGGTCAGGTTGATCTCTGGAGAGGCTGGCAAGGTAAAGTGGTGCCGGAGTGCCCCAAATAAATTCTGCTGCCGGGCTCTCATTAGACAGTGGGCCAGGTTTATCAATGGAGAGGCTGGCAAGGTAAAGTGGTGCTGGAGTGACCTAGATCGATTCTGCTACTGGGCTCTCATTAGATGATGGGTCAAGTTGATCTCTGGTGAGGCTGGCAAGGTAAAGTGGTGTTGGAGTGCCCCAGATTGATTCCGCTGTCGGGCTCCCATTAGACGGTGGGTCAGGTTGATCTCTGGAGAGGCTGACAAGGTAAAGTTGTGCCAGAGTGCCCCAGATTGATTCCGTCGTCAGGCTCTCATTAGAAGGTGGGTCAGGTTGATCTATGGAGAGGCTGGTAAGGTAAAGTGGTACTGAAGTGCCCCATATCGATTCTGCTGTCGAGTTTTCATTAGACGGTGGGTCAGGTTGATCTCTGGAGAGACTGATAAGGTAAAGGGGTGCTGGAGTGCCCCAGATCAATTCTGCTGCTGGGCTATCGTTAGACGGTGGGTCATGTTGATCTCTGGAGAGGCTATCAAGGTAGAGGTTGTGACATGGCCCCAAGCAGACTTGCTGACTAGGCTCTTACCTAGCTGGCAGGGTCGTAGGCTCGCTCAGTGGCGGAAGATGAAAAGTTTTAAGATGAGATTTGCCCTGAGCAGACCTGTCGACCAAGCTCTCACCTAGATGGCAGGGCCATAGGCCCTCCTGGTGGCGATTCAGGGTGAAGGAACAATGGGAAAAAAATCCGAGAAACAAAAGATCAGCGCAAAAGAGGGAAGTCTCTCAATTGGAGGTTTGCGAGTGGGGTCCACCGAGAGGGGCACTCACCCGGTGAATGCACCTGAGGAGCCAACCTATCTAAGGGAGTGGGAATCATTCGTCAAGGTCGCTCTCTCGGCAAGGTCGCGCTTCCGGCAGAATCATCGCGGTAGCCACCTAAATCCTAGAAGGGTATGAGGCGTGTGGACGGGTTATGACTTTCCAAAGATTACACATCATTGAGGTGAGAACGACTCGATCACGACCCAGTGTCAAGTAAGCAAGGCGCGAATGCGCGAAATATGTGTGAGGGCGCGAACATGGCGCAAATGCGCGAGCTATTTGCGAGTGGCAATAAATAAGCAAAAAGTGAAGAATAAAAAGGGCTTGGACAACAAATGTATTTTACATTTCATTGCAAAAGCTTTCATTTACAATATGTGGGTTCCTCCCCTGGCATGGATTACAATATAAAGAAAAATATCAGAAAAGGAAGCATAAGATCCTCAAGAGGAGTCGCTAGAGTTCTCGCTAGAGGACCCGCTGCTTTCGCCCGGAGGATGGATGGCGCTGCTCTCGCGCTGAAGGTCAGTTTCGCCCTCCAGCATGTCCAGCGACATGAAGAGCCCGGGCAGAATGCTGTGGATGGTGAGCCTCTCGCCTCCTTTATTCAGAAGGCCAGCATGCCTCAGTACCTCCAGCGCATGCTTTGTTGCCCCTAGAGCATTCTCCTACATCAACACCTCGATCTCATAATTGGTGTACTGATTGTTGGATCTTGAGGCGCCCTTAGAAGGGCGGGGGGAGGGGGAGTGAATAAGGGTTTTAAAACTTTTGTAATATATTTTAAAACACTTGAAATGAGAAGAGATTAAACTAACGATAACACCACACAAAAAGAAGATTAAGTAATATAAATGAAAGACATGATTTTATTAACTTGAAATATTAGATTACAAAATTCGATTTTTATGACGCTAGAAATCGTAGGAGATTAGGTAAAATATTCTTTTTGTTTTCTATACCGACTCTTCTCACCAAGAACATGTTGGCTTTATCCTTCCCGGATACGGCCTCAAGCCGCTCTAGCCCTTCTATCCCCAAAAAAGGCCTCGAGCACCCCGTAGATCTACTTCCTAGACCCAGTCGCCAACACAAGGCAAATTTCTCCCTAAGTCCTACCTAGACCTAGTCGCCAACACGAGGTGAATTTAATTCACGATTATAATAAAAAGGTTACAAATAAAAATACAAAACACAAATCAAAACTCCCCATGAAGAATTCTGGAGATGGCGAAGGCTCGCTGAATATTCTCGAAGTCGAAGCGTGCGTTCTTCGCATTGAGTAAGCGTTGATCCGATCCTCCTTGAATTCTTCTCTCAAATTTGTATGGGAGATGATGGTCTGGAAAATACGACCCTCTCTGAGTTTTTGTAGTGCTGGAATAGGGCTCTCTTCAATCAGTAGTTAGAGAAGACGAAGTCCACCAATTTATAGGAATGAAGGCTAACGCCGGTGTTAAGGCTAACGCCTGGCGTTGACCCAGTTTGGAACTGTTTTGATGGCTCGGATCTTCAAAACAGGAAGGAGATTCTACACTTTAGGAAACATCCATTTTAGGCAACACTAACGCTGCCGTTGAAGCTAACGCTGGCATTAGGTCAAATCATTCTTAAGGTGCCCATGCAATCACAACTGCTTCCCTCCTTACCATAATCATCGAGAGTTAATGCCCCGCGTTAAGACCTAATGCATGGCGTTGAACCTCTTTCATTTTCTCAGTCGACAAGCCATCCCGTCGATCGACAAGCCATTCCATCGATCGACAAGCCATCCCATCGAATGTCAATGCACAACGTTAAGTCATAACGCCTGGCATTAGACTATAGTGTCATTATGCTTGTGGGCAGTTCCAGACCAATAATGCAGCAACCTAGTGCCATATCTGTTTAAACCTGCATGCTAAAAACACAAAAGCAAACAAGATCAAATACAAGTAGGATTTGTTATTCTCAAATCAAAGGGATGCGGAAAACCATGTTCCAACAATCTCCCCCTTTTGATAATAACAAATCCAATATAGATAAATCAGATTCATATAAGAGAGGTGTGTTTTTAGAGGAATATATGACACTAAGCTATATAGAGATAATAATAAGAATTATAGATTGTTTAAGTTGCGCTCCCCCTACATAAGTTCTCCCCCTTAGTGTATGCATCCATAGACTAGGTTTATGCTCCCCCTTAATCTAGTGAATCCTACTTCTTTAATCATTACGATTTATCATTTTATTCTCCCCCTTTTGTTATTAGCAAAAGAGGGTGGAGTTGAAATAAAATTAGAAAAGAGAACACAAAAGTTAGGACATAACTAAGAGAGGATTAAGAGTGTTGTTTAAACATAATGTAAGTCATGATCGAGTTAAGGGAGAGAGTAGCACAGCAGAAAAAATATATGATAAGCGTGAAAGAGCAATATTCCATGATTTTACCAAAAGAATTCTACCACTTGCTTTGCAAATTAATTTTAAAGAAGATTATTATATGTTGAGAGAGATGCACTATAGTTTGACAAGCACAAGTGAAGAAAAAACTAAGAAGTAAGCATGATAAACCGTGGTAAAGGAAATACATGACCAGAAAACAGAAATGCGGAAAACAAAAAAAAAACATTGACGAGTAGTATTTTTATTATAGTTTGACCATTCCAACAATATGTCTAGACTCTTCACATTTGAGCATTTAACTTTGAATATTTTCATAACTAATAGGCAAGCATGATTTAACATATTCAAAAATATAATAGCGACAATGTAACCAATTCGTATTTCAAGTAAAGAAAACATTATAGAAATCATGCATTGCAATCTAGTGCTTTTACTTAAGTTTTTAGAGAATTATGTAATTTCGCATTAGGATCTAATTCTCATGAGTAGAAGCTTTATGAAAAACAATGATGTGTGCATAAGGTGTTTTGATAAAAGTATACAAGTGAAATAATCAAGGAATATGACATATGTAATGAAATAGTAACAACAATATTAAGATTGTAATCTTATATTTACTTTCACACATTAAATCTAGAATAAAATTTCAAAGCACAAAAAAGGGTACAACTACCAAGGTGCTTCGCCCACATAATGTTAAAATTTTTGATTTGAATCATTTAGGAGTAAGCAGGAGTTGCATCAACTGAGTTATAGCCAAACAACCACAATATGCCACACAACAACACAAAGCTTTATTGAATCACAATACTTGATTACAGTGCGGGGTATACATGGCGAGACATGATTCATAAGAATCACGAAGGTGAGAAGAACAAAACACACAAAAAAGAAAACTAGCGGCTTGACAAGCAGAGACCGCACAGACCGCTGAACTCCAGAGATCGCCCGGCTTGACCTGAGACCGCACGAACAGAAAACAGACAGGATGCCTGTACCACAAGACCGCCACCTCAGACCGCACGAACTGGAGCTTATTGACACTACAACAAACTACACCTGTTGTAAGGACTGAAATATAACTAAAACACAGTTTGTTACTAATAGTTATATTTAGTAACAAATTTTTTTTGTTGTTACAAAAAAGTACTTTTTTGTAACAAATATTTAAAATTTTGTTACAATAATAATTAATTCGTTACTATAAGTGTAAGTATTTGTAACAACACTAATGTTACGTTACAAATAGAAAACTTTTCTCACAATAAGTATCAATTGTAACCACATCATGAAAGTTTTTTTTGACAAAGACATTTTCCTTACTATTTGTAATATTTTGTTATTAATATATCATATTTTATTTTCAATTTTTATACTATTTTATTATCAAAGTTTTGAAATATATTTTTTTTTTGAAAAAAATAAAAAAAATTTATATGCACGCTACAGTACCCCGCCTCGATAGTGCTCTAACGCGACGATAGTACTCCTACAGCTCGCAAACATCCGTGCGCGGCTGTCGCAAATATGTGGTACTATTGCGACATGTATTTTTGCGAGTACGGGATTTTTTATAAATCTTTAACTTTTTATAAAAGATTTATGTCTCTCTCCCATGCAGCTCCATCTCTCTCTCACATGAATGAATGAAATATACGGATGAAAATTTTCCTCCATAAAATTTTGAACAAAACAAAATAAAAAATAAAAAATATATTAAATGTAAAAATGAATGCAAATTAATATGACATTAATTTTTTAATAAAATTTTGGAATTAAAATAAAATCACGCACGAACCCGCGTGCATGCAAATGCACTCTCGCGGGCACGCAAATGCACTCTCGCGCGCAGGCAAATGCACTCTCGCGCGCACGCAAATGCACTCTCGCGCGCACGTAAATGCACTCTCGCGCGCACGCAAATGCACTCTCGCTCGCACACAAATGCACTCTCGTGCGTGTAGTTTTCCTTTTTTTGCTTGAGAGCTAGCGCGTATTGCATGTGTCGGGGCTCAAACACAGACACATGCACACACACAGACACGGATAACCAAACACACAAACATCCATTTGCGAGTTGTAGCAATGTCTTTCACGTACGGCCGCCGCCGTTGTCTCCCCTCTCTTCGACGGTCGCCGCCGTCGTCTCTCTCTTCCACGGCCGCCGCCATCGTCGTTTTCTTTCTCGGTCGTCGCCGCGCGCCGTTCTCTTCCTCTAGTTTATTAAATTTTGTCTATTTTCTTCCCTCACACATTAATGAAATATATGGAGGGAAATTTCCCTCCATAAAAATTTGCAAAAAACAAATCAAAAAATTTAAAACATTTTAATATAATTTTTGAATAAAAATAACGATCGCGCACTGGCCTCGCATGCACGCATATTTTTTCATTGTGCGCAGGGGTGAAATAATTGTACCCTTCGAGCGCCCATTTTTCGCTCGAGCACATGCTTTTCACTCGGATGCGCGTTTTATTTCCCGAGCACACGTTTTTTTTCAGTCGCGCGCTTTGCACTAGCTCTACCTTTTTTGCTCGGGAAAATAAATAAATTTGTCAGCGCACACATTTTTTGCTCGGGAGCTAGCGTTTTAATGAAAATATATGTCATATATATATAGATTGATGGATGACACATGCTTTAATGAAAATAAATGTGTAATGAAATTCATAAATAAATGTCAAATAAATTCATAAATACAACGCGTTGTTCAATAAAATTTACTTTTTAAATAAGATTTATGTTTTTTTAATAAGAATTACCCCCGCTCAATTTTGTCCGCTCTCAGGAGCTCGATCAACTGACAGTGCACATGAGGCTCATGTTCCCCGCTCGACAATACCCCCGCCTCGACATTGCCCGATAATGCACATGAGCTTTAAATAAGATTTATGTATTTTTAAACAAGGTTTATATGTTTATGTATTTTTTAAAAGTAAGAATTACCCCGTTCAATTTCGTCTGCTCTCAGGCGCTCGATTAACTGAATAAAAAATAATTTCGTCATCGCACTGGGACACTATCGAGGCAGGGGTAATTAATGTCGTGTGGGGCACGTGCGCTTTTCCTATGCACTGTTAGTTGATCGATCGAGCGTCTGAGAGTGGGTGAGTACAATTTTGGCGGAGGTACCGTCGTTGCCGGGATACTGTCACAACGGGGAGTATCGAGCACGGGCATACCTTTATAATATATATATATATATAACCGGTTATATATATAATAAATTATAATTATAAATTTAATTATATATAAACGTGCATAAAATTTTATATAAACTTTATAAAAATTTCATATAAATTTTTTATATAAATTTTTTATATAAATATTTATGAGCAGCTCCGCACGGGCTTAGCGGGCTGCGCGCGCATTCGTTACAAAAGATTAGTTACCCGATCGTCGAAGAGAGGGTAGACCTAGTTTATTATTAGACCTACTTTAAAATATTTTCTTATTAAAATATAAATGTTTTTGAAAAAAATGATTATAAAATATTAATTAAAATTTTTGTCCGATCATTTTGAGTACTCATATGTATATGTTTCGCCGGGGGCCGGCGAAGCCCGTCGGGGGCGGGCAAAGCCCGCCGGGGCCGGTCGGGTACTATCGCGCTTGGCAGTAGGGGCGGAGCCCCGTGCCTGTCACTCGTGTGTGTGTATATATATAATTTAGTAAATATAAATATTATTTTCAGATTAAATTAAAAAAATTTATTATAAAACTTTAATATGAAATTATACATTATGATACATAAAAACTAATTGAATATTAATATTAATTTAATTAATTATAATAGCAATAACTATTGAATTTAATTCACTTATATATATATATATATATAACTGTTTATGTAGAAACCTTAAAAAATGTTTTTATAAAAAGTTTTTATAAAAAATTATATAAAGTTTTTATATAAAACGTTTTATATAAAGTTTCTTTATATAAAGTTCTTATAAAGCTTTATAAAAACGTTTATATAATTTTTTTATAAAACTTTAAAAATATTTTTTATTTAAGTTTTTCTATCTCTTCCTCTCTCATTAATGAAATAATTGGAGGGAAATTTCCCTCCATAAAATTTTGCAAAAACAAATCTAAATATTAAAACATATTAAATTTAAAAAAGAATGCAAATATGACATTAATTTATTAACATAATTTTAGAATAAAAATAACGTGTTTGGTGTGGTTCCCATCCGAGGCGGTAAAAACCACCGGGCGTGCTAGGTGCAGCCCGTGATTTTATTTGCTAGAAGGTTGGCGTGCAGAATTTCATTGAAAGGTGTTTTTTGAAAATAAGTTGCAACCTTTAAAATAATATGTTGCAACCTTATTACTGCTGTCCTTTTATGTTAAACAGTGTTGAATTATTTTGCACCGGTTCAGCTGAACCGGAAGGCATCTTTGGTGTGAACAGTTATGTTTCTAATTCCTCTGTTTTTTCGGGAAACAAAAAGGACAGCTGGCATCATCATTATTTGTTTTAAATTTTGGAGGCGTTAGGGCAAAAGTAGAGAGCACTATTCATCTCTTTCTCTCTCCCATTTTTTAACAACAGCCGCACGCCTCTCTCCTCTCCCTCTCGACTTTCTTGCCGCTGGTGTTGGAGGGCTGCCACCTGCTTGTTTTGGAGAGGGCTATCGCCTTGGAGGTTGGAGTAGAGGTTCTTGTCGCCATTGTTGAAGGAGGGGCTGCTTCCGTGTGGTTTGGAGGAGAGCGTCGCTTCCGCCATTGTTGAAGGAGGGTTGCGGCTTGGAGCTTGGGAGGGCTGCCGCCTGTAGCCGCTGTCGCCGCTGTTTTGGAGGAGCGCCATCGCCGCTGTTTGGAGGATCCGGGCTGCCGTTGCCGCCTGGGATCTTGTCGCCGCCATCGTCGTCTCTTGGAGGTTGAAGACGAAGAAGGAAGGGGCTGCGGGTTTAGGCTTTCCGGGTTGGACTCCGATCGTCCTGTGGTTTTTCACCCAATTGGATTTTCCACGATAAAATTTTCTGTGTGTTTTTATTTTTCTGCAATTTTCTTTTGCTGTGAATTTGCATACCGCTCAACGCGGTCGCACAGGTGCTCGCGCAAAATTGCTACAGGTGCTCTGGTCGGGAGTGTTAGCTCGCATTCCCAACATAACGATCGTGCATAGGCCCTACACGCACGCAAAGACTCTCCCGCGTAAAATGAAAATATCTAATGTACCTTTTAATTTTTTGTATAAATATCAATAAAAAATAATTTTATTTAATTATTATCACTACAAAAGAGGCGTCTACGACGACGTTTTTTTGTAGCGTCGTTTAAGAAAATAAGATTAAAGATATTAACTTTTATAGTTTTTTGGGGAGAAATGCACATTTTTCTTACGGGCGCGCGAGAGATGACCCTCATGTACTTTCGCAAAAAAATCAAATTTAAAAACATATAAATTTAAAGTATATAAACACATGTCATATCAATTGCTAGAAGATACAAACATAGACACGCACAGACATAGACACAGACACAAACACAGACACACACACACATAGCTAGGGATCACATATACACAGACACACGCTCACACAGAGACAGACACAGACAAACACAAACATACACAAACACACATAGCTAGAGATCACACAGACAAACACAGACACAAACACACAGACACAGATACAGACACGAACATACACATATACGCAAACACAGACACAGACACACAGACACAAACAAAAACACAAACACAGACACATACATAGATCGACACAGACACATACAATCACATACACACACACAGTCACTGACACACACATATATAGACACAAACACACACAGACAGGAACAAACAGACAGACACAGGCACACAAACACAGACACACACACATAAACACAAACATAGACACAAACACAAACACATACACACACACACTTAGATAGAGATCACACAGACACAGACACGCACTCACACAGACACAGACACAGACAGACACAGTCACACACAGACACACATAGCTAGAGATTACACAGACAAACACTTTTCATGGTGTGTGCATGGATGTGTGTGTGTTTATGGTGTGTGCATGGATGTGTGTGTGGTTGTATGTGTGTTTTTATGGTGTGTGCATGGATGTGTGTGGTTGTATGCATGTATTTTTGGGGTGTGCGTGTGTGTGTTTATGAATTATTTGTGTTTTTTGGTTCATATGTGGATGAAATTGTATGTATGTGTGCATATGTGCAGGTTTCAAGGCTCTTCATCGTGGGCTTAGTTGTTGGCTATCCATTTAGTATACATGGTCAACATATATAGTGTAGAGGTACATTTCTCATTGTTTCCATTTAATATTTCTTTTGTTATTAACTTTAACTTTTCTTCTCAAGCAGGCAGTTCAAGTAAAACATTTTATGGAGGAATTAAGCAACACGAGGGACTAAGTGGGCAATAACTCGCAGGGAATGTCAAGGATATGATCGCGTTTGATGTGGACTAAGTAGTTAGCATTGTTGAAACACACTAAAATTATCAATTGCATAGTATATTATCATCATTGCTGATTGGTTGTGTAGGCTCTGGACTACAATTGATGGGGATCGCGTTTGATGATTACATTGTTAACCCCAAGCACAGTGCATATCAGGTAGCATTTACTTTGAGCTGATTTCATCATAACTTGGTGGTTAATATCTTTTCAAGAGATTTTTCTTGCCTCTCTCTTTACTTTGTCAAGGATATGATTCAAAACTATTTCGTCCATTTCTTTTAGTGAAAGTTATAAACTTGTTTGTTCTATCTCAAAAAATGAAAATAAGTACCTGATTGATTACTCAAATTCTCACTATGATATTTGATAATTGTGTCCTTCCATCTTTAGTTTTGGCAAGATGCAGCCGGCTTCGTCTTCTCCGTCAACATAGCAGCCCAGATTATTGGATCTATTTTTCAAGGCTAGGTTTGAAGCGTATATTTCAGATCTACAGTGGGAATGTGTTAGTACTTGCATTTCTCATATTTTCATGTATGGTTGTATGCATATGAGAAGTTTGTAGTAGACCTTGTTTATTTCTATTCAAAGCATTTCTTGCACTTCACATCTTGGTGTTCAATTCCAACGTATTTGGTTATGGGCCAAGAGACAAAACCATGCATTCTGGCCCAATAGGCCATTGACCACTCCATAAGAAACATAGTCTATAAGTATTTGATGCATAAAAGTTTAGTTGAATAGCTGTTACCTTTTTTGGAGCGAACTATTACTGCAGAACATGCACTTAAACTAGTACTTCTAGGGAAAAAATGCAGTACATATCATAATTGCTCTACTTTGTTTAATCTAGAATTGTTAGATGTAATGTGCTTATATCTTGTTTTTCTATCAGCATTCTAGTCCTGTGTAGTAGAAATTTTTTTATCTATGGGTGCATATTAGATTGATTATGTGCATTTTAAGTTTATCGAGGTAATTCTAGATACTAAAGCTTGAGTTGATTTTAACCTTCCAATTAGTAGTGGTATTAGTAATGTGTTTGGGGCGCATGCTTTTTGTATGTGTTTGTTTATCTAATTTTATTTTATATATTGTTTTTGTTTTTATTCAGGATTCAGGTCTTATTCCTCCCCCTGACAGGACTAAGGAAGACATATTACTTTTTTCAAGTTTTTCGATCCGGTGAAGGAAGAGCTAAGGTAATTCTATATTTATTTATTTTCCATTCGAGGTCTCAGTAAGATTTTTCAGTGTATGTATGATCATCCACATTTTTTAATAAACATAGGTATGTGGGAAGGATCTTTGTCAGAGCACTTGGAAAGCCTGCTGAAATTCTTACGAAACTTAATAAAATGACTGGTTTTTCACCAAATGAAGATCTTGAACTATATGAGGTCAACCTATCATTTAATATTCACCACAATAATGTCTTTGTCATTATCATTCATATTTATTCATTTGATTGTTGCTCCTATTATACACATTTTCTCTTGAACCTGTAGACGCAATACTTATGACATTGCTGGAAGCAGTTCATTGAATTGCTGGAAGCATTTCACTGAATCATTCAGTGAACTGCATTTTAGCAGTTCACTGAATTCAGTGAACTACTCCAACAATTCACTGAATTCAGTGAACTGCTCCAGCAGTTCACTAATTTTCAGTGAACTGCTGTAAGTAGTTTACTAATGAATTTTATTAATGTATGTGTGATTTTGTGAACTATTGGATGGTGTGTGTGTTTGTTTGCGCGTTCTATGGGGTGTGTGTGTATGGATGTTTATGTATAGATGGTGTGTTTGTGTTTTACTGTATGTTTATTTTTATGTATGTGTGTGTGTATTGATTGTGTATGTATGGATGTGAGTGTGTATATGGTTGGTTCTGCTCTCATGTTTTTTAAACATTAACTAAATTTCTATATTTCATCAATGTGTGAGTGTGTGTGTGTTGTTTTTAAGAGCTGTGTAGTAAAAGGAGTGAAATGTTAAGTGCAGTGAAGTGTATGTGTGGTGTTTTTAAGAGTTGTGTAGTGAAGTGTGTGTGATGTTAAGTGAATTGAAATGTCTGTGTGTATGTGTGTGCTATTTTTAAGAGTTGTGTATGTGTGTGTGATGTTAAGTGCAATTGGTGTGTGCTGTTTTTATGAGTTTTGTATGTGCGCGTGTGATGTTAAGTGCAGTGAAATGTGTGCATGTGTGTGCTGTTTTAAGAGTTGTGCATTGAAGTGTGTGCAATCAATGTTAAGTGCAGTAAATTGTGTGCGTGCTGTACGTTTTAAAGAGTTGTGTAGTGAAGTGTGTGATTTTAAGTGAAGTGAAGTGTCATTAATAGGTGATCTTAATTTCAGAACATTACAACTAAACAGTGAACTCCCTCGTGACCTTAATTTCAGTGTGAACTAAATAACGGGGGACAAGTGTGTGTTTTATTGTACGCTTGTTTAATGGGGTGTGTATGGATTGTGTATGTATGGATGTGAGTTTGTATGGATGTTTCTGCTCTAATTTATTTGTAGGGTGATCTTAATTGCTCTCTTTTATTTGTAGGGTGCTCGAGCATTGACCGGCAAGTGACGAAAGATTCATTAGTCAGAAAGTGATGGACGATTCATTTTTCGAAAAATGACGGAAGATTTATTAGAAACATGTTGATCTTGTAATGTAATATTGTATTATTTTAGAAGAGATGATAATAACTTGTACTATATGTAATACTTTTTTGTGTGAATAAATACATGTTGATCTTGTTACGAAATATTAAATATATGTGTGCTTTAAAGATTATTATTTGTAATAAAATCTCAGGTACACAAAAAATAGAAATGAAATATTTTTGATATATAAATGAATTGGTTGTAGTAAGAAGAATGGAAAATAAATGTAACGATTTTTTCGTTACTATTGTTTAATCTATTGTAACGAAATAATGTTTATTATACTTTATTGTAACGAAGTTAGTTTATTTTTAGTGAGGAAAAAAATAAAATATTTGTAACGAAATCGTTTTAATCGTAACTGTTTTTTTGTGAGGAAAAAAACATTCGTAACGAAATAATATTTATTGTGACCAATTTATTGTGAGGAAGAATCTCTTTTTGGTGAGAAAGTATTGTTTGTTACAATTAATTTATTTGTAACGATATGCATACATTCGTTACAAGAACCTTTAGTGTCGAGCTTTAGAGGAGGACCGTTACTTAAAGTTTTTTTCGTTACCAAAGAGTTTTTGTAACGATTTTTGGCACTTACTGTAACGATTTAGGTCCTTACTATAAGTGCAGTTTGTTGTAGTGTGAATTGAACAAAGAACAGAAGCTGTCGCCAGACCGCAACTCAGATCGCCTAACCGCCAAAGGTTGCCTGATCGCTGAGCTCGCTGCGAACAACATAAGAACAACATAAACCAGTCTGCAGACAAGCCGCTGCCGAACTATTTATTCAAGCCGCTGGGAATTCACCAAGGAAGAAGACCGCAACCTGCTGACCGCAAACCTACGAACACAACAAACAGTCAACTCGCTTCCGAGACCGCCCAACCTTAAAGTTGAGACCGCACGAAACAACCCAGGCTCTAGTTCTTACAGTTCTCGTTATGAATGACGGGCCATGCACCCCTATTTATAAGCGACAAGACGGATGTCATCACTGTCGCAAGAGAGATACAACCACCACCCGCCAGATCGCCAGTGGTCTCACTTAGCAGACCGCGCGATCACACCACTTGGTCAATATCCGGTCCAAGACCGCAGATCAGCAGCAGACAGTGCACAAGCCGCGCGAACACAAGAACACTCCTTCCTTAGATCACCAGGAGCAAACTAAGAACATCTGGCTGACTTTAGATAAGTCCCCAGATCGCCCAGCATAAGCCACCCGGTCAAGAACAGACCGCCCGGTCTTCTACGAAGAAGATAGACTAACCAAGTAGAATAATCCGGGAAGAGACCGGAACATACAGGAATAGACCGGCCAACCAGCAGACCGCCAGAACCAGACTGACAGATAACCAACACAGAGACCGCGCGGTCTCTGCGGTCACCAAAGAACTGACCGCCGGTCACCTTCCACTTCACTTAAATAATTTCAACACTCCCCTTGAAGTGGGAAGTGGAAACTAACCCAAGCAAACTCCGCAACCGAGTAAACGGTCCCTTCGCCAGCGGCTTTGTGAAGATGTCTACAACATTGTCCGCACTCCGAACTTGCTCGACCATAAAAGATCCTCCCAACACCTTCTCACGAATGAAATGGTGCTCAATCTCAATATGTTTGGTCCTCGCGTGACAGATTGGATTGTTAACCAGCTTGAGAGCACTCTCATTGTCCCCGCGTAGCATAGTGGGACCTCAAACCTCCTCGTGAACGTCCTCCACCAACCTACTGAGCCAAACGGCTTCCTGAGCTACCAAGGCCGAAGCCTTGTATTCCCCTTCTGTGGTAGATACGGACACCGAGTCCTGCTTTTTGTTGCACCAAGAAATAGCTGTGGGGCCCGTCATAAAGACAAAACCAGACGTTGATCTCCGATCATCCACGTCTCCCCCGTAGTCAGCATCCATGTATCCAAGCAACTCCAAGCTTGACCCTCTCCTATATAGGAGACCCAAATCAGAGGTCGACTTCACATAATTTAAAATTCCTTTCGCCGCTAGAAGATGAGGCTTCCGTGGTTCCGCCATGTACCGACTCACTTTGCCGACTGCATAAGCAATTTCTGGCCTCGTGATGGTCAAGTAGATCAAGCTCCCAACCAGAGCTCGGAACCCCAACGGATCAGATAGAACTCTCCCCTCATCCTTCCGAAGTTTATGATGTTGTTCTAGAGGTAGGTATAGAGCTGCTCCCCCCTTCCTCCATGCCGAATCGTTGAACGATCTGCTTCGCATATCCAGCCTGAGAAACGAGCACTCCGCTCTCCCGCCTCTGAACCTCGAGTCCAAGGAAATGGTGGAGCTCACCCAGATCCTTCATCTCAAACCTGATAGCAAGCTCAGCTCTCAGCCTCGCTACTGCCTCCTTCGAGTTTCCGGTGACAATCATGTCATCCACATACAGCAGAACAATAACCCGAAGCACCCCCTCCTTCTTAACGAACAAGCTAGAATCAGAGTCTGAAGCAAAGAACCTGCAGAATAGAAGATACTCTGCGATCTTCCCATACCACGCCCGAGACGCTTGCTTCAACCCATACAGGGCCTTCTTCAGTTTGCAGACATAGTCCGTACAATCCTCCCAGATGAAGCCTGGCAGTTGGATCATGAAGATATCCTTGTCAATCTCTCCGTATAGGAAAGCATTCTTCACATCGAGCTGCCAAATCTCCCATCCACTAGATGCCGCCAAAGCAATAATGAATCGAACCGAGGTCATCTTTGCCACTGGACTGAACGTCTCATCATAATCTTCTTCATACTGCTGTGAGAACCCGCGAGCCACAAGGCGAGCATTGTATCGCTCGATCGTGCCGTCAGCTTTCTTCTTGAGTTTATAAACCCATTTGCATGTCATAGGGGTAATGCCCTTGGGCCTGGGCTCTAGAGACCAAGTCTCATTCTTCTTGAGAGCATCCATCTCCTCTTACATAGCAATGTCCCACTGCTTCATGCCTTTGGCCTTCTCAATGCTCGATGGCTCCCTCTCATCCAAGGGACCAGCAAAGAAACATGAAACAAAGCTCACCATGTTTCCTCATGTGTATCGATCATGTGGCTTGATAGTCCTCTTCGACCTCCTAAGAGGTTGCTCCTGACTAACAACCTCCTCAGCTACTTCTTCTGTGCTAGCTCCTCTTCCAGACGAACTTGTAGCACCGCTCCCCCTGCTTCCAGAACCTGAAGCCTCCATCTCAGAGCTTGACACAGCTGGAGCTCCTGGTGAAACAGGAAACTCCACTTGAAGATTTTCCGCAGCCTTCCCTTCTTTATCAACCCTGCTCTCCGGTAGTTCAACTCGTGAACTCCCCTTGTAGAAAGTCACCTCATCGAACACCACATCCTGAGATACCACTGATCTCCCTGTCTTAGGATCCATGCATCTCCATCCCTTCTTCCGCTCATCATATCAAACAAAGACTAGCTTCCTTGCTTTCGCATCTAGCTTTGTCCGAAGAGCATCAGGGATATGCACATAACAGGTTGACCCGAACACCCGAAGGTGTGCAACACTCGGCTTCTCCTTGAACATCAGTTCGTGAGGGGTCTTCATGTTGATAGGACTTAGAGGCATCCTGTTGATGACATAAGCCGCACAAGACATTCCCTCTGCCCAAAAGGACTTTGGGATACTCTTTGCATGAAGCCAGCATTTGCAGGTTTCCGTCAGATGACAGATCTTCCTCCCTGCAACGCCGTTTTGCTGTGGAGTATGGGCACAAGTGAGATCTCTCCGGACACCGTGCTTCCTGCAAAAACTTGAGAACTCACCAGAGGTGAACTCCCCACCATTGTCAGTTCTCAATTTTTTCACCCGCAGGCCTAACCGACCTTCCACCAGCTCCTTGAACTCCACGAACTTCGCAAAAGCTTCTGACTTCTCCTTCAAAAAATACACCCAGACATATCTGGTGTAATCGTCAATCAACACCAACATATATCTATTGCCTCCAAGGCTTGGGGTGGCCGTTGGTCCCATCAAATCACCGTGAATGCACTCCAACGGCGCTTTGCATCTTGTTTGCGATTTATCAAATGGAAGTCGATGAGACATACCAAACTGACATCCTGCACAAACATGACCATGTCCATAGGAGGACAAGCTAGGCAAGCCCTTGACAAGGCCCCTTACCTCCATAGCATTCAATTTGTCCATGCCTACATGCCCCAACCTTTCATGCCAAATAGCCGCGCTATCGTTGGTCTTCATTTTATCAATATAGGTACTTGTCGATAACACGAACAAGTCCTTTACCCGCTTTCCAACATGAATAACATCTCCCTTTATCTCCGATTGAGTTTTAAGAAACTTCACTTCTGTTGGGCCAAACAGAACGTGATAACCGGCATCGACCGCATTGGTCACAGAGAAGAGATTCTTCTTCATACCAGGCACGTAATAAACACTCCTCAATGTGAGTGGACCCTTATCGCTGCTCAGAGAGACAACACCTTCTTGTTCTACTGCATGAACAGAATTATCAACCGTAATGATAGCATCGTTACCTAAGTAAGGCGCCAAAGAAGGGAACTTTGATTCATCCCCGGTGAGGTGATGCCCATACCCTGAATCCACGATCCAATCCTCTTCGAAGTTGATGGCAGCCAAGGCCTAAACGGGCATTGCCGTCATATTAGCCGCAAAGGCTCCTCCCCATCCAGCTTCATCAGACTTTGGATTCTCCTTCTCTGCTGCATGTCCCGGCTGAAGATTAACCCGACAATCCTTCTTGAAGTGGTCGGTCTTATTACACCTGAAGCACCTTGGTCCCTCTCCCTTCTTCTTCTCATCAGACTTACAAGCATAACCTCTATCCTGCTGACCTGAAGTAGAGGGTCCATCCTGACCTGACTTCTTCTTCTCCCACTTTGTTGGAACCTTAGTTTTGTTTTGAGTTAGGATCCACCTTAAGTATCTAAGTTTATGTCATAACTCATATTACAACTTAGATTAAATATCCTATTAAATTAAAAGGCTGAAAATAATATATATATAAATAATATACTAAGAAAATTATATATATAATAATAGGCTAATTAATATAAGAGAAAATATTATAAGAGAAATTAATATAAGATAATATAAGAGAATGAATATATTTCATATATTAATTGCGTTCGACAAACGTCGAACGGCGCTCGGCATTCGTCGGACGGCGATCGGCGAAAAGATTATATTACAGCAGCGCTCAACAATTTAGCAAGGAAAGCTGCGGTCGACGAAGGTGGAACAGCGGTCGACAAATGACGAACAACGGTCGACGAATTCCAACAGATGTTCAGAAACAGTAAAATTAAAAATCCGGTCGATGAACCAAATGATGAGCTTGACAAATGTAGAGCTCCGCTCGACGAATTTCTTCCAGTAATATTTTATATTATTTAGCTTGACTAAAATATATATTTACTGTCAGACTTTAATTAAGCAATATTTATTTATTCTATTTTATATATATTGCTATATATTGCTGTTCTGACATTACAGCGTGTAAGCATTTAATGTTGTAGCCGTTTGGCAAAAGCATTAATTAATAGAGCCATTGCAGCAAGCCAAACACGACAACTTATGTTCTCGAGGATCTGGGAAATAAAGGATATATTTATTATATTCCTTTCTGGTCGGCAAGAATTCAAACAGAATGTATTACAGCAGATAATATATATCAGAATATATATATATATAGCTGTTATCTCTCGGCAGCAACATAGAGAACAGAACATAACATAACATATTAACATTGTTGTACAGGAAAAGAAAGAAGAAGAAATACAGAGGAGCAAAAAGAAGAAGCAGATCATATATTATTATTTTCTTTTTGCTAACATATTTCTCGTAGATCTTCTACAACCTGAGACACCAAATCAACATCATTTGTTCAGGAAGAAGAAGAAGAAGAGTATCACAATCTAGAGGAGAAGCTCCATCCACAAGCTGTCATCTATTCATATCAGACAGGGGGAGCTTCCTTCAACCTCATCATCAAGATCCAAACACAACTACCAATCAGGATCTTCATCTAGAGTTTTCTCAGCAAAAAGAGAAAAACAATAAAACTTTCCCTTTCTCCTTCCCCACCTTGTAAAGGGTTACAACTCCCTTCAAAGGTTTACTCCCGGTGACAGCCACCTTAGCAAAAACCTGCAGCTTGGTTTATAAGCACCTTATCAAAAGCTTATAGGTGAATTGGACACCTGATCAAATATCCCATTGGTGTGTGGAGACCTTATCAAAATCACCTTGGTGTGAGGGCACCTTATCAACATCCTCCTAGTGGATTCCTACCAGTGGGTCGAAGAGTAGATGTACCCAGTTGAGGGGAACTACTATATTTCCTTGTGTCATCTGGATTGCTTGGTTTGCTTGTTTGTTTTATGTTTTTATTTGTGCTGTGATTATTTATGCACTCTTAGTATTTGTTTTTATTACTCATACAGCAATCAACAAACTCATATATATTTATATATATCACTTATTTTGAAAGTAAAAATTAAGCAAGATCTTGTAATAAGATAAATAAAAACTAAACTCTCCTTTCAATTGGTATCAAAGCAGGTTGATTTTATCAATCACCCTCATCAGAGGATATCAATTGTCCCTTTCAATTGGTATCAGAGGAAGTTGATTTTTCACACAGGCTAACACCTGAAATCACAAAGATCACTTAGTTCTTATTTTGTTTTGTTGTAAAAAGGTTTTTCAAAAATTTGATGGCACTATCAGATTTCTCTTTTTCAGATCCACCTTTATGTAATTTGGATAGTTTTGATTTATGGCAAATTAGAATTAAGTTATATATGAATGCCATAGATGAAAGTATTTACAAATCTATTTTGACAGGAATTTCATCTTCAATCTCTTCATCTGATGATTAAGAAAAGTTGATCAGTGCTGATGCCATAGCCATGGAAATATTGGCTAAATCAATGTCTGATGACATTCTTCTTAAAGTGGCTGATTGCACTTCAGCAAAGGGCATCTGGAACTCCCTCTCTAGGATGGTAAATGAATCCATTCCTACTTCTTCTACTAACATCATTTTTGATGGAGAACCATCAGTTACACTAACTGAAGAAGAAGACAAGGAAGAACAAAAAGCCAGAAACTTTTGCATGATGGCAATTTATGGCTCAAACTACATATCAGATGCTGAATCTGAAGTAGAAATGGTAACAGAGGTAGAGGTATCTTCAAACTTTAATTTTACCTCTGATCCCTTTAAATCTGATGTTAAATCTGTTTTCAAATCTCAATGTACAGATGTAATAATTGCTGAAAATAAAGTCAGAAAAGAGTTAAAAATAATTATTTTGACTTCTGATTATAACAAACCTCATGAAAATTTTAAAATAGCAACATAACAAATTATTTGCTTAAAAAATAATTTCATTAAGGCTGAAAACATCAAACAGAATTTTAAAGAATAAGGAATTATGCATGTTCAGCAACATAAAAGAAAATTTTCAAATTTATATTTTAATGAAATAAAGAGGCCAATATATCTAATGTATAAGCATTTGTTTTTACTTAAATTATAATTAAATTAAAACAACAGTTTTAAGTTTCTTTGAATTTTCTATCTTAAAAACAAGTCAGATAGACTTCACTTTCTTACTGATTTTTTCTCCTAAAATCATGTTGAGCATTCTACTGTAGTTGCATTGATCAGAAATGATCATGACACTGAGTGTGAGTCTCTTCTGATTAAAGGGGATTCTATAGAAAGAAGCTATCAGACTTTGTATTTTTGATTTTAAAAATTCTTAGAATCTGTTAACAACTAACAATTCATTTCATTTAAATTCCCATTTAAATCAAGTTTTAGGAAATTAGAAATTGCTTACTTATAAAAGAAATTTAAAAATAATCTCTAACCCTTAAGACTTAAGCTTTAAAGACTTTTTATGTTTAGGAATCCTAAACCAAATAGGGGAAGATTGTTAGAACCTAGTTAATTTGGATTAGGATCCCAACTCAAATAGGGGGAGATTGTTGGAACCTTAGTTTTGATTTGAGTTAAGATCTACCTTAAGTATCTAAGTTTATGTCATAACTCATATTACAACTTAGATTAAATATCCTATTAAATTAAAAGGCTGAAAATAAAATATATATATAAATAATTTACTAAGAAAATTATATATATAATAATAGGCTAATTAATATAAGAGAAAATATTATAAGAGAAATTAATATAAGATAATATAAGAGAATGAATATATTTCATATATTAGTTGCGTTCGACAAACGTCGAACGGCGCTCGACATTCGTCGGACGGCGATCGGCGAAAAGATTGTATTACAGCAGCGCTCGATAATTTAGCAAGGAAAGCTGCGGTTGACGAACGTGGAACAACGGTCGACGAACATGGAACAACGATCGACGAATGACTAACAGCGGTCGACGAATTCCAATAGATATTCAGAAACAGTAAAATTAATAATCCGGTCGATGAACCAAATGATGAGCTCGACAAACGTAGAGCTCCGCTCGACGAATTTCTTCCAGTAATATTTTATATTATTTAGCTTGACTAAAATATATATTTACTGTCAGACTTTAATAAAGCAATATTTATTTATTTTATTTTATATATATTGCTATATATATTGCTGTTCTGACATTACAGCCTGCAAGCATTTAATGTTGTAGCCGTTTGGCAAAAGCATTAATTAATAGAGCCGTTGCATCAAGCCAAACACGACAACTTATGTTCTCGAGGATCTGGGAAATAAAGGATATATTTATTATATTCCTTTCTGGTCGGCAAGAATTCAAATAGAATGTATTACAGCAGATAATATATATCAGAATATATATAGCTGTTATCTCTCGGCAACAACATAGAGAACAGAACAGAACAGAACATATTAACATTGTTGTATAGGAAAAGAAAGAAGAAGAAATATAGAGGAGCAAAAAGAAGAAGCAGATCATATATTATTATCTTCTTTTTGCTAACATATTTCTTGCAGATCTTCTACAACCTGAGACACCAAATCAACATCATTTGCTCAGGAAGTAGAAGAAGAAGAGTATCACAATCTAGAGGAGAAGCTCCATCCACAAGCTGTCATCTATTCATATCAGACAGGGGGAGCTTCCTTCAACCTCATCATCAAGATCCAAACACAACTACCAATCAGGATCTTCATCAAGAGTCTTCTCAGCAAAAAGAGAAGAACAATAAAACTTTCCCTTTCTCCTTCCCCACCTTGTAAAGGGTTAAAACTCCCTTCAAAAGTTTACTCCCGGTGACAGGCCACCTTAGCAAAAACCTGCAGCTTGGTTTATTAGCACCTTATCAAAAGCTTATAGGTGAATTGGGCACCTGATCAAAACTCCCATTGGTGTGTGGACACCTTATCAAAATCACCTTGGTGTGAGGGCACCTTATCAACAACCTCCTAGTGGATTCCCACCAGTGGGTAGAAGAGTAGATGTACCCAGTTGAGGGGAACTACTATATTTCCTTGTGTCATCTGGATTGCTTGGTTTGCTTGTTTGTTTTATGTTTTTATTTTTGCTGTGATTATTTATGCACTCTTAGTATTTGTTTTTATTACTCATACAGCAATCAGCAAACTCATATATATTTATATATATCACTTATTTTGAAAGTAAAAATTAGGCAAGATCTTTTAATAAGATAAATAAGAACTAAACTCTCCTTTCACACTTCTTCTTCTTCTTCCCCGAGAACAACACATCACTATCTCCCCAGAGATAGAAATCCCCGCCATCTGTCTTACCAAACTTTCTTGCGAAGCAAGTAGGTTTTCAACCTCCAACAGAGATGGTTGATTTGCCCAACCCTGAACTGACGTCACAAAGGCAAGATACTCCTTCCGCAACCCGCGGATGATATGCCTCTTCAATTTTACCTCTGAGATGGGCTCATCAGGGTACAATGCAGAAATCTCTGCTGTGAGGTTCTTCATCTTGAGAAAGAAGGTAGAAATAGAAAGATCACCTTGAGAGGCCTTCGCCAACTCATTTTCAAGAAACTGTAGCCGAGCTACATTCTTCTTATTGAACAGCCCGTCCAAAGACGACCAAATCTCAGCAGCAGATTTACATCCAATGATGTGATCGAATAGCTCTGGTGAGATAGCCCTCTTGAGTGTGAACTCTGCCTTTGCATTCGTCCTCCTCCAAAGTCTCACCTCTGCCATATTATCTCCTGTTAGAAAAACTTCTTGTGTGCCTTCTGTCACAACCCGCATTTTCCTAAGAATATAATACGTATTATCAGAGCAACGGGAAAATACGCATCGTGATGCCACGCCTGCAGGAGACGACTACAAACGCTCAGGCAAACACTCCTTACGATAATTTTATAAAAGACATATATGTGATTGGATTAAAAGAGAAATTTTTCATTTTAGCTTAAGACCGCGTCCCTCGGTCTGGTGGATCATCTAGTCCACAAGTAGAAAACTATATATACGCGGCGGAAAAATAGGTTTGTTTCTTTTAGCCTACATGAGCAAGAAAATAAACATTTCCAGAAATGATATGCACATATCTAGGTTTAGCATAGTAAGAAAGGATTTTTCTACGAATTTCAAAGTATGCGATCTTTATTTAAAAGCATGATATGTAAGAACGACATTTTTATATCAATAAAGTAACTACTACATCTTAGCGAAAAGGCTTCCCAGAGAGCAAATTGGTAAAGTACTCAAAGTAACAGCAAAGCAAACAGTAAGTAATCTAAACAAAAAGCCATACGGGCGCCAACAGCTGACACGAACCCGCATGGAAGAAGGAAAAACAGCTCAAGGAGAGACAACAACTAAGCATCTGCCCCATACCTAAGAGGGGAAGGGCCTCGACAGGAACACTGAACGACGCCGCTCTAACTCATGCGACAGCTAAAATCCTGAACCTGAGACATTCATAAGAAAAGAATGCCTCAGCCCAAGAGGGTGCAAGAAAACCAAGATTAGCAGTAAGAGAAATAAGAGAGTGCAGAAAGGAAAACTAAGCAGGTAAACATCTATAATCTTACAACAACCCGAGCCAGCTCAAACGAGTGCACTCGGTAAGAAGAAAAGCCTGCACCAGAAGGTAATAGTCAACACAATCAAAGCCCACCACCATGTGTCCGCCTTTGCGGCTCAGAGGTGATGGTCATACATATACTATCATAATACACATATATAAGCATATATGTTTAAGAACTTGAGACTGATCAGCTCGAGGGAAAAGCGTCCCCCAAAAGAAGGTACTGCGATGGTGGTATCTTCCACTAACGCCCGCAGCCCAAAACCGGGCCGTGGTCCTTTATCCACTGCCACCCAAAAACCAAATCCGGGTGGTGGTACTCTATCCACTGCCACCCAAAACTACCCACCGTGCAAGGCTTAAGACAAAGGTTCTAAATAATCAAATTAAGTTTCAATTAAGACACGGAACGTAGCCCGAGATATCAGCACCATAACACCCCAAGGATAGGGTCACAAAGAAATAAACACTACTCAACGATTCATTTGAAAACACTTGGCGAGTCCAAACTTGACTCCCAACGAACTTCTCATAACAATACGACGAATAAGGCACGAAACAATACCATAACCAGTCACCAATCAAATACCGGACAAATCAAAGAATAAAGCATAGCTTCATCTAAAAAGTCTCAACGAAAAGACTAAAATGCTTGATAACATCGCTTAAGATACCCGGGATCACCCGGCGAAAGAACATATAATATATGAGGAAACAATTCAGAATAAGCGAAGAAATCGACGAGAAGGACTTATATCGAGGTCGAAGAGAAAGACTTATATCAAAGTCAACGAGAAAGACTTATATCAAAGTCGATGGGAAACTTCATAAAAGAAGAAGCAGAAGAAGAAATTGCACGATCTTAGGGCGAGCAAACTTTTCTAAACCTAGGGAAGTCTTATCAGACTACCTGGTAGCATAACTAAACAGGTATAGAAGCTATCCAGATTCCAAGGGGATGACAGCAGGAATCAAGAACCCAGAACACCAATAAGACCCCAAAAAGGAAAACACAACAACCACTAACCTAAATTCAACAGGTTAGGCAAATAAGGAAGAAGAAAGGACTGAAATAAAGGACTTTCAATCACCCAGCAAAATCAAGCCAATAGGACTACTACTACCTGAAGGACACGACCATCAAGAGAGCCTAGTATAACTAAGCTTCAAGAAACAGAGTCATTAAGGAGAAGGACCGCTATATGCAGCCCACAACCTCTAAAAAAAAGAAATCTTTACATTCAATCAGATTGCTAAGACAGTGAAGAGGAAGCATTACCCTTCATTGAGAAAGTTAACACAAAAACTACATGGAAGACTGAGTCGGAAAGGGTTTAAAATACTCAGAAGAAAAATGCAGATTACACAGAAAACCAGGGAAAAGGATTAAAAGAGAAGGGAACAGGCAATAGGTGACCTCAACAGCTAGGCTACTAGCGCGAGACTATGAGCCAAAATTTATAATTTAACCAACATCTAAATATAAATGCCGAACATGACAACGTATTTTCTTATACCAAGGGCCAAATAACCAAGGCGATTAAACGTCACATAGCAAGAATATCTCCATAGGTAAGAAGATAATAGAGCCATAGATATAAAGCAGCCCCCTCGACAAGGGAAGGAGGGTCATAGATATAGCAGCCCCACCCCTCAACAAGAAAGGGAGTGTACATAAATATATAGCATCCCCCTCAATTAAACTAATAAGAAACAAACCACTAATTAAATTCATAACCGCAGCCCCAAATTTCAAGGAGCAGCCCCCCCCAATACTACATCAATAAGGCAGCCCCAAAGACAAAACCAAGCAAGAATAATGTAAAGCAGCTCCTAACTTGGATTGTACAAACCAGCCCCAACGAAACCGAGCCTAGGACCAAGCATAGCAGCCCCCCCAGGAAAGAAAAAAAGAGAAAACAGAAATTTCGGATAGCTCCGAATGCAGCCACCCCAAAATAATTCAACCGGAGCCAAATACAGCGGCCCTTGATATGGCAAATTATATAAACATATAGCAGCCCCCTCCCAACAGGTTTCTAAAGGCATAAGACACCCAATAAATCAGAAATTTCTAACATAATAATACCCAATGTATAAGCAACAGGCTAAGCATACATTAGCCATTTGATCAGGAAGTTTTTTTTTTAACATAAAACTCCCAAGGAAATTTATATCAGAAACTAGTTAACATGAAACATACGTATAACCAGAATTTTTTTGATGTGCACACATACATATAACTAGAATTTTTGGTGCACATAACCTGGGAGAATCCGAAAACCGAGCAGGGCATACATAACTTGAAGATTTTGTTAGCATATAAACTAGGACACTTTGCATAAAAACCTGGGAGAAACCAATTACCAAGTAGGGCATAATAACCTGAAGATTTTATTAGCATAATAACCTGAAGATTTTATCTGAATACCAATGATCAGATAGGGCATGCATAACTCAACAATCATGGCCAAGCTTGGTTAGGCAGAGAAAAAAAAGGAGATGGAGGAGAAGAGGAAGAAGTATTTCCTTGCCTCAGATTTGGAAGCGACACCACACGATGAAGCGCAAACCACGACGGGAGGACCTCACCACCGCCGCCGACTCCAACGGGAACACACCACAACCCCGCTTCGGCGACGTAGACGAACCCCGGCGACCACGATCCTTCTCCCCAACGGCTCCGGCGCCGCTCAAGACCAACCGACGCAAGCCCTAACTCCGCGACTCGCCGGCTTCACGGGGGAATGGGGGTTATCGAGAAGGGGAGAATGAAAAAATGGCTTATATGTATACTTATATAAGTATAATTATATATATATATATAAGTATAATTTCTTAATTGTATAAGTATTATTATATATATATAAATATATGAATAATTATATGTATAATTATATGTATAATTATACATATAATTAGATGTAATTATATGTATAATTATATTTAATTATATGTATAACTTTTATATATTTATACATATATAAGAAAAATTTTATACGCATAAAACTTATATATACTCATATATATAACTGTGAGAATATATATATATCCGCCCACAATTACCTCCCTATAAGAAAACACGATTGCACAAACTTACTTATACGAGACCCTATATACGCAAATATATACATATATATATATATTTATACATATACCCGCATAAGCCTCTTTCTAGAAACAAAACGCTGGACGACGACGTTTCCGGAATGGTAACGCCCTCACATCAGAGCTTCGAACTAATATTTCATTTTAGAATGATTATTATTATTCCCTTTTAAAATAAATATAAGAAAATCCGGGGCATTACACCTTCTCCTCTAACTATCTCCCATAGATCCTCGCCAAGTAAGTAACTCTCCATACACGACCTCCACTTCTTGTAGTTAGTCGATGTTAGCAGTTCAATACCAAGCCCTCTTGCGTATCCAGCTTCCATGGCAAACTATGTGGTCTCTTCTTCACAAAGACGATGGCAACTCAAGTTGATCACTGCTTATCCACTCTAAGAACCTCGCTTTGATACCATGTTAAATTTTTTGATTTGAATCGTTTAGGAGTAAGCAGGAGTTGCATCAACTGAGTTATAGCCAAACAACCACAATATGCCACACAGCAACACAAAGCTTTATTGAATCACAATACTTGATTACAGTGCGAGGTATACATGGCGAGACATGATTCATAAGAATCACGAAGGTGAGAAGAACAAAACATACCAAAAAACAAAACTGGCGGCTTGACAAGCAGAGACCGCACAGACCGCTGAACTCCAGAGATCGCCCGGCTTGACCTGAGACAGCACGAACAGAAAACAGACAGGATGCCTGTACTTTAAGACCGCCACCTCAGACCGCACGAACTGGAGCTTATTGAATTGAACAAAGAACAAAAGCTGCCGCCAGACCGCAACTCAGATCGCCTAACCGCCAAAGGTCGCCTGATCGCTGAGGTCGCTGCGAACAGCACGAGAACGACATAAACCAGTCCGCAGACAAGTCGCTGCCGAACTGTTTATTCAAGCCACTGGGAATTCACCAAGGAAGAAGAACGCAACCTGCTCACCGTAGACCTGCGAACATAACAAACAGTCAACTCGCTTCCGAGACCGCCCGACCTCAAAGTTGAGACCGCACGAAACAACCCAGGCTCTAGTTCTTACAGTTCTCGTTATGAATGATGGGCCATGCACCCCTATTTATAGGCGACAAGACGGATGTCGCCACTGCCGTAAGAGAGATACAGCCACCACCCGCCAGATCACCAGCGGTCTCACAGAGTAGAGACCGTGCGATCACACCACTTGGTCAATATCAGGTCCAAGACCGCAGATCAGCAGCAGACCGCGCACAAGCCGCGTGAACACAAGAAGACTCCTTCCTTAGATCACTAGGAGCAAACCAAGAACATCTGGCTGACTTCAGATAAGTCGCCAGATCGCCCAGCATAAGCCGCCCGGTCAAGAACAGACCGCCCGGTCTTCTACGAAGAAGATAGACCAACCAAGTAGAACAACCCGGGAAGATACCAGAACATACAAGAATAGACCGGCCAACCAGCAGACCGCCAGAACCAGACCGCCAGAACCAGACCGGCAGAGAACCAACACAGAGACCGCGCAGTCTCTGTGGTCACCAAAGAACTGACCGCCTGTCACATTCCACTTCGCTTCAATAATTTCAACACATAATGCTCATTAAGACTTATCAGGGAGCGAAGTATTGCTTGGGGGATCACATAAGTATTTTTATGATTTATATTTTTTATTTTTAGTGATCCGGTGTACAAATAGAAGTGATAAAAAGAGTATGCTTGCACAAGACACTTTACAATTCTTTCCAAGGTGCTCAACCTCACAATGCTCATTAAGACTTATCAGGAGGGTGAGTAGTGCTTGGTGGAGTTATCTTTGGCCTTTGATTTCATCATTTTTTTTATTTAAAGCTTGCCCCAATGGTCTCCGAATTCACTTGTTGATGCAAACATTAGCAATTTTGAAATAACACTTTTATGTGTGCAAGATTTTTTTTAAAGACGGTGTAGGTAATTTAGATATACAACTTAATGTGTTAAGACTATTACACTACACAATCATGCAAGACAAGGATTATGAGCACATGTAGATTACCAAAATAGTGAGTGTAAGAATCATTGATTAACATAAAACATTACTCATACTTAGAGGCATGCTAGGAAATCATACACAATTTTCTTATAGACTTTTTCATTGCACATAATCAGATTAAGGTCAAGGCATGAAGATAAAACAATGTTTAGAAAATTTGAAATTAAAATTAAACATTGAAGAAAATCCTTAAGTGTATGCCAAAATCAATTTTGACCATTTGAAATAAAAATAACTAAGATGTTTGCTCTTGTGAGTTTGTATAGTCAAACCATAGTTTTGTAAATATTTAAAGCAAAAGCAAATAACACAAAACATATTTTTGATTATTTTGAATTTTTTTTTTGTATTTTTAGAAAAAAATTAGCAAATTAAGAACAAAGTAATTTCAAATCTGAGAAAAGAAACAGAGAAAAATCATTATAAAAATACCAGAAAAAGTGCAGAGAAGTCAGAATTTCAATTTGGCAAAAATGAGCTAATGCTTGGCGTAAAGTACTTAACACCCAACCAGGCCAATGTTTCATGAGATTTTAGAAAAAGGTTTTTGGAATAGGTAGTATGTATATAGACCTTCTTAGTGTAGAAATTTCAGAGAATTTGGAATTGATTAGAAGACTATTTAAGAATATTTTGGTGGTTTTAAAATGGTGTTTATATTTATATTTGATTTAGATTTTCCCATTTTTGTGAGACTATAATTGGACTTAGCAATTTAAAGTGTATCTTGGACTTCCCGAGGTCTACCCTATGAAGGGTTCGCATCGATACTAGGAGATATGATAGGGTGACATCCCAAATCTCTCTTTCACAAGATATTTAATTGTTATTGATTGCTACCCAAGTTTTAATATTGAAAATTTATAGACTCAAATTTTTGAGAGAGGGAAATATGTTTAGAATTAGAGGATTAATTAAATAAGTACGGAAGTTAGTTTTGAGGAGAGATAGCATTTGATGAGTTTCAATTTGGTATATCTAAGACTCCTAATTCTAGATGAAGCATGTTGAAACGAGCATCGGGGAGAGGTTTTGTGAAAATGTCTGCAAGTTCGGATTCCGTACCAATGAAACTTATTTTTACATGCTCTTTCTTAATATGATCCCTAATGAAGTGATGGCGCACATCTATGTGTTTGGATCGTGAATGATGAACGAGATTTTCTGTTAGGTCTATTACACTTTTGTTGTCACATTTTAATTCAATATTATTTAGATGCTCCCCAAAGTCTTGTAGAGTTTGACTCATTCAAAGGGCTTGTGCACAACAACTTCCTAGTGCGACATATTCAGCCTCGGTGGTGGAGAGGGCAACAGAATTCTATTTCCTACTCGACCAAGCAACTAGTGAGGGGCCTAAGAAGTGACATGTGTCGCTTGTGCTTTTACGATCTAGTGAACACCCAGCATAATCAGAGTCAGAATATCCATGTAAAATAAATGTATCATTATAAGGATACCATAGGCCAAGATTAGATGAGCCGATTAAATATCTAAAAATTCGTTTGACCGCTTTTAAATGAGACTCTTTAGGATTAACTTGGAATCTAGCGCATAAGCAAACAACAAACATAATATCGGGTCTAGACACACTTAGATATAATAACGACCCTATCATTTCTCTATATAGTGTTTGGTCAATAAAAATTCCGGCTTCATCTTTTCCTAATTTTAGAGAGGCACTCATAGGTGTGGAGGCTTGTTTTAGATTTTCAAATCCAAATCTTTTTAGCATGTCATGAACATATTTAGATTGATTTATAAAAATTCCATCATTTCTTTGTTTGATTTGAAAGCCAAGAAAATAGGTAAGTTCTCCTACCAAGCACATTTCAAATTCTTTTTGCATTACACTTACAACTTCATTACATAATTGATCATTAGTGGAACCAAAAATGATGTCATCTACATAAATTTGTAATGTGATTAGATCATTATTCACATGTTTGATAAAAAGTGTATTATCGACACTTCCCATTAGATAATCATGTTTTAACAGAAATGAAGTTAATCTTTCATACCAAGCACGAGGTGCTTGTTGTAGACCATATAGTTCTTTATCTAGTTTAAACACATGATTAGGATATTTTTCATTTATGAAATGGGGAGGGGGGTTGTTCAACATAAACCTCTTCTTTAATAATTTCATTTAAGAAGGTACTTTATCCATTTGAAAAAGTTTAAATCTTTTGAAGCTTGCAAAGGCAAGAAAGATTCGAATGGATTCTAAGCGAGCTACGGGTACAAAGGTTTCATCAAAATCTACCACTTCGATTTATGAATAACCTTGTGCTACTAAATGAGCTTTGTTCCTAGTAATTGTAGATTCACTATCTAATTTATTATTAAAAATCCATTTTAAGCCTATTACCGGATGATCTGATGGTCTTTCTATAAGATTCCAAACCTTATTATGTTCAAATTTTTCTAATTCTTCAAGCATCGCTAAATACCAAAATTCATCATTTAGCGCGGTAGAAACATTTTAGGCTCAATTTCGGAAACAAAGCATAAATTAGAGAAGGATTCATGAATGGAAGAGCGTGTTGTTACCCCTCTTGATGGTCCTCCAATGATAAGTTCTCTTGGATGATCTTTTGTGAATATAAGCGTGCTTGGAGGTACGTACTCTTCTTACACATCCTCTATTTCTTTGTTACCTCCAAGATGTTCAACATTATCATCCCCCAAGGGTGAAGGGGATTCCTCTTCTGAAAGTGGAGGTTAGTTCTTATTATATGTTAAAACTCTTGGTTAAGTTCTACTTTCAAAGTAAATGATATATATATATATATATATATATATATATATATATATATATATAGTGTGGCAATTTTCTGATTGAGTAATAAAGCCAAACAGTTAAAGTGCAAATAAAACACAGCACAGGTAAAGAAGTAAAACAAACAAGAATCAATCCAGAAGACACAAGATATATAGTAGTTCCCCAAAATCTGGGTACGTCTACTCTTCTACCCACTGGTAGGAATCCACTAGGAGGTTGTTGAAAAGGTTCCCTCACACCAAGGTGATTTTGATAAGGTGTCCACACACCAATGGGAGTTTTGATAAGGTGCCCAATTCACCTATAAGATTTTGATAAGGTGCTTATAAACCAAGCTGCAGGTTTTTGCTTAGGTGCCCTGTCACCGGGAGTAAACTTTTGAAGGGAGTTTTAACCCTTTATAAGGTGGGAGAAACAAAAGAAAATAGAAAAGATTATGCTGTTCTTCTCTTTTGCTGAGAAGACTCTTGATGAATATGTTGAAGAGAGCTCCCCCTGTCTGATGTAGTTTGATGACAGCTTATGGAGGCTCCTTCTCTTGATTCTAAATCCTCTGTTCCTCTTCTTGCAGTTTTGGATCCCTGAGCAAATGATAGTGTTTGATGTCTCAGGTTGTATATGATCTGCAAGAAAGAAGTTAGGAAAAAAGAAGATATAATAATATATTTGATCTGATCTTCTTTTTGCTCCTCTGTTTCTCTTCTTCCCGTTCTTTTCTTCTTCTTCTTCCTGTACAGCAAATATGATATGTATATGCTCTCCTTCTTCTGAAATCAGTACAGCAATATATATATATGTTATCTGTCTGATTTGAATTCTTGCCAACAGAAGGGGAAAGAATTAATATCTCTTTCATTTCCCAGATCCTTGAGCTGTCCTCTTTCCTTCTTTTGCTTGCTGCAACGGCTATAGCATTTATTGCTTTCTGCCAACGGCTATATTAATTAATACTTGCAAGCTGTAAGGTCAGATCAACAATATATATATAGAAATATATAAATATTACTTTAAATAAATACTGACAGCATAATATACTAAGAAATGAAATTCTGCATAAATTTCGTCGAGCTGAGCTCTCCTTTCGTCGAGCTCAAAGCATTTGATTCGTCGACCTCAATATTAAATTTATTGTTTCTGAACATCTGCTGAATTTCGTCGACCGACGTTCGTCATTCGTCAACCTCTGTTCCATGTTCGTCGACCGCAGCTTTCCTTGCTATATTCTGTCGAGCGCTGCTGTCTGTTCGTCGGGCGCCGTTCGACATTTGCTGAGCGCCGTTCGACATTCGTCGAACGCCAGCTAGAATATGAAATATGTTATTTCTCATCTTATTTTTCTCAGCCAATATTTATATATATATTTTATAGTATAATATATATATATTATTTTCAGCTTATTAAATATATATATATATTTCTTAGTATATTATTTATATATATAGATATATATTATTCTTTTCTGCCTATTAATATATTTCTTTTTCAGCCTTCTAACTTAATAGGATATTTAATCTAAGTTATACAATATGTTATGATATAAACTTAGATACTAAAGGTGGATCCTAACTCAAATCAAAACTAAGGTTCCAACAATCTCCCCCTATAATCCAAATAAACAAAGTTCTAACAATCTCCCCCTATTTGGTTTAGGATTCCTAAGCATAAAAAGTCATTAAGGCTTGAGGGTTAGAGATTATTTATTTTTCTTTTATAACTAAGCAATTTCTGATTTCCTAAGTCTTGATTTAAGTAGGAATTTAAATGAAATGAATTGCTAGCAGATTAATAGATTCTAAGAATTTTTATAATCAGAAAGACAATATCTGATAGCTTCTTTCTATAGAATCCCCTTAATCAGAAGAGACCCGCACTCAGAGCTCTAATCATTTCTGATCCATGCTACTTGAGTAGAATGCTCAAACTGATTTTGGTGAAAATCTGTAAGATAGTGAAGTTATCTGATATTGCTTCTAAAATAGAAAAATTCAACAGAATCATTAAAACTGCTGTTTAATTTAATTTAAATAAAAATATTAAAAGTTTTAAAATTTGACTTATAGATAAATATTTTGTCCTTTTTATCTCATTAAAGTACAATTTTGAAAGTTTATTTTTATTTTGCTGAATATAAGAAATTTCTTTTTCTTTAAAATTTTGTTGAAAGCTATCAGCTTTAAATATCTTATTTTTTAAACAGATAGTTTGTTCTATAGAAATTTTGAAAGGATTTAAATTAATTATTTTTGTTAACTCTTTTCTGATTTCAGTTTCAGAATTTATCACATTTGTATATATTAACTCAAAATCTGATATAATTACTTTTTCTGATTCTGATTCAGAATTTATCAAATCTGTAGATGGTGAGTTGAAAACATATGTAAAATCAGAGGTAGAAATAAAATGTGAAGTTACCTCTACTACCTTTCCTTCATCAAATTCTGCATCAGATTCAGATTCTGAATTGTAATATGAACCATATATTGCCAACATACAAAAAGCTTTGGCTTTTTGTTCTTCCTTGTCTTCTTCTTCACTTAGAGTTGAAGATGGTTCTGCATCAAAAATAATGTTAGTGGAAGAGGAAGAAGATGGTTCATTTACTCCTTGAGAGGGAGTTCCAGATGGTCCTTGCTGAAGTGCAATCATTAACTCTTTGATAAATGTCATTTGACATTGATTGAGTTAATTTCTCCATGGCCTTTGCATCAGCACTGATCAACTTTTCTTGATCATCAGATGAAGAAGTTGAAGATGTAGTTCCTGTCAACACAGATTTATAAATATCTTCATCTATGGCATTCATAAATAATTTAATTCTAATTTGCCATAAATCAAATTTATCCAAATTACATAAAGGTGGATCTGAAAAATAGAAATCTGAATGTGTCATTTGGAAAAATCTTTTTACAACAAAACAAATAAGAACTAAGGTGATCTTTGTGATTTCAGGTGTTAGCCTGTGTGAAAAATCAACGCCCTCTGATACCAATTGAAAGTGGAGGTTAGTTCTTATTATATGTTAAAACTCTTGTTTTAGTTCTACTTTCAAAGTAAATGATATATATATATATATATATCGTGTGCTAATTTTCTGATTGAGTAATAAAGCCAAACAGTTAAAGTGCAAATAAAACACAACACAGGTAAAGAAGTAAAACAAACAAGAATCAATCCAGAAGACACAAGATATATAGTAGTTCCCCAAAATCTGGGTACGTCTACTCTTCTACCCACTGGTAGGAATCCACTAGGAGGTTGTTGATAAGGTTCCCTCACACCAAGGTGATTTTGATAAGGTGTCCACACACCAATGGGAGTTTTGATAAGATGCCCAATTCACCAATTAGCTTTTGATAAGGTGCTTATAAACCAAGCTGTAGGTTTTTGCTAAGGTGCCCTATCACCGGGAGTAAACTTTTGAAGGGAGTTTTAACCCTTTACAAGGTGGGAGAAATAAAAGAAAATAGAAAAGATTATGCTGTTCTTCTCTTTTGCTGAGAAGACTCTTGATGAATATGTTGAAGAGAGCTCCTCCTGTCTTATGTAGTTTGATGACAGCTTATGGAGGCTCCTTCTCTTGATTCCAAATCCTCTATTCTTCTTCTGGCAGTTTTGGATCCCTGAGCAAATGATAGTGTTTGATGTCTCAGGTTGTATATGATCTGCAAGAAAGAAGTTAGGCAAAAAGAAGATATAATAATATATTTGATCTGATCTTCTTTTTGCTCCTCTGTTTCTCTTCTTCCTGTTCTTTTCTTCTTCTTCTTCCTGTACAACAAATATGATATGTATATGCTCTCCTTCTTCTGAAATCAGTACAACAATATATATATATATGTTATCTGTCTGATTTGAATTCTTGCCGACAGAAGGGGAAAGAATTAATGTCTCTTTCATTTCCCAGATCCTTGAGCTATCCTCTTTCCTTCTTTTGCTTGCTGCAACGGCTATAGCATTTATTGCTTTCTGCCAACGACTATATTAATTAATACTTGCAAGCTGTGAGGTCAGATCAACAATATATATATATAAATATATAAATATTACTTTAAATAAAGACTGACAACATAATATAATAAGAAATGAAATTCTGCATAAATTTCGTCGAGCTGAGCTCTCCTTTCGTCGAGCTCAAAACATTTGATTCGTCGACCTCAATATTAAATTTATTGTTTCTGAACATCTGCTGAATTTCGTTGACCGATGTTCGTCATTCGTCGACCTCTGTTCCATGTTCGTCGACCACAGCATTCCTTGCTATAATCTGTCGAGCGCTGCTGTCTGTTCGTCGGGCGCCGTTCAACGTTTGCTAAGCGTCGTTCGACATTCGTCGAACGCCAACTAGAATATGAAATATGTTATTTCTCTTCTTATTTTTCTCAGCCAATATTTATATATATATTTTATAGTATATTATAGATATATATTATTTTCAGCTTATTAAATACATATATTTCTTAGTATATTATTTATATATATATATTATTCTTTTCTGCCTATTAATATATTTCTTTTTCGGCCTTCTAACTTAATAGGATATTTAATCTAAGTTATACAATATGTTATGATATAAACTTAGATACTAAAGGTGGATCCTAACTCAAATCAAAACTAAGGTTCCAACATCTTCTTTTCCTGTAATGTTAGAATCTACACAAGGAACAAATTCATCAAACTTCACATGAATGGACTCTTCAACCCTTTTAGACCTTTTATTGTATATCCTATATGCTTTACTAGTTGAAGAGTAACCAAGAAATATTCCTTCATCGCATTTTTCATCAAATTTTGCTAATGCACCTTTAGTGTTTAAGATAAAGCGTTGACATCCAAAAACATGAAATTAAGATACATTAGGTTTCCTTTTGTAATATAATTCATATGGAGTTAATTTTAAGATTGGGCGAAGCATGACTCGATTTATAACATAGCAAGATGTATTTACGTCTTCAGCCCAAAAGGATCTAGGTAACCCATACTCGGATAGCATAGTGCGTGAGAGTTCCTGAAGGGTTCTATTTTTCCTCTCCCCCAAACCATTTTTTTGGGGGGTGCGTGGAGCGGAAAATTTATGTTTAATACCTAGATTATTACAAAAGGTGGTGAAACAATAATTTTCAATTTCCCCTCCATGATCCGATCTAATGCACTTAATTTTTAGTTCTTATTCATTTTGAATGCGATTGCATAGTTTAGTAAATTCAGAAAAAGCATCGGATTTGGAGGTAAGAAATAATGTCCAAGTAAATATAGAAAAATCATCAATTAAAACAAATGTGTACTTTTTACCACCTAGACTACAAGTGCTAATTGGCCCAAATAAGTCCATATGAATTAGTTGTAGAGGTCTAGTGGTGGACATTTCATTTTTGTTCTTAAAAGATGTTTTAGAAAATTTTCCCTTTTGGCATGACGGGCACAAAGTGGATAGATTTCAATTAAGCATTGGTAAACCCCTAATTATTTTATTTTTTGATAATTTTAAGATCAACTTGGCATAGTGTGACCAAGACACCTATGTCATAATTCAAGTTCTTCATTTTTTGTAATTAGACATTTTAGTGATACACATGATAGATCATGAAAAGTGATTAAATAGACATTATCAATTCTTGGTGCAGTGAGTACAATATCATTAGTCTTAGGATCTATAATTTTGCACAAATTAGTAGACGACTCAAATAACACATTAAGACCTTTATCACACAGTTGACTAATAGAAATTAAGTTGTGTTTTAAGACTTCTACAAATAAGACATTTGTAAGAGAGAAGGAGTCGTTACCCACTGAACCGGGCCTAATATTCTTCCTTTTCCATTGTCACCAAACATAACGGTTCCTCCTTTCTTCTTTGTGAGTCTAAGGAACTTTGCTATATCGCCCGTCATGTGCTTGGAGCAACCTGAGTCCAAGTACCCCATGTCTTCCTTGTCCTTAGCCTGCCAACACACCTAAGAAGAAGATGTTAGTGAAGATCTGGATACCCATTTGGTTCCTCCCATAACATAGGTGGTGACCTTAGGTACCCAGATTTGTTTTAAAGTGCGTTTTCCCTTCTTCCTGCAAGAGTCCATGGTGTGCCCAAAAAGTAAACAATTGGCACACACAACAAAAGGGGTTGCGTCCTTTTTCAGAGAGTTTTGTTAACCCTTGCTGGCAGACACAGAAGTGGAAGGGGTGATAGAAATATTATTATAAGAAGAATTTTTGTTTCTGGAACTAGAGCTAACGCCGACGTTAGAGGTTAAACGCAGGGCGGTAGCTTTCTGAACCATATCCAAGCCCAAACTTTCCAGAACCATGGCACTGGTTGCCCAAAATCATATCTAGTGATTTTTGGCCAACACCAAATTTGTTTAATGCCAAATTAAGATCATTGATTCGGTCATTTAAAGCGAAGTTTTCACTTACTAAATTTTCCCACCTCTTTGCGAAATTTTTCTTTTCATTTTCAGTTTCGGAAAGAAAGATTTTTAAACTTCTTTCTATGTCTTTCTTTTGATTTGTGAGATATTCGATATTTGAGAGAGCCTTAGAAAGATTATTTTCAAGTTCTTTTGTCCTTGCCAAGTTATGATTATTTCCTTGGCTAGACCCTATCTCTTTTCCCAAAGTTTTTAATTCCTTACTTAATTTTTTATTTTGTTTTACAAGAATTTTATTTTTAGTTTTTAGGAGATCAAGATCTTTTAGGCTTTTACTAAAGGATTTTGTTTTCCCATCGATCAACAAGCCATCCCGTCGAACGTCAATGCCCAACATTAAGTCTTAACGCCTGGCGTTAGACCATAGTGTCATTATGCTTGTGGGCAGTTCCAGACCAATAATGCAACAACCTAGTGTCATGTCCGTTTAAACTTGCATGCTAAAAACACAATGGCAAAATGAGATCAAATACAAGTAGGATTTGTTATTCTCAAATCAAAGGGATGCGGAAAACTATGTTCCAACAGTGATGTCGATTGCTATTCTCTCCAGAAGGTGGCGGGGCAGCGACATCTCGCAGGCATTGGTTCTCGGCATGCAGCTCCTTCACCTAGTCTTCGAGGCTAGCCACTCGCACATGCAGAATATCTGCGTTGGTTGTGTCCTGCAAGAAAGGAAAACGGTAATGTCAGTGCAAGAAAGCAAGGAGGAGCGAAAGCATAGACTTTTGTGAAAGGTCGTACTTACCACTCGAATTGGGCGGTTGGCGAGAAGGGCTTTAGTGTCCTCCAGCTGCCGCGTCAAGGCCAAAATTTTAGAGGAGGCGAGGGCATGCATTCTCTCAACCTCTGCGTGGTTCCGCGCGAGGGTGATGCTGTGGCGTGAGGAAATATGCATAAGCTCGAGGGCGCACAGCTGAGCCCACGTGACCTCTTGCGCGAGCATCCAGGTGGACTCAATGTCATAAACCATAGTATCCTCTAGGCTGTAGAGCGCAAAAGAGAGGCCATAGGCCTCGCCGCTGGTGGTATCCTGCTCCGTCCAGGATGGTAGGAAGGTGGAAATGGAGGCCCGGTTGGCCTTTCGATCCCACTAAAGCAGGGGCTCACCTACTTCATCAATGTACTTCTTGCCTAGGGCAAAGTTTCGATGACCTCTCAGCAATAGTCCCACAGAGAAATTTGCCGGCACGCTGGAGGTCTCAGCGACGGTCTTCGTAGCAACCGCTTTACCCTTGACGATTGTCGAGGGCTTGGACTGCTTGGAGGTAGAAGCCAGGGGCATCTCGGGCTTCCTCTTATGGCCGCTGGGCTTGGAGGAGCCTGGATCTTTGCGGTAGGCTTCAGCAGTGGACCACGCAAGATCCTGTGAGGCACCAGGGTTTCCCCTACTAGCATGCGGCGGATGTAGGGGAAGATCTCGCACCCCTGCATCAAGATGACTGTTAGAAAAAATAGACGTAAAGGTAAGCGGGAGCTAGGTTTGAAGCAGTTCGCATTACCCTCCCCCAGCAGGACTGGTGGGAGCGAGTTGACATTCTTCCATAGGTGATTGATGTCCATGTCGTGCCCTTGGATGAACTCGTGGAGCTTGGCCTCATGAGCTCCCAATGACAGAGGCCTGTAGGTCAACTCATCCTCCTGCACTGGCGCGAGTAGGGTGTTGTCGAAGCTCCCGATGACAAAGATGAACCGCTGAACTCAATCGTGGTTCTTGTTGGCGGTACCGGTAACCTTGAGCGGGCTTTGGCCAGAGAAGAAGGCTACCCCGCCTTTCGCCTAGAAATTGAACAGCTTGCGGAAGACGGGGAGGGATAATTCGATCCTCTCCTCATGCAGGTAGCAGGCGAATGCTACCAGCATGGAGATGGAGTTGGGGTCCAGCTGCGTTGGAACGATGCCAAAATAGTAGAAGGTTTGGCGCAACTCCGACCAGAGAGGGAGGCGGAGCCCAACCTCGAAATGTTCCAGGGATGACGAGTGTGTCTGATGAGAAATGATTGATGCGGTCGCAGTTTCTAGGGCGGCACTCAATGAATCCTGGTGGGATGTAGTTCGCGATTGCCATTGTGAATCATATTCCAACAAGTCATAGGTAGCCAAATCATGATTGGTGAATGCCTGAGCGCACTTACCCCTTCCATCAGGTTCAGCCACCAATGCGCAGGGGTTGAAGTAAGGTCGCGCGAGAAATATGGAGAGAAGCGCGAGTGCAAGTGCGAGAGCAAGGAAGAGAAGAAGGAAGCTGGAATGAAAGTGATAAATATGGTGGGTGGACCTGGCTATTTATAGAAAAAAATAAGGAAATCGATAAGATAACTGGGCATGGGGGTGCGGGTAGTGTCTAAGACCCCCCCCCCCCCCCCCCCTTATCAAAACAAAACTCGGTTCAGGGAGGGGGGATCTTAATGGCCAAGGACGGCCATAAGTGCTTCCCGGATGGAAATGACCCACCCTCTCAAGCACTGAGTGGTCGCCTTGTTAGGCACAAGAATCACAACAACACATCAGAATCACATAGCAGAAGCAATATAATAGGAAAACTAAGCACATAACTTATATTTACATAAAGAGAAAAGGACGAAGCCTATTGTTTACAACATCTGCCTCGGGGGCTACACATGACTATAACAAAATTCTCTTAAGCTAGTCCTATACTCTAGGACTCACGTCGCGGAAGATAGGGGGCGAGGCTGGAGTATCCGATCGGGCCAAAGGCCGGTAACTCATCCTGCGGTGCGGGGGCTTCGTGCTGTCCCATCTCCTGTGATTGGTTATAAGAATAATCATTAGTCACAGAGCTATGTATAAAACACATTCCCTCCCCGGATCCATATCCTGGGGGTGGGCTAAAGTACAAGAATAAATAGCCGAAGCAAGGTAGATGGTTAGAAGCAGGCAAACATATATACATATATATATCTATAGGGTCTACCAACCATAATATCCACAAGGTGACATAGACGCACAATACATAATAAAGTCAATACTATCTTGTGCACACTCGCACCCAGGTATCAAACATGCACACACAAAAACCCTGTGTCGATACAACTTGGATCGCTTTGCTTCAAGAGGGGTTGCGAACCCCGCGGGCCTCACCGATGTGGCCGTCGGTGACAGTGGCCAGTCCTTCCACTTCTGAATGAAGTCATTCCGTATCACTTAGGCCCTCTCGTACAACTTGGTGTACTAACTGGATGTGCGTGACATCCGTCGATTCTGAGATTTAGGCCGACTAGCGGAGGAAAAACTGCGGGTTCGGAGTGGTGATAACCCGCTGCGCACATCTCCTTGTCACCATGAGTCGTCAACCCTCCTGCACCGGTACGAACGGTCTGCCGGTGTTAATGACTCACCACTTTCCCAACAAACAATCTTCGAACAGCTTAAACAGAGAGTAAGCGCTTTAAATCTTGACGTGACATTCTTAACTTTTGACAGGGAGGCTCGGCGGTAGGAGGGCTCCTTATTTGGGGCTAACTCAGGAGGAGGGACTAAACACTGGGTTTTCCCCAACTAAGGCCTCATAGAAAGGAGGAGAAGCACCGCTTGCCAGCGTATGACCGTGGTTAACACTAAAATATATAAAGTGCAACATAAGCAGTAAGAAAGGCTGGAAGCAGGGGCCAAAATATCAGGACCAGTAAGAGACTTGAGAATTGGAAGTACAGAAAGCAGTAAATAAAGGACTAGTGCGAGACTGGATTACTGGAAATGAACGAACAGAAATATAAGTAAGGGGACCAGTGCGTGACTGAATTACTAAAAGCATAAACAGAAAGCAAAAGTAGGGGGACCAGTGTGAGACTGGATTTAAAGAATTAATGCCGAAAGTAAATGCAGGACCAATACATGACTGGAGAGCACAATAAATAAAAGGGTTAGTAGTCCAATCATTCCATGACCGGAGGCTTCAATGTCGACTCCGTTCTTAGGAGGAAGTTCGGTTCGATCCCCGTTCATAGGGGTCTTTTCTCCGTTCGTAGGAGCTTACTTAGATTTTATGAGATTACATATATTTCGTGTGCCTTGGGTTCACATCTTAAATATCTTGACGTTATTGAATTTGTAGTGTCGCCTCGCGATTGCGACCCAAATTTTGCGTTAATACTTTTAACTTAGTCGATTCCTTAGATTGATACGCATAATTTTACTACGTAACTAAAAATACGCGTCGCGAGTCCGCCAATTTATCCCAATTAATTTCGCTCACTTTCAGGCGTTTATTTTGCTCGTAAAAGACTTTTAAAGGACCAAAAGAAAAGGTCACACCTTCAAACTTTGATAGTAATTGCAAAATACCCTAAAATAGAGCCTATAATTTTTGGGGAATTTTCCAAATTCATTTGGGTTTTTAATTCCTTTAAATAAACATTGCATAGGGGTTTAAAAATATTAACACTCCTCCAAAAAATCCCAAAATATTACAGGAGGTGCCCCTCTGAGTGGGGAACATTTTTCATGTTGGGAGTTTTTGCCAAAACTGCCTTATTTACCCCTCAGAAAATTGAAAGGGGAAGGTCTTTTGGGGTGCAAATAGTGGAAAGGAGGGAGAGCAGGGGCACTGCACCGTGCGCCCTCCTGGGGTCCCCACAGCGGATCTGTAGCGGATCCGATGTGGGGGGCACACATGTGGAGGCGGGGGGCTGGAATAAATTTTAGGGGAGCTGCCCGATCTCCTGGAGGAGATCGGACGGCTCCCGCTATCCCAGCGGGAGGCGGGCGCTGCCGCCGCCGGGCAGCGGGCGCTGCCGGCGCAGGGCAGCGGCCGGCTGGGGTCGGCGCCGCACCCTGTCGGTGCGTCGGGGGCCGACGACCACTCCGGTGGTGGTCCGGCGGTCTAGCGCCGCCGGCCACCGCCGGAATATAGGAAGAAAGGGGGGCGGGGCGGTGGCGCAGCCTGCATGCGCCATGCAGGCTTGCTGTCCCCCCCCCCCCCCCCCCCCCCCGCTGGGGGAGCCTCCCCTACCGCCCCTGGCTGGGGTACCGGGGAGGGGGCAGTCCTCCAGCGGGGTCCGGCAGCCTAGCGTTGCCGTCCGCTGCTTGGGGTGGGCTTTTACACCGTACAGGAAGTAGAGAGGGAGGGGAAAGGGCGCGGGTGTTGCCGGAAGCCCGTCCTCCGGCGACCCTGCCGCCTCCTCCCGTCGGAGCTCAGTGTTGGATCTTGTGGCTCCCTTAGAGGGGGGGGGGGGGGGTGAATAAGGGCCTTGTTAAATTATGATTTTTTACATAAGAATTTTTAAAACAAATTTTGCTTTTCTAAAAATCACTTATAAAAATTTACATACTATGAAAATTTTAAATTAGATCAAACACAAATTTCTAAGTTAAAGATTAAGCAACCAAATTTGCAATTAAAGAAAAGGCATAATATTTTAATCATGAAATTCTCATACAATTAAAATGATCTTAACAATACTTAAGATCAAGGCATAAATAAGATAATAAACTTTTAACAATTTTTTGTTTACCAATCCTTCTCCCAAGGATCGGAAGGCTATCACTTGTCTTTCCCTAGACCAAGCCCAAGCCTATCCTCTAGATCTTCCCAAGATCTAGACATAGCACACAAGGCCACGATTTCCCACCAAGCCACGCAAGGACTTGGACGCTCCGCACAAGGAAGCGATTTTCTCCTAAGCTACACAAGGACTTAGACGTCACGCACAAGGACTTAGACGTCACGCACAAGGAGATGATTTCCCTACCAATGCAAAGTGAAATGTATATAATTGAAAATACAAAATAAAATGAAGAACTCCCTAGAAATTCAGATCTCTGAAAGGAAGGTTGAAGCCTCGAGATGATCGTTGATGTAGAAGCGCGTCCGATCTCGTCTTCAATTTCAAACCTTCTCAGCATAAATGGGAGTTCTTCAGGTTCTGGAGCTCTCTAGTTCGTATGCACTCAGGAAAGGACTTGGAATTCTCAAAGCTTTGGAATGCACGAACAAAAGAAGCCAATATATAGAAATTCACTGTCGCCTGGGCGACATCAGCTGTCGGAATTTCCGACAGCCCCAAACTGCTGTTCGTCGTGCTGTCGTGCGGGCAGTTGCTGTAACTTCTGCGTTGTCGCCTGGGCAACATCGAGTGTCGGAATTCCGACAGGGCCAAACAACCGTTCGTCGTGCTGTCGTGCGGGCAGTTGCTGTAACTTCTGCGCTGTCGCCTGGGCGACATTGAGTGTCGTAATTCCGACAGCTCCTTTTCATTTTTGCCGTCCGAAACTTCTCTGTACTGTAGATTGAGTCGTTCTCATCTCCGAAATGGGGTGGCACGTTCTGTAACTCTTCCTCGATTGAAAGTTATGGCCATTTTAAGATCAGCAAACAAAACTCATCCTTTTGCTTTTTCTAATGTGTACACACTCTTGGATCATGCCCATGAACGAGGACTTGTCTCCTCATTTAACTTGTACAACCTGGACACTATAAACACACAAAAGACTAGATCAAATACAACATGGTATTTGTTATTCTCAAACTAAGAGATGCGGAACATAGGCTCCAACAATCTCCCCCTTTTGATAATAGCAAATACCCGTATGAGAAATTAGTGAGATTAAGATAATTTGTGTTTATAGATAAGTGCGGTAATAATATATGCATGAATAACATATTAAGCGCGTGATAGAATTGAAAGCGATAATGCCTACTCTTTCTATATCAAGTCCTCCTCCTACATTAGTGTCTCTTATAAACTACTCCCCCTAAATATCTATTTTACTAGATTTCTCAATTTCTTCTCCCCCTTTGTTATTAACAAAAGTGGGTAGGGATGAGTGTATATCTTTTAAGATAGGTAAGGAACCATTTATTGAAGGATTTTCATGATCGAGCATATGATAGTGTATGCACCTCTTATATGATTACAAAAAAAAAAAGAGTTGTAAGCAAGCGGAAGATTATAAGAAACATCTTTTTGTAAGCATGAAAATCAGTGTTATAAATATGAGTTTATGTGCAAAATATAAAGATGTTTTAACCTTTTTGAAATCTCAAGTTTTTTTTTCATAAATATACCAAGCATGAAATGAACACATCAAAAAGAAAATATACTACAATGTTACTTAATTTTAAGTTCAAGAAATACCAAAACATTGTAGAGATCATGCTAGGTTATCTAGTGCATTTCTTATATAAAGAGTAGTATAGATAAAACATTAGAATCCAATACTCATGAGAAGAAGTGTTATGAAAGATAATGATGTGCACATAAGTGTATTTTGGGCAATGTTAACAATTTATTTAAAACACAAAATACAAGACATATGTAGAGTAAAGTGCATAATAAAACACAAGTATATTTACTTTCACACACTTTAATGCACACTATTTTATAAAAAGTGGTGTACTAATCAAGGGTTGCACAAGACACTTTACTATTCTTTCCAAGGTGCTCAACCTCACAATGCTTATGAAGACTTATCAGAAGGTTCAAGTAGTGCTTGGTGGAGTTATATTTGTCAATATATATAATTTTTTTTTAACATTTGTGAGACAACATTCTCCGAATACACTTGTTTTGCAAACCCAAAAAATTTTAACTTAACCACTTTTCTAAATTTCACAAGTGCAATTCAAATGTAGTGTAGGCAATAAACTTATGCAAGATTTAATTCATTGTACAAATACAATACACAAGCAAGCATTTTTAGATTTAAACATACATGTTGATTACCAAAATAAGTGAGTGAAAGGTATCATTATCAATCATAATACATTTACTCATACTTAGAGGCATGCTAAGCTTGGTTCTACACATATTTTTCAATACAATTTATGCACTTTAAATAGATATATCAAAGCATGATAAACAAAACAATGTTCATAGTAATATTTGAAGGAATAAATTTTAACATTGTAAAAAATTCTAAATAATAGAATTCATTCATGCTTGAAATTGGCAATAAAGATCATACAGTTTTTTTGTTTTATCATTTTTAAATCAATTAAAAAAAAAGAAAATCACAAAAAAAAATATTTTTGTAATTTTTGAATTTTGAATTTTTTATTTGATTTTTCATAATATGAATAAAAACAAAATAACAAAAAGTCAGAAACACAAAAACTAAGTAGTATATATGAACTAAAATATTTTTATAGATTTTTAAAAAATTTAAAAATCAGAAAAAGATAAATTATGCAAACACAAGAGGACAATTTTTTTTATTAAATAACCCAAAATATGTATGATTTAAGTGATAAGTAAATAAAATGATCATGCAAAGAGTAAAATAAGTATGTCCTAAGATTCAAGACTACCCCGACTAAATGTCTACACCCTAGCCCCGCACTAAGTGACGGATGGGCATGAGGAGCTGCACACATGCCGTAGGTTGGGGTGTTAGTCCCATATGCACACACTAGAGAACACTCAACCTAGCACTCTTTCCCCCCAGTGCCTCGCAAGGCCCCACTGGAACCCTCCCCGGTTAAGAACAAGACATGACTTAGAGGTTAGGTCTCTAATGCATATAACCCTACGCCCCCGCTATTGTGAGATATCAAGTCATAGGTGAATAATCTTTGTACAACCTATGCTTTTAAACTATGGGTTGATTTATAAACTATGGGTTTTGTTTAATGTGATGAGTATATAAAGCTGCATAGTTTTTCTACTATTATGAGATGACGATATCAGATAATTAGCACAATTACTAATATTCAATAAGTGACAATGCTAGTGTGATGAGTTTTGGGTTTAATATCATGTCATAAAATTAACATTTATATTGCATGTATTCCAAACTAGAGTTTCAAATTATAGATCTAGAATAAGGTGATGATATTAATTTATTCTTATTATTACACAATTGATTCTAGAATCTATATATATGTGAGATACATGCAATCAATAACAAAGCATATCTATGCACCAAATGTGAAGAAACAATTATTCATATTTCTATCATAATATTCATAATTCCTAGCTAATAGACATTATTGATCTTAGATATTTTTTGATAGAACATGAATTATGATTTATGATTACAGAGAATTTTGCATAGAATAATTGTTGGATACCATGATTTATGTGAATTCTATTCTTTCTAGACATATGACAATACGATTTGATGATTTTCTTTTGAATAAACATGTTTGATTTTTTTTTTAAGTCTAGAAAAAGATGATCATGTAATCATATCAAAGACAAAAATCACATATAGAATGTTTTGAAATTGTTTAATAAAATTGCATTCAATAATTAAATTTATTGATCTTTGGTTTTGCATGATAATATATGATTCATGATACAATATTCATATATATTCTAATGATTAATCCATAAACTATGTGGTTGTTGGAATTTTAGTATTCTATTATAATTTCAAATCACATAGTTATCATCAAATTTAAATAACATTGTACATGTTATACCTAGCATAAATATATAAGCATAGACCAAGAAGTGATGCTAGAATGATGAGTTTGAATGCAATGTTATTACCTAGGATTAATGGAGATAATGTTGCATGTAATATGAGAAGTTTTCAAATTAATTTTCTTTAGACCTAGAATGAAATGATTAATCTTTTGATTTGATCTTAATGATACAAGATGATTCTAAGGTCTAAATTTCATGCAAACATTGGTGACACACATCACACACATAATATCTAAATTAATATATGAATCAATTATACTAAGGATAGCATGTGATGAAAAATCCATAAACATAGAAATTTCCAAATCAAGCGAACTAAGATAGCTTTTAAAACAGAGTTGAAATTGGGAAAGTTAATAGCACCAAAAGAACTCAAATGAGGAAGCCTAGTTTGCCATTGGATGGAGATTTTTGTGCTCTTTCCAAAAATATATTAAACGCAAAAATCAGGCGAGCGGATCAAAAGATATAGATGTTTGAAGTTTTGATCGTAAACTCGCATTTTTGAAATATTAAAACATGCGTTTAGATGAATTTTTGTTTTCAAATTTTCTAGATAATATTCTTCATTATAAAGGCTATCATATGCAGCAAACAAAAATAGAAAAGAATCAAAAATGTTGCGTATTTTAATTTTTAGTTTAAGCCCTTTAATAAACCATTTAAATCCAATCTTTAAAATAGTTTCAATAGTCTTGATAATAATTTCAATATTCAATTTCTAATGATAATTCAAGACAATTAAGGGTAAAGGATTTAAAAAGAATAAAGACCAATCAAAGATGAGAGATAGCTCACTTTAAAAAAAAAAATATATGACTTAATGTTCAATTTTAATACAAATTTGATTTGATATAAACATTAGGCTTAATATATGAAAGTCATATTTCATGATATATAAAGTGATCATAGCATGTTTGCTCAAAAAATAAAAAATAAACAAAAGAAAAGTAACAATAAGCATATCATGAAGTAGAGTAGTGATATTTCATTTTTATTTGTTTCTACTTCATGCAAATGATAGGATACTAATGAATACGAGATTTAGGTATCCAAAGGGGACAAAGTGGGATGGTTCCTTTGGGTACCCAAATACATCGTGGTGGCTTTTGGCAAGATAATGATGAATGAGCTTTTTCAAGTAAAGATGATATGTCGTTTTTCTGTATGGGTCTCCATTAATACATTGGTTGTTTATCACTTAAATCCATATAATGATTATATGACATCTTTTTGTGATGATAGTTGTTTGAAAAATAATTCATTTAAGATTTATGTTTATTCAAATTATTTTTTAAAATAGATTGATGTTGATAATCATAATGAATTTTATTATATGGATTCTTTGAAAATTTATAAGAGTGATTGTCTTTCTTTAGAATTGAATGTTGAAAGAGAGGATTACAATAAATTTTAAATAATTGATTCTTAATTTGATGATTTTCATTTCCACTCTTTCTTATAGACATACTCTTATAATATGACGGAAAATATTTTATAGTTTGATTTTCATGAAAAGGAGTTTTTAAATTTGAGTCATGATTGATAATATATTGAGACTTATAATAGTGACTCTTAAGAATTTTGTGAGGGTCATAATTCTTTTTGAAACTAAACTCCTTTTGAGTTGATGTATGAAAATGATCCTTTTTAGAAATGATTTTGTAAGTTAATTTATCTTTGTTATTTAAAATCTTATGATGAAAGTTATTATAAGTAATTAGAACTTTTTCAACAAAAGATTTTAATTGTCTTAACTTACAAGTTAAAGCATCATTTTCAAATATTAATTTTTCATTATGCTTTTTAGAAACTAAGAGCCCTTTTTCAATTTCCTTGAATTGTTTTTTTAATAAATTGCAATCAAAACAAGGAGTAGGAATTTCAACTAAAGAGAAAGATGGAGAAGCCACATCATAATTAGATTCTACATTAACATTAGCTTTTAACCTTTTATTTTCTAAACGTAATTTATCATTTGTAATTTTCAATTTCTTAATTTTACGTTTAGCAACTTGTAGCATATGTAATGTGGAAATAGAATTAGTCACAAGGATAGAAGAATTTGATTTATTTACATTGCTATCGGGAGAGGCAAGATTTGAACATAAAGTTCCTTTCACATCTTTTTGGCACTCCTCTTCCAAAGACAACATTTCTTCTTCTCTTCCACTTGATGTGCTCTCCATAGTTTCATCCTGAGAGATTCTTTCTTGATTGCTTGTGCCAATTTGAATGTTTTCCAAATGTTGTGCATGCTCCAAACCTATACACGGAAGATCAAACATTTCATCAAGAAATTTCCAAACTTTGTAAGCATTAGTAAAACAATAAATCAATTTGGAAATATCTTTTGATAAAGCACAAAAAAAAGTATTCATAGCCTTCGCATTTAAATGACATTCTAATTTATTTGATTCATCCGCTGGTCTTATAATTGTCGTATTCCAAATTTTGATATCATATGAGTCATAAAAAAATTTCATTAAAATTTTCCACCCTTTATAATTTTTGCCCATAAACAAAGGAGGTGATAATACTCTTTCATTTATATTAAAATTTTCCCCACTAGTAGAAGCGAGATCATGATCAAGAGGCGCCATTATTCCCGGTTGTTAAGCCGATTTGGAATAACCTGGCTCTGATACCACGTGTTGGATCTTGTGGCGCCCTTAGAGGGGGGGGGGGGGGGTGAATAAGGGCCTTTTTAAATTATGATTTTTTACTTAAGAATTTTTAAAACAAATTTTGCTTTTCTAAAAATCACTTATAAAAGTTTACAAACTATGAAAATTTTAAATTAGATCAAACACAAATTTCTAAGTTAAAGATTAAGCAACCAAATTTGCAATTAAAGAAAAGGCATAATATTTTAATCATGAAATTTTCATACAATAAAAATGATCTTAACAATGCTTAAGATCAAGGCATAAATAAGATAATAAACTTTTGACAATTTTTGTTTACCAATCCTTCTCCCAAGGATCGGAAGGATATCACTTGTCTTTCCCTAGACCAAGCCCAAGCCTATCCTCTAGATCTTCCCAAGATCTAGATGTAGCACACAAGGCCACGATTTCCCACCAAGCCACGCAAGGACTTGGACGCTCCGCACAAGGAAGCGATTTTCCCCTAAGGCACGCAAGGACTTAGACGTCACGCACAAGGACTTAGACGTCACACACAAGGAGATGATTTCCCTACCAATACAAAGTGAAATGTATATAATTGAAACTACAAAATAAAATGAAGAACTCCCTAGAAATTCAGATCTCTGAAAGGAAGGTTGAAGCCTCGAGATGATCGTTGATGTAGAAGCGCGTCCGATCACATCTTCAATTTCAAACCTTCTCAGCACAAATGGGAGTTCTTGAGGTTCTGGAGCTCTCTGGTTCGTATGCACTCAGGAAAGGACTTGGAATTCTCAAAGCTCTGGAATGCATGAACAAAAGGAGCCAATATATAGAAATTCACTGTCGCCTGGGCGACATCAGCTGTCGGAATTTCCGACAGCCCCAAACTGCTGTTCGTCGTGCTGTCGTGTGGGAAGTTGCTGTAACTTATGCGCTGTCGCCTGGGCGACATCGAGTGTCGGAATTCCGACAGTGCCAAACTGCCGTTCGTCGTGCTGTCGTGCGGGCAGTTGCTGTAACTTCTGTGTTGTCGCCTGTGCGACATTGAGTGTCGGAATTCCGACAGCTCCTTTTCATTTTTGTCGTCCAAAACTTCTCCGGACTGTAGATTGAGTCATTCTCATCTCTGAAATGGGGTGGCACGTTCTGTAACTCTTCCTGGATTGAAAGTTATGGCCATTTTAAGATCAGCACACAAAACTCATCCTTTTGTTTTTCTAATGTGTACACACTCTTGGATCATGCCCATGAACGAGGACTTGTCTCCTCATTGAACCTGTACAACCTGGACACTATAAACACACACAAAACTAGATTAAATACAACATGGTATTTGTTATTCTCAAACCAAGAGATGCGGAACATAGGCTCCAACACTCAGGTCCCTGGGTGGGGAACTGCTCCCCCATCGCCAACACCGGCGCTGTGGGTGCAGGTTCACGGCTAGCCCCTACCCCACCCGAAACCTAGGCAAGGCTTGGGGTGGGGCTGGCGGTGCTCCAACGACGGGAGGGGGGGGGACTGCCTTAGTGGAGTAGGAACGAGGAGGGAGAGGGTTCTCTACCTGGGTCAGAGGGGCTCAGGAGGCTGAGGGGAGGCTGGCCATGGTGGGGAGGTGGCAGCTTGGCTGGGAGGAGCTCCGGCAGGGGAGGAGGAGGAGGGGGCTGGTGTGCGCTCAGGGAGGGGCTGGGGCCCTTTTTATAGGGGAGGAGGGAGGAATCCCCTCTCCCTCCCTTTATCCCCACGTGGGTTTAACGGAGGGATAGGTGGGGGGAGATATTTTCTCCCCCCCCCCCCCCCCCCCTCTTCTTCCCTTGCCCTAATAGGGGCTGCCTGTTCATGGGCAGCCCCCCTCCCTTGGGGGAGGAGCTTCTCTCTCCCCCTTTCTTTTCTTTTCCCAAAAAAATCATGCTTGGGGGGGGGGGGGGGGGGGGGGGGTTGACCAAGGTCAACTTAGGGCGGGGTCCTTCATGGTCTCGGGGCTCCACCAAGACTTACTGGGGCCGGTTCCGAGTTCGTGCGCTCTGTATTTCATGCGTTGTGCCGAGGCGGTCTGCATAATCCAAAACAGTCAAATTATTCGTATGACCTCGATTCGAAATGGAATGAGTTCCATTACACTCATATTGGTTGTACGAGTCTAACGAAACTGACGGAAGTCAAATCGGATTACATTTTGTCATTGTACCCCAAAGACTTAGTTGCGGCGCACAATAATACCCAAAATGGTCATTTTCTCCAAACGACCTCAGATTGGAATGGAACGAGCTCCATTACACTTGTATCGATTATAAGAGTCTAACAAAGCTGACAGAAGTCATATCAGAGTACATTTGTCACTGTACCCCAACGACTTAGTTGCGATGCACAATAATACCCAAATCGGTCATTTTCTCCAAATGAGCTCGGATTGGAATGGAACGATCTCCATTACACTTGTATCGATTATATGAGTCTATCGGAGCTGACGGAAGTCAGATTGGAGTATATTTGGTCACTGTACCCCAACGACTTAGTCGCGGCGCACAATAATACCAAAATGGTCGTTTTCTCCAAACGACCTTTGATTGGAATGGGACGAGTTCCATTACACTCGTATCGATTATAAGAGTCTAACGGAACTGACGGGAGTCAGATCGTAGTCCCCTAGTACACAATCCTTTATTGGGTCATTTTCTATCGCTCGGGCCTACTTTTATTGGGCTCACTAGGGTCTAGTGACCCAATAAAAGTCGGGATGTTACAATCCAATAAAAATAAAGGGATTTTCATCCTCGAAAATTGCCTAAAGTAGGGGGTTTGAAAGACATACCTGGGGAAAGAGTGCCAGGTATTTCTCCCGAACAAGCTCCTCTGGTTCCTAGGTAAACTCCCCATGTCCACAGTTTGACCATAAAATCTTGACCATCGTGATGGTTTTGTTCCGCAGTTCTTTGATCTTGGAATCCACTATCTTCACTGGCTCGAGTTGGATAGATCGGTCAGATTGCACTGACGCTGGTGGCACGGGAAGATGTTGCTCCGGTTGGCGAAGGACTCGTCTTAGCGAGGAGACGTGAAATACGTCATGAAGATTTCCCAGTTCAACTGGCAGAGCTAGCCTATATGCAACAGGGACAATCCTTTCTATGACTTGATATGGGCCTAGATAGCGGGGATCTAGCTTTTTCTGCTTCTTTATTCGGGATACCCCATGCATTGGTTTAATCTTTAAGAATACCATGTCTCCCACGTTGAATTCCACCAGTCGATGAGGTGCATCATAATATTTGGCTTGACGACTCTGTGCCTCCAGCATTCGTTCTCGAATTAACCTTATAGCTGTTGTGGTATCATCTATGTAGGTGACTCCTAATGCTTCTGGGTCTTCATCTTGTGCCCATGATAACGGTGTTCGATAGCGTCTTTCGTAGAGGGCCTCGTATGGTGCCATCTTTGTCACAACCCATATTTTCTCCGAATTTAGGAATATCAGAGTAAGAGAAAATACGCGTCATAATGCCACATCATACAGGAGACAACTGCAGACGCTCAGGCGGGAACCTATTACTTATTTAATCAAAACATGTTTACATGATTGGTCATCATTTGAAATCATTTATTAGAGTTTGGGGTAAGAACTATGTCTCTTAGTTCGTGGATCAACTAGTCCACTGACAAAATATATGTAATTGCAGCGGAAAGTACTTGATTTAGTTCACTTAAGGTCCTAAATGCACGAGATGACAGGACATAAAGTAAATGATATGCACATATCTAGGCGTAGTATAAGTATAGAAAATATCTTTAGGCGACTTTTAAAGATAAAGATTTCAGTTAAAAGGAATGCAATGAGGATGAAAGAAAAGCCATTTTAAAAATATAATGCACCTGTACATGTATGATTTAGTTCGCTTAAGCCAAGATTACCAAACCTGTTTGCGCACGTGTTTCAAGCTTTTTAGTATAACTGATTATTTTGCTGTGTTGTTATGTATGGATACATATTTGGATTGCTTAAGTTGAAAAAAAGGGAAAAAAATGAAAAAGTATTTGTGAGCTAAAAATTGAAAAGATTAGCGCTCCAAAAGCAAAAAGAAATTTGAGCTTTATATTCTAATTAAGAAATCCTGAATTGTTTGATAAGAACTACTTTATATTGGGTGTTGGCGATGAACACATCAGCTTTATTGGTTGCCCGGGTTTACAATTTGTATTGCTCAAATGCGTTAGGTGCGTTAGCCTCCGAGCTTATCATTGTATATCCTACCGCAACCTAAGCCTCATATTTACCCGAAAGCCCTATTGACTTGTGTGTAGTTTTACTTGATGCTGTGGAGAGAGTGTGAAAGTGCGAGCTTATGGCTCCTGACACCGATGGATTTCAGCAGAGTTAGTTTCGTATCCCATATTTTTCGAAATACTCGTCTGAGCGCATCCTTACATTCTCCCTACACGTGACTGGCAGATCATACTTGGATCAGCTTTTGAGTAAACTAATCTTTTATTTACTATTTTAGATATTTGTAAATTACTTTGCATAATAGAAATTTCTTCTACGAGAGTTTTATGAACATGATTATTTGATTTCGCATATTACTCTTAGCCATAATCACCTTTCTAACCCTTGTTTTTCCCGTCCGCCGAGAGTAGTTTGCTCGGGACGCGCAAATAGGTAAGTCTGGGGGTGTGATGAGTCTCCATTATATACATATTTTAGGACTCATCTAGGCTGATTATCTAGTCTATGCACTACACTTTATACATGTTTTCGTTCATATTTAATAACCGTCTATTATTCCACGCTAAGTGCACTTCTAGGCCCGTTCTTGGTGTATTTTCTTGTTTATCTTCTTTACTTTCTTTCATGCTGTGTTTTGTGCCACTTTCAGTGGCTTTGATTAGTGTTATGCTGGAACAGGGGTCGTGCAGGTGTTCCCGGTACAAATCTATACAGGAACACTGCGCACGATCACTGGTTCTAATGCACACGATCACTGATCATGCGCCGCCGACCGTGCGCTTTCATTTGCAGCCCAAAGTTGCTTTCTGAATTTGGTCGTGCGTTGTTACGCACAGTCGTGCGTTCAGTCGTGGACTTTATATTTTTCTGCAGTTTTGGCTTGCAGGTTTTCTAGCACAGCACGCACGACCACCAACTTCCAGTGCGCACGACCACTGGTCGTGCGCCAATGTTCGTGCGCCTTGTTTTCTATAAATACGCAGTCCGCGATCTTAGGTCATTCGGCACTGTTTTGGGCGCGAATTCTTCCGCATGCTCTGTCGTTTTCCCTCTCCAAGCTCCATCCATCCATCCCCTTCCTTAGGAAAGCTTCTTCCATCGATCCTAAGCTCCACCAAGGGTTCCAGAAGCTTTCCCCGCCATCTATAGCAAGCATTTCAAGTTGCGGCATCTCCTTTTGGGTCAAGGGGAAGAGACCCAGCTCTAAGAAGAAGACGGATGATGGTTGGAGGTAGTGACAGCCACTGAACCCCGGAAGCAACCAAGGACTGAGCTCGGAGGAGGCTTGACAACCCCCCATTCTGACCAAGATCTACGGCGAGGCTTCTCATCTCGTGGTTTCCTCTACCCTCTCTCTTTTGGAAATGTATGCTTAACTTTCGTATTGAACTAGTGGGATTTCTATTTGTCTATGAATGAAATATAGTCTTGTTTTATCTTTCGCTTGATGCTTTGCTATGATGCGCTCCGCCCCCGCTCCACTTCCACACACACACATTCCAGCTAGCCATCTAGCAATTGCTAGAGGTGACTTTGGCGAAGAGGTGAATACGACCCTCACAAAACCCCGCACTGTGGCCATTTCACCCGCTTACCGAAGCGCGACATTGCGGCCGCTGCACTCACCCCCACATTGCGAAGAGGTGTGTGCGACCCTCAATCGTCACAGTTACTTTCCGTCCACGCGCCTTCCGAAGAACGACATCGCGGCCATTGCATCCATCCCGCCTTGCGAAGCGGAGTTTTGACCCGCATCTCATTTTTGTGTAGTAACTTAGGTCACCAATCACAACGCCCTTGTTTTTACTTTCTTTTACTCGTCGTAACAATCGACTCACCACGCATTCCGTTCACCAGAACCTGCATTCCTTGAGAGACGATATTCGGGGAAGCTATTCCCAATTTTATTACTTGACAGCGACCGGTGCACTTGCCAAATACGCATCAATAGGCAGGTAGATGGATGTCGTCACCGCACAGGAGAGATACAATCACCACCCATCAGATCGCCAGCGGTCTCATAAGGCAGACCGCGCGACCACACTACTTGGACAATCATCCAACCAAGACGCAGATCAGCATACAAGATCGCGCACAGGTTGCGCGAACACGAGACCGTGCACAAGCCGCGCGATCACAAGGGTACTCCTTCCTTAGACCACCAGGAGCAAACCAGGAACCATCTGGCCGACTTAGAACAAGTCGCCAGATCGCCAAGCACAAACCGCCCGGACAGGCGGTCACACATAGGAATAGACCGCCCGGTCTTCCAACAAGGAAGACAGGCCAACCAGCACACCAACTCGGGAACAGACCGCAGCTACAAAGAACAAATCGGTAGAACCAGCAGTCCGCCAGAACAGACCGGCAGAGCCAGACTGGCAGAAAACAAGCACAGGCCGCGCAGTCTCGGCGGTCTCCCAAAATCAGACCGCCCAGTCTCCTCCGCCACTTCAAAATTTCAACACTCCCCCTTGAAGTGGGAAGTGGAGACTAGCCCAAGTAAACTCCACAACCGTGTAAACGGTCCCTTCGCCAGCGGCTTTGTGAACATGTCTGCGACATTGTCCGCACTTCGAACATGCTCGACCATAAGAGATCCTCCCAACACCTTTTCACGAATGAAATGGTGCTCAATCTCAATATGCTTGGTCCTCGTGTGACAGACTGGATTATTAACCAGCTTGAGAGCACTCTCATTGTCCCCACGTAGCATAGTGGGACCTCGAACCTCCTCATGAACGTCCTCCACCAACCTCCTGAGCCAAACGGCTTCCTGAGCTGCCAAGGCCGAAGCCTTGTATTCCGCTTCTGTGGTAGATACGGACACCGAGTCCTGCTTTTTGCTACACCAAGAGATAGCTGTGGGGCCCGTCATAAAGACATAACCAGACGTTGATCTCCGATCATCCACGTCTCCCCCGTAGTCAGCATCCATGTATCCATGCAACTCCAAGCTTGACCCTCTCCTAAATAAGAGACCCAAATCAGAGGTCGACTTCACAAATTTCAGAATCCCTTTTGCCGCCAGAAGATGAGGCTTCCGTGGCTCCGCCATGTACCGACTCACTTTGCCAATTGCATAAGCAATATCAGGCCTCATGATGGTCAAGTAAATCAAGCTCCCAACCAGAGCTCGGAACACCAACGGATCAGATAGAACTCTTCCCTCATCCTTCCGAAGTTTATGATGCTGTTCCAGAGGTATAAAGATGCTCTTCCCTTCTTCCATGCCAAATCGTTGAACGATCCGCTCCGCATATTCTTCCTGAGAAACGAGCACTCCGCTCTCCCATCTCTGGACCTCGAGTCTAAGGAAATGGTGAAGCTCCCCCAGATCCTTCATCTCGAACCTGATAGCAAGCTCATCTCTCAGCCTTGCTACCGTCTCCTTCGAGTTCCCGGTGATAATCATGTCATCCACATACAGCAGCACAATAACCCGAAGCTCCCCATCCTTCTTGACGAACAAGCTAGAATCCAAGTCTGAAGCAAAGAACCCGCAGAATAAGAGATACTCCGCGATCTTTCCATACCACGCCCGAGGCGCTTGCTTCAACCCATATAAGGCCTTCTTCAGTTTGCAGACGTAGTCCGAACGATCCTCCTAGATGAAACCCGGTGGCTGGATCATGAAGATATCCTTGTCAATCTCTCCGTATAAGAAAGCATTCTTAACATCAAGCTGCCAAATCTCCCATCCACAAGATGCCGCCAAAGCAATAACAAATCGGACCGAAGTCATCTTTGCCACTGGACTAAACGTCTCATCATAATATTCACCATACTGCTGTGAGAACCCGCGAGCTACAAGGCGATCCTTGTATCGTTCGATCATGCCATCAGCTTTCTTCTTGAGCTTGTAAACCCATTTGCATGTTACAGGGGTAATGACCTTAGGCCTGGGCACTAGAGACCAAGTCTCATTCTTCTTGAGAGCATCCATCTCTTCTTGCATAGCAATATCCCACTGCTTCATGCCTTTGGCTTTCTCAAAGCTCGACGGCTCCCTCTCATCCAAGGGACCAGCGAAGAAACATGAGACGAAGCTCACCATGTTTCCTCCTGTGTATCGATCTGGTGGCTTGATAGTCCTGTTCGACCTCCTAAGAGGTCGCACCTGACTAACCACCTCCTCAGCCGCTTCTTCTGTGCAAGCTCCTCTTCCAGATGAACTTGGAGCATCGCTCTCCCTGATTCCAGAACCTGAAGCCTCCATCTCATAGCTTGACATAGCTGGAGCTCCTGGTGAAACAGGCAACTCCACTTGAAGACTTCCCGCAGCTTTCCCTGCTTCATCAACCCTGCTCTCCGGTAGTTCAACTCCTGAACTCCCCTTGTAGGAAGTCACTTCATCAAACACCACATCCCGAGATACCACTGATCTCCGTGTCTCAGGATCCATGCATCTCCATCCTTTCTTCTGCTCATCATACCCAACAAAGACTAGCTTCCTGGCTTTCGCATCTAGCTTTGTCCGAAGAGCATCAGGAATATGCATATAGCAGGTTGACCCGAACACCTGAAGGTGAGCAACACTCGGTTTCTCCTTGAACATTAGTTCGTGAGGGGTCTTCATGTTGATTGGACCTAGAGGCATTCTGTTGATGACATAAGCCGCACAAGACATTCCCTCCACCCAAAAGGACTTTGGGATACTCTTGGCACGAAGCCAGCATTTGCAGGTTTCCTTCAGATGACGGATCTTCCTCTCCGCAACGCCATTCTGCTGTGGAGTATGGGCACAAGTGAGCTCTCTCCGAACGCCGTGTTTCCTGCAAAAACTTGAGAACTCACCAGAGGTGAACTCCCCACCATTGTCAGTTCTCAATTTCTTCACCAGCAGGCCTAACCGACCTTCCACCAGCTCCTTAAACTCCACAAACTTCGCAAAGGCTTCCGACTTCTCTTTTAGAAAATACACCCAGACATATCTGGTGTAATCATCAATCAACACCAACATATATCTATTGCCTCGAAGGCTTGGGGTGGCTGTCGGTCCCATCAAATCACCGTGGATGCACTCCAACGGTGCTTTGCATCTAGTTTGCGATTTATCAAATGGAAGTTGATGAGACTTACCAAACTGACATCCAGCACAAACATGATCGTCTCCATAAGAGGACAAGCTAGGCAAGCCCTTGACAAGGCCCCTTACCGCCAAAGCCTTCAATTTGTCCATGCCAACATGCCCCAACCTTTCATGCCAGATAGCCGCGCTATCGTGTGTCTTCATCTTATCAACATAAGTACTTGTCGATAACACGAACAAGTCCTTCACCCTCTTTCCAATATGGATAACATCTCCCCTTATCTCCGGTTGAGTTTTAAGAAACTTCACTTTTGTTGGGCCAAACAGAACGCGATAACCGGCATTGACCGCATTGGTCACAGAGAAGAGATTCTTCCTCATACCAGGCACGTGATAAACACTCCTCAATGTGAGTGGACCCTTATCACTGCTCAGGGAGACAACACCTTCTTGTTCGACAGCATGAACAGAATTATCAGCCGTAATGATAGCATCGTTACCTGAGTAAGGCGCCAAAGAAGAGAACTTTGATTCATCCCCGGTGAGATGATGTCCACACACTGAATCAACAATCCAATCCTCTTCGAAGTTGATGGCAGCCAAGGCCTTAACGGGCATCGCCGTCATATTAGCCGCAAAGGCTCCTCCGCATCCAGCTTCATCAGACTTTGGTTTCTCCTTCTCTGCTACATGTCCCGACTGAAGATTAACCCGACAATCCTTCTTGAAGTGGCCGGTCTTATTGCACCTAAAGAACCTTGGTCCCTCTCCCTTCTTCTTCCCATTAGACTTAGGAGCATAACCCCTATCCTGCTGACCTGAAGTAGAGGGTCCATCATAACCCGGCTTCTTCTTCTCCAACTTCTTCTTCTTCTTTCTAGAGAACAACACATCACTATCTCCCCCAGAGATAGAAGTCCCCGCCATCTGTCTTGCCAAACTTTCTTTCAAAGCAAGTAAGTTCTCCAGCTCCAACAGAGATGGTTGATTTGCCCAACCTTGAACTGAAGTCACAAAGGCAAGATACTCCTTCCGCAACCCGCGAATGATATGCCTCTTCAGTTTTGCCTCCGAGATGGGCTCATCAGGGTCCAATGCAGAAATCTCTGCTGTGAGGTTCTTCATCTTGAGAAAGAAGGTAGAAATAGGAAGATCGCCTTGAGAGGCCTTTGCCAACTCATTTTCAAGAAACTGTAGCCGAGCTACATTCTTCTTATTGAACATCCCATCCATGGACGTCCAAATCTTTGCAGCAGATTTACATCCGATGATGTGATCAAACAGCTCCGGTGAGATAGCCCTCTTGAGAGTGAACTCTACCTTAGCATTCATCCTCCTCCAAAGTCTCACCTTTGCCTTATTATCTCCTGCTAGAAACACCTCTTGTGTGTCTTCTCCTCCAACTATCTCCCATAGATCCTCGCCAAGTAAATAGCTCTCCATACACGACCTCCATTTCTTATAGTTAGTCGAAGTAAGGAGTTCAATACCAAGCCCTCTTGCGAATCCGCCTTCCATGGCAATCAATGTGGTATCTTCTTCACAAAGATGATGGCAACTCAAGTTGATCACTGCTTATCCACTCCAAGAATCTCCTTCTGATACCATGTTAAAATTTTTGATTTGAATCGCTTAGGAGTAAGCAGGAGTTGCATCAACTGAGTTAAAGCCAAACAACCACAATGCCACACAACATTACAAGAAACTTTATTGAAACACAAAGTTCATTTACAGTGCGAGGTATACATGGCGAGACATGATTCATCAGAATCACGGAGACGAGAAGAACACAACACACCAAAACAAATCTGGCGGCTAGACAAGCTGAGACCGCACAGACCGCACAGACCGCTCGACTCCAGAAGTCGCCCGGCTTGACCTGAGATCGCACGAACAGAAACCGGACAGACTGCCAGCACTGCAAGACCGCACCTCAGACCGCATGAACTGGAGCTTTATTGAAACGAAGAACTGAAGCTATCGTCAGACCGCAACTCAGATCGCCTAACCGCTGAAGGTTGCCTGATCGCTGAGCTTGCTGTGAACAGCACAAGAACGAACATAGACCAGTTCGCAGACAGACCGCTGCCGAACTATTTATTCTAGGCGCTGGGAATCACCAAGGAAGAAGACCGCAACCTGCTGATCGCAAACCTGCGAACACAACAAACAGTCAGGTCGCTTCCGAGACCGCCCGACCTTAAAGTGAGACTGCACGAATTAACCCAGGCTCAGTTCTTACAGTTCTCGTTAGGAATGACAGGCCCTGCACCTCTATTTATAGGCGGGTAGACGGATGTGGTCACCGCATTGGAGAGATACAATCACCACCCATCAGATCGCCAGCGGTCTCATAAGGCAGACCGCGTGACCACACTACTTGGACAATCATCCAACCAAGACGCAGATCAGCAGACAAGATCGCGCACAGGTCGCGCGAACACGAGACCGCGCACAAGCCGCGCGATCACAAGGGTACTCCTTCTGTAGACCACCAGGAGCAAACCAGGAACCATCTGGCCGACTTAGAACAAGTCGCCAGATTGCCAAGGACAAACCGCCCGGACAGGCGGTCACACATAGGAACAGACTGCCCGGTCTTCCAACAAGGAAGACAGGCCAACCAGCACACTAACTTGGGAACAGACCGCAGCTACAAAGAACAAACTGGTAGAACCAGTAGTCCTCCAGAACAGACCCGCAGAGCCAGACTGGCAGAAAACAAGCACAGGCCATGCGGTATCGGCGGTCTCCCAAAATTAGACCGCCCAGTCTCCTCCACCAATTCAAAATTTCAACAGAGTATTTCTGTTGTAGAATATTTCTATTATATCTTTTTTTGTAAGGCTTTTTTCCTGAGTTTGTAGAGATATTTCTCATGCTAGTGATAGATATCCAAAGGGAGATAGTAGACCTAGTACTCAAGGCCCAGTATATGGAGCACCGACTTCGTCTGGTACTCCATATGGTGCGCGTAAGTCCTATGGCTATTCTGCAGAGCCTTTACCGTCATACTTCTTTTCGGCTTCAGCACCTACTGTGCCAAAGAAGCCCGTTAGGCAGTGCTTGTTTTGTCAGAGCACGGATCATGCCTTGAAGGATTGTGCTTCCTATCTTCTTCATGTGGACGATGATGACGAGCCGGATATCCGAATCGTCCCGACTCCTACTTCTGGCAGCAAACCTTCAACATCCGGTTATGTGTATGTGCCACCTTCACATTTTGAAGGGTATGGCGTGGAAACAGTCACCAGATGTGTGGCTGATCTAGGTTCTGACATGACTGAGCCCATCTCCCCTGTCTATATATCACCATGCATGAACTTGATTCTTCGTGAGGAATCGGTGCTCGACTTTTATCCGAGCATTATTCTTCCCCCTGTTGTGCATACTACTATACTCGTCTTAGACGGCATTGTTGAGGATGTGTCGCAAGATGAGGCTGGCGATCTATGTGTTGTGCCTGTTCCTATGGAGGAGGACAACCTTCTAGGTGAAGAGAAGCTTTCCTCAGCACCCGTGGAGGAAGTCCAAATCTTGGGCATGGCTACTGTTGATCCCGCCGAACCTTGCGGCATTGTCAACAATGCCGACATTATTTTACTTTCCCAACCTAATGGGAGTGAGACCGGGACCACTCCCCCGATTGTTTTTTATTCATGTTCTTCTTCTTGTTTATTTCTTGATCCCCTTACTCTATCTGAGCCTGTGCAGGTTGAGTCTTCACAGGTACCCCAGGAGGACTTGGAGCATGATGCTCAAGTCAATGATGAGAGCATCCTCTTATGTGAGGAGGTTGACCCCCCTCTGTAGAGGAAGCTCCACTCATTGCAGTCTTCTCCTGATGCCTCCCTGGAGACAACACCTTGCTGGGCAAGGATTTAGTTTGTGGTGAGATGAGTGAGGACCAGCTCTCCTCCTCTTCTTACTTCCTATTCCCGCTACCTGTGTTCAGCAGGCATTTTTATTTAGGTAGGGGAGTAACTGTTCTGTCTCTGTATCGGTACCCGCTACCGACACGCATATTAAAACAATTACCTGTTCATTTCCTTTTCCATACGCCCATTAGCTAGAACTGTTATGTTTTTAAATAAGTCGTGCTGGGATGACAATAACCCCAGTAGTTATCTTACTTTTCCTGCATTTTTATTTCTTCTAATCATGTTTAGTTAGCTGTAGTTTATTTTAGTTTGTCTTTTTCTTTTGTTTTTGTGGAACTGACCCCTGCAGGTATTCTTCTGGATGGATGCTGCAGCTAGGTCTAGATTTAAACGCCAAACTTCTGGTATGCTCACTTGCTGAGCATTGGGTACTCTCTTTCCTTAGCTTTATTCTGAATTTTATAGTCATATTTTGCATTAGATTGTTTAGTTTAAGTCTAGGGGAGAGTAGTTTTGTTCACCCGCTTACGTGCACTATTGCACTGCACGGTAGAAGTATTTCTATTTCATTTATTTAGTTATTGTTCATTTTCTTTGCATTCCACTACACCCACTTGAGCGCGCACTCACTTGTGTGTGTGTTTCCGTTCATGCTTATTGTGGTTGGAATGTGAAATAGGATGTTAGCTTAGGAATTGCAAATCAGAGTGCGATGTTGACTCTTGTAGTGCTCTAGTCGCTTCCACATGCTCTAGTAGAAATTTGAGTAAAATTAGATTATTTCTATGCATTTAATTTACGATTAGTGTTTTTGCGTAGTTTTAAATTTATTATACTCAATTGGTGAATGTGAATGAAATTGGCGGTAGCACGGTGTTGTGTGTAGGCAAGCGCTAGTTGTGTGTTGCTCGAGTCGGAAGGAAGGTTTACCTTTCTCGTGGGCTAAGAACTTGCCCCAAGCGACTCTTGAAGCATGGGCGAGAGCAACTCATATTGTTAAACGTGATGTAGGCCATTTTTTTTTGGCTAGTTTGAGCCTTGTTTTCCATGACCTATGCGTTTACCTTTGCAAGCCAAGTTTGTGCCTACCACTCCTTTGTTTCAGCTCTTCTTTCAATCACCAATGCCTGAAGCTTATCCTATTATCGCAACCAAGTAGCGAGTTAACTGAAATCATATTTTGTGATTTGGTGTGATGTATGGAACCTTTGTGATGTGAAAGAAAAATCTGTACTATTTGCTGAACTCATTATGGTGAACCAACCGGGGGATAAAAGAAAAAAAAAAGAAAAAAATTGAAGTTAAAAGAAAAATCTGAAAAGAATTGGAATGAAAAGAAATCCCTTTGAGCGTAATAGAAAATTCAGTTGGTATTTGTTGGAGTAGGCTGTGTGCACACCCAGTTTTCAAGCTAAGTCTGGGGGTGTGTCACACTAGCATCGTTCTTGGTCTTGTTTTGGTACAGCATTATCTTTTGACTCAATCGGGTTGCGTAGCCATCCCGTTTATCATTGAATATCATACCGTAACCTAAGCCCCATTATAACCTGAAAGTCCTATTGATTTAACTTGTGAGTTTGCTAGCACGGTGGAGAGAGTGTAACCGGGCAAGCTTATGGTTCTCGTCGTTGATGGATTTCAGCGGAGTTATCCCCGAATTCCGGTCTTTAGCAACACCCTCCTAAGTGGCTTGTGCACTTTCACACCGGGAACGACCGCACAAGTTCTTCATGATTCACCAGTTGAGTATCAATAAATCTTTATTTACGCTTTAACACTTTTGTAAATTAGTTAGCATAGTTAGAATCTTCTTTTACTGAATTTCAATTTGCATGCGTATGATACTTCGCACCGTACCCCTATTTTGCAATTCCCTTCGCTAACAACCATTTTCATACTCCGCCGGATTTGTTTGCTCGGGACGCGCAAACATGTAAGTCTGGGGGTGTGATGAGTCCCAATTATATACACTTTTATGGACTCATCTGGGTCGATTTTCTAGTCAAAGCACTACACTTTAGACTTATTATTGTTCATATTTGATTGCTATCTGTTATTCCATGCTAAGTGCACTTCTAGGCCCGTTTTGGTGTGATTCCTTGTATTCCAGTGGTCCTGGATGTTTTCATGCAGGTTCAAGGGTCGTGCGATGCTCGGAGTTTGATTGGGGGCAATTTCTGCCTAAAAAGCCACTGATCGTGCGCTTTCCTTCGCGCACGATCAGGCGCACGACCACTGGTCCTGCGTTAATTGCCCTTACCAAACAGAGAAGTTCGCACGTTCATTGGCCTTCTTCTCGCACGACCATTGGTCGTGCGCTACTGACCGTGCGCTATTTGTGTTGATTCAGGACTATCCTACAGGTTCTTCGCGCACGATCAGAGGCATTTCTTTGCGCACGACCACTGGTCGTGCGCCTGACCGTGCGCGCTGTTAATTTCTGCTCCGCCTATAAATAGGCATGCGTGATTTTAGGTCAAGGATCGACTTTTCCAGCGCCGTTTTCCCGCTCCAGTGCGCCCGTATCGCCGCTCCATCGCCGCCCACCTTCAGGAGGTGCTCCGGGCTTATTCTACACGCCAATCTTGAGTCGGAGTATCCTCTAGGCCTCCTCCATTGTTTGTGCACCTCCAAAGCTCCATTTCAAGATACAACTTGCTGCATCCTTGGAGTTCTCCGGCAAGATCGTGGCCAAAGGCGATTGACGAAGAAGACGGGTCAACTAGAAGGAAGTGATAGTTCCTCTCCGTACCCCGGACGTCAGTCGTGGATTGAGCTCAGACAAGGCATGACAACCCTTGATTCTGACCGTGAATCCAGACAAGACTTCGTGCCTTGGTTGTAATCTCACCTCCTCTATTTTGTAGTATTTTATATCTTAATTATGTGTGTGTATGAACTATGATTGCAAAACCCTTATATTGCATTTTAGTACATTTCATGTTTATGTGAAATTATTTTGTGTTTTATGCAAGTGAGGAGAGCCTCCATCCATTTTCCATTCTGCCATCGTGTTCGTGTGCCGCACTAGCAATTGCTAGTGGCGTGCTTGTCGACGAGGTGCTTGCGACCCTCATTCCGCCTGCGTACTCGCCCATCCGCCTAGTGAAGCGTGGCATAGTGGCCCGTGTAATCCATTCGCATAACGAAGCAGTGCGCTCAAGGCCTGCACAGTTCGATTCCGCTTGCCAACTCGTTCATCCGCCCTTGTGAAGCAGCGTGCTCAAGGCCTGCCTAGTCTCCATCCCGCCAAGCAAAGCATTGCATAGAGGCATTGCATAGGAGTAGTTGTAGTATTTTCCTTTATTTTCCACAAACCAAATCACCCCCTTTCGCATCCATCCGACCTAAAGGACTTTAATCTCAAGTCCTTCCTCAATAGTTAACTCCACCTTACTGTTTTCCTTCGAGATCGATACTTGGGGATTCACTCCCACATTTTATATTACTTGAACGACCGGTATACTATCGTTTCGTGCCGCAATCTAGCTACCGCCTAGAGTGGTGTGCGAGATTTGCGCATCACTCCTCACTCCCAGAATATTTCTGGGCTGAGGAAGTCAATACAACTTGTTATGTTCTCAATAAAGCATCTATCAATAAGGTTCATGGGATAACCCCCTATGAAATTCTGAAAGGCAAACAACCTACAATTTCATATTTTAGGATCTTTGGCTCCAAATGCTACATTCTAAATAATGGAAAATTCCAATTAACAAAGTTTGCAGAGAAATGCAATGTAGGTGTTCTTTTTGGCTATAGCTCTCATAGTAGAGCTTATAGAGTATACAACAAGAAAACTCATGTTGTAGAGGAGTCTATGCATGTAGTTTTTGATGAGACCAGCCTAATATATAAGGGCTGGTCTAGATCTTCTGTTTTGACAGGAAATGAACAGGAATTGGAAAGGATGTCTATACAAGACACTCCCAGCTGCAGCAAAACAAATTCTGATGCTGCCATCCCAGAAGAGGAAGAAGTTAACCATGATGAAGAAGCTGCTGAACCTGCAGAAACAGCACAGCAAGCTGAGAACAGAATGACTGCAGCTACCAGACATCTTAGGGATCATCCCATAGAGCAGATAATAGGGAATGTTCAGCAAGGTGTGATCACTAGGAGCAGGGCTCACAATGAGGCCTTGTTCCTCAGTTTTCTATCACAGGTAGAGCCTAAAAGGTTTGAAGGGGCCAACATGGATCCATTCTGGATTCAGGCTATGCAGGAAGAGCTTTTGCAATTCAAAAGATGCAAAGTATGGAAGTTGGTGCCAAGACCAGAAGGACACAACATCATTGGCACCAAATGGATATTCATAAATAAGTTAGATGAGAATGGGACAATCATCAAAAACAAAGCAAGGCTAGTTGCAAAAGGATATAGGCAAGAGGAAGGAATAGACTTTGACCAAACCTTTGCCCCAGTTGCAAGGTTGGAGGCCATAAGACTATTCCTAGCATATGCTGCTCACAAGGGCTTCAAAGTCTACCAGATGGATGTGAAATCAGCATTCCTGAATGGAAATCTAAGAGAGGAAGTATATGTAGAGCAGCCATCAGGTTTTGTACATCCTACTCTTAAATCTCATGTCTATTTTCTTAGGAAAGCCCTGTATGGTCTTAAGCAAGCTCCAAGAGCTTGGTATGAGACTTTGTCCAACTTTCTCCTCAAGAACAAGTTCAAGAGGGGAAAGATTGATAGCACATTGTTTCTTAGGGAAACAAGGGGCAAGTGTCTCTTAGTCCAAATTTATGTTGATGACATAATTTTTGGGTCTACTGATGACAACCTCTGCAAGAGATTTGCTAATCTAATGCAGGGGGAGTTCGAGATGAGCAGTATGGGTGAGCTCAAATATTTCCTTGGGCTCTAGGTGAAACAGTCTGATGATGGAATTTTCATCTCCCAGACCAAGTACACTAAGGAGCTCATCAAGAAATTTGGGATGGAGTCTGCCTCCACCATGAGAACACCGATGGGATCTATTGTATCACTAGACAAGGATGAAAAGGGGAAGGCCTTTGATGAATCCATGTACAGGTGTATCATTGGATCCCTGTTGTACTTGACTGCTAGTAGGCCAGACATTATGCATTCTACATATGTTTGTGCTAGGTATCAGGCCTGTCCTAAGGAATCTCACTACACTTCTGTCAAGAGGATTTTGAGATATCTCAAGGGAAGCCTGAATCTTGGCCTTTGGTACCCTAGGAACAATGATTTTGAACTAATAGGCTATCCAGATGCAAATTTTGCAGGATGCAAAAAGGACAGGAAAAGCACAAGTGGCACCTGTCAATTCTTAGGGAGGAGGCTGGTCTCATGGAGCAGCAAAAAGCAAACCAGTGTGGCAATGTCCACAGGTGAGTTAGAGTACATTGCAGTAGGTAGCTGTTGTGCTCAAATTCTGTGGATCCAACATCAGCTGGAAGATTACAACATAAAGGTAATACAATCTCCCCTGCTGTGTGACTCATCCAGTGCAATTTCTATTGCTAAAAATCCTATTTCCCATAGCAGGACCAAGCATATATAAATTAGGTATCATTTTATTAGAGAGCATGTAGAGTGTGAAGATATCAAACTTGAATATGTCCCTACAAACAATCAAGTAGCTGATATCTTCACTAAGCCACTGGATGAGGCCAAGTTTAATTCTTTTAAAATTGACTTAGGCATGTTGAATTTAGAATGAATTCATTATTGAACATATATATATTATGTGTTAAACTGCTTATGTTGTTTTCTATTAAATCTATCATAAAATGTTGTTATGATATATTAATATATGTCTTGATCTTCCTTCAATAGGCATAATCCACTGATAGGGTAGATAATCTCCCTATGTTGTTAACTGTAGAATAGATTAAAGTGACCAGCTGGATCTGAAACATCAGGATCAGCTGTAATTCCAGTTTTTATTTTAATCAGAAGGGATTTATCTGGGACAATACAAGTGCTCCAATTTAGGGGGAGCAAGCTCCGGCTCAAATCGAGGGTGAGTTGGCTATAAGTTGAAGGGGGTGATAGCTGATGCTCAGTAGATCAGAATAGTGTAGATTTTGAAGAATCCTATTCCCTAATGGGAAAGAGGTTCAAGAACCCAGAAAGGGGGAGATGGCCAATGCTAAGACGAAATTTGGTCTTTCTAGTTGCAAATAGGAGATGGAATGCTAGCTGCTAAGACCAAAGTAGTGTTAGCCCTCTAAACTAAAAAGGGGGAGGAGATGAGTTCATCCAGGTCCACAAGCGTCGAGCCACCACACATCACTCGACGCTGTGAGCAAAAGGCGTCGACCAAGCGTCGAGCCACCACACATCTCTCGACGCCTGTGAGCTAAAAGCGTCGACCAAGCGTCGAGCCACCACACATCGCTCGACGCCTGTGAGCAAAAAGCGTCGACCTATGGTTGCTGTCTCATAGGCAGGGTCACTGTCTATCAATGCTGTATCATGTAGTTGTTAGCTATGTTATCATGATTATATTATAGATCATTTAAATAATATATCCTTCATATGGTATCATGCTTTGTTTTGGTTGTACCTTAGCATTGGGGATGTTCTACCTTCTTCAAATAGGGAGAGATTGTTGGGAATATTGCCCTCAATGTTCCCTTGATTTGAAGAGGCATCACTTCCAATACTAAGTACATATTGTATTTGATAAAGCTTTGTTTTTGTAAGTTAAACATGCTTAGGTGACTCAAGAGAAAGGGTTAATCAAGACCTAAGGTTAGGAGAAATCTTCTCCTAAGTTGATGCAGAAATGTCTTGGCTAAACCGCTGAGACGAGGAGCCGTCTCGCGGATCCGCTGAGAAGAAGGTGTCTCAGCTGATAAAATTCATCAAACGCTGAGAATCAGCGTATTCGTCGAACGCAGAGAGCCATTCGTCGAACGCAGGACAAAGTTCGTCGACCGCTGAGATGAGATAGAAGAAACTGTTGACAATAGCCTGTTCGTCGAACGCAGAGTGTCGTTTGTCGAACGCAGAGTGAAGAGGGTTCGTCGAACACAGAGTGAAGCGGGTTCGTTGAACGCAGAATGAAGCGGGTTCATCGAACGTAGAGTGTTGTTCGTCGAATGCAGAGTGAAGCGAGTTCGTCGAACGCAGGATGCAGTGGGTTCGTCGAACGCAGAGTAAAGCAGGTTCATCGAACGCAGACCTTCTCTACAGACAAGTAGGGCGGCGGGACCTGCGGCTAGGGAAAGTTGCAGAAAAGCTACAGGGGACCACCGATCTCTCCCATACTTCTTGGGAGATCAAATTAGAGCTGTTGAAGATAAAAGAACTATAAAAGAAAGTGTTAGGGCTTTTTCAAAGCTCTTGGCCGATTGCGTGCAAAATCTATATTTGCCTTTGACGGCTACTGCTGCTCTCGTCTTTCTTCCTGCTCACTGAAAGAGAAGAAGAAACAGAGAGAAGAAGATTGCTCCTCCACCAGAAGGGGCAAGGTGATCTTCCACCCTTCTATTGAAGTGGAAGATCAAGTGGTAGCTGTTATCAACAATCTTCAGCTACAGGAAAGCACAGACAGTGTAGGATCTACATGAGAGTTTTTCTGTTGTAGAATATTTCTATTATATCTTTTTCTGTAAGGCTTTTTGCCAGAGTTTGTAGGAGCTGGCAATAGCTCTGAGTTGTATGGCTTGTTGCCCGAGGTAGGACCAGGAGGTGGTCTGAGCTGTAGGAGGTGGTTTCCTCATAGTTGTAAGGCTTGTTGCCTGGGGTAGGACCAGGAGGTGGTCTGAGCTGTAGGAGGTATTTTCCTCTGAGTTTGTAGGGCTGCTGTGCCTGAGGTAGGAGCTGGTGATAGCTCTGAGTTGTAGGGACCTTTGTCCTAAGGTAGGATCATCCTTGATCTGAGAAGTTCTGAGAAACTTGTGATGTAAGCTCTTTGAGCCGAGTTTGGAGAAGTTGGCCCTGTCTAACATACTGTTAGAAGGGTGAAGGGGGAAAGTGGACTACCCATAGACACCCTGTCTTGGGGAACCACTATAAACACTTGTGTGTTTTTCTGTGGTGCTTTGACTCTCTGATTAGATTAATTTTAACAGGCCATAAACTTCAAGTAAAACTCAAAAGACCTATTCACCCCCCCCCCCCCCCCCCCCCCCCCCCCCCTCTAGGTGAACCAGTTAGCATACCTATATTCTTTCAATATATTTGAGGCTCTTGTGGTCGGAGAAGATCTCACATCTTACTCCGTAGAGATAATGCCTCCAGACTTTCAGTGCGAACACTACCACACCCAGTTCTAGGTCATGGGTTGCGTAGTTTAGTTCGTGAGGCTTTAGCTGTCGTGAGTCATAGGCGACTACCCTGCCGTGCTGCATTAGCATGGCTCCCAACCCTTTCAACAATGCGTCGGCGTAGATTTGGAAGCCCTCAGTGCCTGAGGGGAGTGTCAGAATCGGAGCTGATATTAGTCGGCTCTTTAGTTCCACGAACGCTGCCTCGCATTCGGGAGTCCATTGGAATGTTGTATCCTTTTTGGTGAGGGAGGTGAGGGGTAAGGCAATTTTAGAGTAACCTTATACGAACTTGCGGTAGTAGCCGGCGTGGCCATGGAGGCTCCTGATATCTGCCGCTGACTTAAGTGGTGGCCAGTCTCGTACTGCCTGCACTTTGGCTTGGTCTACTGCCACCCCGTTCTTGTTGATCGTATGCCCAAGGAAACCGACTTCCTCCATCCAGAATTCACACTAGCTAAACTTTGCGAAGAGCGAGTGTTCCCTTAACTTGTGTAAAACCATTTGGAGATACCTGGAATGATCAGTTTTACTCTTTGAGTAGATGAGTATATCGTCTATAAAAACGATCACAAAGTGGTCTAGGAAGGGTTCAAACACTTTATTCATTAGAGCCATGAAGGCGGACGGGGCATTAGTCAGTCCAAAAGGCATTGCCATAAATTTGTAAAGCCCGTAATGGGAGCTGAAGGCTGTTTTGGGAATGTCCTCCTCTCATACTCGGAGCTGATAGTAGCCAGACCTTAAGTCCATTTTGGAGAAGACGGACGTGCCTTGTAATTGATCGAATAATTCATCTATCCTAGGTAGTGGATAGGTATTTCAGATGGTGAGTTTGTTTAGTTCCCTGTAATCGATACACAGACGCATGGATCCATCCTTCTTCTTGACGAATAACATTGGAGCTCCCTAGGGCGAGGTACTCGGATGAACGAAACCTATATTAATTAACTCTTGTAATTGTATCTTGAGCTCGGCTAGTTCCCTTGGGGCCATCCGGTAAGGTGCTCGGGACATTGGTCGAGCTCCATGAGCAAGTTCAATCTGGAAGTCCACTTCTCATTGCAGGGGCAACCTGGGAAGGGATTCTGGAAAGATGTCTGGGAAGTCTCGAATTACGGGTACTCTAGAGAGTACTTGCGTCTTGTCCTCCATCTCAAAGTAGATTAAGTACACCTCATCCTTTCGTCAGACTTCTTTGACTGTTTGAGCGGATGTTAAAATGATGCGGGTGACAGAGGGTATACCTGCTAGTGTGATAGACTGCCCATTTGGGTTACGGAGGTGGATCTCTCGAGTCGAACAATTGATTTGGGCGCTGTGCTCGGCCAACCAATCCATTCCTAAAATGATGTCAAATCCAGTTATCGCTAGAATGGTTGCGTTGATTTAGAATTATATGCCTCCCAGCGTTGCTTGGAAAGAGCATTTTTCTGTGGACGTCATGTCTGATCCATCCGGGAGTCGTATTTGTATCGACATTCCAAATGATCATACGATATTTCCTTTGTCTGTGATGAAATTCTGAGCGACGAAGGAGTGCGTGGCACCGGTATCGAATAATGTTTTAGCAGGATGACCTTCTACCAAAAGTAAACCTGGTGATATATATATATATATACTATGATCATATGATTTTTACAGATATACAAAAGGAGTAATCACATAGTCGAAACAGAAGCTACATCACATATTTCTACTATATTATATCATCCTAGTATACCATGGCTAATGAAAATATATACCTATCACTACATCCGGTGCAGGCCCATGCTGGAGATCTAAAGCGTATGCCTCGAGCGGTGCTGCTCTGCCCTGTCCTGGTCCCTCCTGCCTGCAGGTCATCCTCTGCTACCTCCTCGTCCTCATCCTCTCTCTGTGGCTCCCTGCACTGCTCCTAAGCTGGGCCTACCTATAGCCTGAGGGCAGAAACCTCGTATGTGCTCGGGCTGCTGGCAAAGGTAGCAGTTCCCTGCAAAGGGAACATCTCATCGTGTGGCTGGGACGGCCTGAGGTGCTGGGGATGGAGGTGCCGGTCGGGGCTGGGGTGCCTTTCTATATGGCTGTTGATGCTGACGCTATCTCATATCCCAGTCTTTCTTGCGAGGGCCTACTCCTCTCTCTCGGCCCTGAGCCCGGGGAACATCCATGGGTCCCCTTCGCTGCTGGGCCACCATCCTCTGATCCATCTTTAAAGCTGCGGCGTGTGAGGCGATCGTGTGGAAGGTCGACTGAGAGATCATGATCAAAGCCTGTCGGAGATCGTCTCGTAGTCCTCAATAGAATCTAGTCGCTCTGTCTCTGTCTGTAACTGCCAAAGTCCCAGCAAAATGGGCCAAGTGGATGAACTATCGCCGGTACTCTGGTACCGTCCTCTCTCCTTGCCGGATTCAGGAACCACTCCTGGAGTACAATCCTATCAGCGTCTGAGATGAAGTGATCTAGGAAGGCCTCTGAAAACTTGATGCGTGTCGGCAAGTGCACCGGTCGCTGTCAAGTAATAAATGTGGAGAGTGGCCTCCCCGAATGTCGGTCTCTTGAGGAATGCAGGTTGGGTGAACGAGACGCGTAGCGTGACTCTTGTTACACGAACGAAACACACATGAAAAAGGGGGTTTTTGGTTGGTTTGTCCTAATCTTAACAACAGTAAAAGAGATGCGGGTCGAAAGCACCGCTTCGCAAGGTGAGATGGATGCAACGGCCGCGATGCCGTGCTTCGTGAGGCGGATGGAGTGTGTTCTAGCGCGAAAGGGTGAGGGTCGTAAACACCTCTTCACAACCGTCGTTAGCTCTTGCTAACACGGAACAAACACCTTGCGTGCGCGTGCGAGTGAGTGAGTGGAAATGGAGTGAATCACAACCGAACCATGAAGAACAACAAGGAAACATTCATTTCAACAAACAACATCACAATATTCAAGTTTACACAGCATAACGAGTACAATGGAAGAGAGAAGAAAGGGATAACCGATAGTGAAGACTAGCGGCCGTTCACGGCCGGAATGGTAGGTTGTCGGGCTACCTCCGGGCTCGGGCGGACTATGCTTCCGGCGTAGAGAGTTGTCACAATCTCCCTACGTAGCTCCGTCGTCTTCAACTTCAGGTTTCTTCTTCTTCTCACCGGGCGGAATGAGAGAATGGTTGCTTGGAGGCTTGCGGACGATGGAGAACACTCACGGACAATGGAGGAGGTCTTGGAATGGATGGAGGAGGCTTCCCCTTGCGTAGAAGATGAAGTGGAGGCGTCCCAAGGTGGTGGTCGGCGGCGTACGGAACAGGAGCTCCGCTCCCGGCGGCTTGATAATACCCTAAAATCGGAACTGGCGTTTATATAGGCGCTGAATTAAACACTGCGCACGGTCATTGGCGCACGACCAGTGGTCGTGCGCACTGGAATTCTGCGATCGTGCGCACTGCCTGGGGGGAACCTGCAAGATACGAAATTATAAAATAAAATGTTCGCACGACCAGTGGCGCACGACCGGTGGTCGTGCGCACTGGAGTTGATGGTCGTGCGCACTACAGCAAACAGAACTCGGAAATTAAATGGTAAGTGCGCACGAACAGTGGCGCACGACCGGTGGTCGTGCGCACTGGCATTGATGGTCGTGCGCACTGCACCAAACAGAACTCATGAAAAAGGTGTTAAGTGCACACGATCAGTGGCGCACGACCAGTGGTCGTGCGCAATAGAACCGACAATCGTGCGCAATGTTCCTGTGCAGAATTGCACCGGGAACACTCGCACGACTCCTATTCCAGGCACAACCACAAATCTAGCCACTGAAAGTGGCACTTATCAGCGTATGAAAACTACTAAAGACAATAAGCATAAAATCACACCAAAGTGGGCCTAGAAGTGCACCTAGCATGGATTATCAAATATAAGCTATAACAAGGCTATAGTGCGGTGAATTGACTAAATAACGGCTCGGATGAGTCCATAAATGTGTATATGATCAGGACTCATCAAAACTCTCCCCAGAGGATCATGCTGAGTGGTCGCCCTCTAAATGTGGAGCGGCTGGATGCCCTCCACTAGTCTCGGGCATAGCCCTCCAATAAGGTCACTACTAAAGACACTGCGGCCACAGCGGGGCACATCATCCCAACCAGGAGCTCCTCTACTCTCTCTACCCACCCTTCTACCTGTATGGCAGACTCGGTGCCTCGGAAGGTGGGGGTCCTTAACCCCCGGAATGTCGTCAAAAGGTCGGTAGGCATAGTGGTCTGCTGGGGTGGCCGTAGGATGGCCGTCTGAAAGGTGGCTAGCAGAGCTGTCAGTGTCTGTCCTAAATATGTATCAATAAACGGGACTACATCTGGGGCGGCCGGGGCTGGTGGTGGTGTGGTAGGATGGTACTGATCCGTAGAGGAGGACCTTCCGTTACTAGACTTCGGTATCTGGAGAAGTAACGGGCGAACATCAGTATTTGCAAAAATAAGGGAATTTTGCAGAACTGACAGAAAGGAAGCGGAAAAAACGTGTGGGTGTACTACTATGCAATCTAGGATCCTTAAACCTTAAACCTAAGAGTCCACCAGGCTTCCGTTGCGTGGTTCGTCCTGAACCAAGGAACGAAAACTGGGAAGGGAGGATCTAAAGACTGCCCCATGTGGTCAGATCGTGGTAGCTCTGATCCATTTGTAACACCCCCCTCCCCAAAACTGAACCCGGTTCAGGGAGGGGGATCTTACTTCCCAAGGACGACCACTAGTGCTTTCCGGATGGCAACTACCCACCCTCTCAAGCACTGAGTTGTCGCCTTGTCAGGCACAAGAATCATAACAACACATCAGAATCACATAGCGGAAGCAATAAAATAGGAAAACTAAGCACACAGCTTATATTTACATAAAGAGAAAAGGCCGAAGCCTATTGTTTACAACATCTGCCTCGAGGGCTACACATTACTGATAGTGCTAAATCTAGTTAGTTTAATTAGGTTATTTTTAGGTTATCTACTCTTAATTTTTGCTTATTATTGTTTCTCTAAATGCAATTTTGGTCATTTTCCTATTTTTAGTGATAACTTAAGTTTTCTGAATTTTTAGGTCAAAAATTCAAATTTTCCTTGGTCACGCCCTAGGTCACGCCCGTGACCTGGGGATCACGCCCGTGACCTAGGGCGTGTAAGTTGCTATTAGCAGTTAAGTTGTTGCCGTCAGAATTCAGAAGTTTTTGTCAGACACACCCAAAGTACACGGGCGTGGCACACAAGTCACGCCCGTGACCATCCCGTGACCAGCCCGTGACCAGCTCACCGCGTAATCAGATTCGCCCAGCCGCAAAAAATGGAGGACACGCCTTTGTTACACGGGCGTGCCTCCAGTCACGCCCGTGACTTCCACCCGTGACTGCCACGACAACCAGCGGCCATCGCCCATGATCGCGTGCCAGCGCCCATGCCTAGCTTGACCACCAAATTGTTCATGCCCAAAGTTACACGGGCGTGCTTCCAGTTACGCCCATGACTGCCACGTCAGCCAGCCGCCAGCGCCCATGATTGCGTGCCAGCGCCCATGACTAGCTGACCACCGAATTAGCCACGCCCCGAAGTCACAGGCGTGAGTTGGGGCGTGCCCATCAAATCACGCCAAAATCGTGCGCCGGACCTGATCCAAGCCACAGAATTGATTAACAGGTCACGCCCCTAGTCACGGGCGTGACTAGGGGGCGTGACCGAGGCAGAAAAATTTCTATAAATTGGGAAGGTCTCCAAGCTTTCACCAATCAGTTGTTGGAGGGAGAAAGTTGTGCTGCTGCTTAATTCCTATGTTATTTTTGTATTCTCTCTCTCTCTCTCTCTCTCTCTCTCTCTTATTTCAATGCACTTCTCTTTCTAGTTTTCATATGAATGTTGCAATGCCTTTGTAATTTCCTTTCATAGTGTATTGCTAATGCTTAGTAGGGTTTCCATGCAAATGTATCCTCAGTTGAACTCTCTTTTAATAAAAATCGTATGTTTTTGTTCTCTTAATATCTTCCTCATTTCTCTCTCCTACCCCTCCACCATGAGTAACTAAATCCTCATAGTACTCGATCTTGATGATCTGAGGATGAGTTGATCAAGTTATGTTCCTTTAGCCCTCTTTCACTTTCTAAAGTGTTGGGCCTTAGATTTACTCTTAATTAAAATTTAGTGGAGCTATATTATCGATATATAGTCCCCACATTTGCTTTCATTCTTGTCTAGCCGAGAGGACGATAGTCTAAAGTGAGTGCTTAAGAGTAAAGAGAGTTGCACGCATTTCTCTAGAGAGAATGACGTAAATCTCCTGGATTGGAGTCAAATCCATTAGCGGGGTTCACCGCTTAAAGCGAGTTTTAGGTATTCGAATACGGGACGAGAGTTCGGTCGGATTTTCCTAAACTCAGTTGGGCATATCTTCGAGAGAAGCATGTTCAAACTATAGGAACCCCCACGGTCAAGCTACCCTTACTTTATTAAGTTTTAAGTTTGCAAGTTGAATTTTGATCAACTTAAGCCGAAGTAAGTCAAGATCGAGTGCTATTTCTTAATCATCATTTAGCCGTACTTTTATCCAGCTTTTATTTCAATTTAGCAAACAAAACCTTCCAAAAAATTATTAAGATAAAATAATAGTAATTCGTTTGAGTATAAGTAATCAACGGTTCCCGGATTTTAATACGACACTTGTGTTCCTATACTACAGTTCGATAGGTATACTTGCCTTCTCAGATTGCTAGTTCCAATTTTATTTCGTGCAAGCGGAATTTTAATCACCAAGTTTTTGGCGCCATTGCCGGGGACTCTCTTTTTGTTGATATTTTGAAAGAACGAATCTATTACTTTTATCACCTCTTTTTCTCTCCTCTTTCTTCAAAAATAATTAATTAAAAAAAAAGAGACCTTTTCTTTTTCGAATTTCTCAATCTTATTTTTCCCTTCTCTCTTTCTAGTTTATGACCCGAGCAAATCTGTCAGAACTTGTAGACTTGGACCAAGAACTTGAGCGTACTCTTCGGAGAAAATCGCAAGTTCAAGATCCTACATTCCAAGAACTGGCTGAGGATTCGGAGTCGGTTGTTAATATGGGCGAACCTAACCAAAATGAAGTCCCCAACATGGTTGCGGCCCCTGAATGGACTATGTCCCATCATGCAAGGCCTAACCTGGAAGGGACGGAAACTAGTATAGTCTGCCCTGTCGTAGCTAATAATAATTTCGAACTAAAGCCCAGCATAATTCACATGGTGCAGCAATACGTGCAGTTCGACGGATTACAAGATGAAGATCCGAACACACATATTGCTAGCTTCCTTGAAATTTGTGACACCTTCAAAATAAATGGTGTTACGGATGATGCAATTAGGCTAAGACTCTTCCCATTTTCTTTAAGAACAAAGGCTATGCAGTGGTTGACGACTCTACCTAGAGGTTTTATCACCACTTGGGCCCAGTTAACTAAAAAATTTCTAATTAAGTATTTTCCACCTGCGAAAACTGCTAAGCTTAGAAATGATATTTCTTCTTTTTGCCAAACAGATTCTGAAACGCTATATGATACCTGGGAAAGGTATAAAGAATTCTTAAGACGTTTCCCTCATCACGCTCTGCCTGTATGGTTACAAGTGCAGACGTTTTATAACGGGCTAAATCAACATACTAAGCAAATGATAGACGCCGCTTCCGGTGGTACCTTAAATAACAAAACCCCTGAAGCCGCTCTTGAGCTATTTGAGGATATGGCCATGAACACCTATCAGTGGAATGTGCCAAGATCCCTCCCAAACAAACCTGCAGTTATGTACGAGGTGGATAACGTCTCCCAGCTGGCACTACAAGTGGAAATGCTTAGCAAAAAGATATCGGACATGAATGCTCCTTCCGCACCTCAGGTTTGGGAATTTGCAAAAGCCACCTCCAAACAAGCTGAATACGTAGCCCAACCCGAGAGAGTAAGCGAAAGCGGTAACTCTTCGAAGTGGGACGCAAATATCTGGTCCGGTTAGCGAAGAGCCCGAGGCAAGATCCGCCCCTATTTTAAAAACACCACTCACTCAAACAGATTTTATCACTCGACCTCCTGTTTTCAAAAACAACCCCGCCCCACCTTATCCTTCTCAACTCAACAAAGAAAAATTAGATGATCAATATCATCACTTCCTGGAAATGTTTAAGCAAATACACATCAATTTGCCCTTCCATGAAGCGATATCACAAATGCCCAAGTACGCTAAGTACTTGAAGGATCTTCTAACTAATAAGAAAAAGCTAGAAAATCTATCGCACGTAACTTTAAACGCTGAGTGTTCCGCCGTCCTAACAAATAAATTACCGAGAAAGGCTAACGATCCGGGTAGTTTTTCTATCTCGTGCCTCTTTGGTGATTTATTGGTAAAGAACGCGTTGGCCGACTTAGGTGCGAGCATCAACTTGATGCCATTCTCCTTGTTTAAGAAGTTAGGAGTGGGCACCCTTAGCCCCACATGTATGAGTATACAACTAGCAGATAGGACGATAAAATATCCGCTGCGAATTGTGGAGGACGTGCTCGTAAAGGTAGACAAATTCATCTTCTCGGTGGATTTTGTCATTTTGGACATTGAAGAGGATGTCGAGGTTCCCCTAATCCTTGGCCGCCCCTTCCTTTCCACCTCCCGTGCTATCATCAATGTGAGTAATGGTAAGCTCTTCCTCCGAGTTGGAGATGATGAAGTGACCTTCTCCATAACACCCTCTATGAAAAATACCCTAGAAAATGACGATTCGTGTTTTTTCTTAGATGTGTTAAGAGAAGACCCTTCTTTCTGTATTTCTGAAAATGTTTCTTCTTTTTGTTCATCTTCAAGCACCTCAACTGAAATATTACATGAAATGGAAATGGCCATTGCTCCCACCACCTCAAATTTTCAAAATAAATCAAAAATTTTTGAAGAGATCACTTTTGAAAAAGAAAAATCTTTCAAATCTTCGTACGAGGAACCTCCCACATTAGAACTTAAAGAACTACCCAATCATTTAAGATATAATTTTTTAGAAAAAGACTCTAAGTTACCAGTAATAGTGTCGGCCCATCTAAGTGAATCTGAAAATGCCAATTTGCTAAAAATTTTACAAAAGCACCGCCAAGCAATTGCTTGGCAGATTTCTGATATTAAGGGCATAAGTCCGTCTTTCTACACGCACAAAATTCTAATGGAAGATAATTCACATAATTCTATTCAACCTCAACGCCGATTAAACACAAACATGAAATAAGTAGTAAAGAGTGAGGTCGTGAAATTATTAGACGCAGGAATTATCTATCCAATTTCAGATAGCAAATGGGTGAGCCCCGTCCAAGTAGTTCCTAAAAAGGGAGGGATCACGGTAGTGTTAAACGACAATAATGACTTAATCCCAAGACGGACGGTGACTGGGTGGCGTATGTGTATTGATTATCGCAAATTGAACGACGCCACCCGCAAGGACCATTTCCCCTTGCCATTCATCGATCAAATCTTAGAACGATTATCCGGCCATAGCTTTTATTGTTTCCTCGATGGTCTCTCGGGCTACTTCCAAATTCCCATCTCGCCCGAGGACCAGGAGAAAACGACGTTTACTTGTCCTTTCGGCACCTTCGCCTATCGAAGAATGTCGTTTGGCTTATGTAATGCGCCGACAACATTTCAACGGTGTATGTTGGCCATTTTTGACAAGTACGTAGAAAGTATTATGGAGGTCTTTATGGACGACTTCTCCATGTTTGGTGATTCCTTCGATTTTTATTTACAGAATTTAGAAAAAGAGTTAGAACGATGTGAGGAGACCAATCTCGCCCTGAACTGGGAAAAATGTCATTTCATGGTGCGGGAGGGATTGGTTTTAGGTCATAAGATATCAGCAAGAGGAATTGAGGTCGATGAAGCAAAAATAGAAGTGATCGAAAAACTGCCACCGCCAACCAACATTAAGGCCATAAGAAGCTTTCTAGGACATGCCGGTTTTTACCGGCGATTTATAAAAGATTTTTCGAAAATTACAAAACCCGTCACTCATCTAATAGAAAAAGACACTCCATTTATTTTTGATGATACCTGCTTTTCTGCTTTTCAATTAATCAAAAATAAGCTAATAAATGCGCCAATTATGATAGCTCCAGTCTGGGACCTTCCATTCGAAATCATGTGCGATGCAAGTAGCTTTGCGGTGGGAGCTGTTTCAGGACAACGTATATCTAAAAACTTCCACCCTATTTTCTACGCAAGTAAAACGCTTACATCCGCACAAGAGAACTATACCACAACAGAAAGAATTATTAGCTGTTATTTTTGCGTTCGACAAATTTCGATCTTATATTACGCTTTCAAAAATTATCGTTTTTACGGACCACTCGGCCCTCAAATATTTACTTTCTAAACCGGATGCCAAACCACGCTTACTTCGATGGATCTTACTCCTCTAGAAGTTCAAATTGGAAATCCGAGATAAAAAGGGAGCTAAATATTTGGCCGCGGACCATCTTTCACGATTAGATAACCCGTTTATTGAAAATTTAAATGAACAAACTTGTAATGATTATTTTCCCGACGAGAAGTTATTTTCAATCAACACTACTCCTTCTCCTTGGTTTGCAAACTTCGCCAACTACTTAGTAGCTCGAGTCCTCCCAAAAGAATTCTCCTATCAGCAAAAGAAGAAATTCTTTTCTGACCTGAAGAATTATTTTTGGGAGGACCCGTATCTGTTTCGAGTTTGTGCAGACCAAGTAGTAAGGAGATGTGTTTCTTTCGAAGAAGGACAAAATATTTTAAAACACTTACATGAAGGACCGACCGGTGGGCACTATCAAGCTAATCGGACCACTCACAAAGTACTAAGTGCGGGCTTTTATTGGTCTAGCCTTTTTAAAGATGCCCAATCTTTTGTGAGTCGGTGCGATAGCTGCCTACGGTCCGGCAATATCTCTAATAAAAATGAAATATTGCAAAATTATTTCCTCGAGTGCGAAGTTTTTGACCTTTGGGGTATTGATTTTGTAGGTCCTCTTCCTTCTAGCCATGGGAATAAATACATCTTAGTTGCGATAGATTACGTATCTCGATGGGCAGAGGCCCAAGCTCTTCCTACCAATGACTCCCGAGTCGTTATTATTTTCTTAAAAAAATTATTTTCTCGATTCGGTACTCCCAGGGCCATCGTTAGCAATAGGAGTTCGCACTTTTGTAACGCACAACTTGCAAAAACACTTTTTAAGTATGGCGTTACACATAAGCTTTCAACTGCATACCACCCCCAAACTAACGGCCAGGTCGAGGTAGTGAATAGAGAAATCAAACGTATTTTAGAAAAGACTGTTTCCACCTCACGTAAGGACTGGTCATATAAATTAGACGATGCTTTATGGGCTTACCGAACAGCGTACAAGACCGCCATCGGTTGTACACCGTATCGGTTAGTATATGGGAAATCATGCCATTTACCGGTCGAATTAAAACATCGTGCTTTCTGGGCCCTTAAATTTTTAAATTTTGATCCCCACTCCACCGCCGATCTTCGAAAATTCCAACTCAACGAACTCGACGAGTGGCGCTCCAATGCGTATGAAAATAATAAATTATATAAGGAACGAACGAAATTCTTTCAGGATAAAAATTTAAGGCACCCGAAAAAATTTAAACCAGGCGACCAAGTATTGCTTTATAATTCTCGTCTACGTTTATTTCCTGGAAAGTTAAAATCTAGATGGTCAGGTCCATTTAATGTAAAGGAAGCTTATCCGAATGGAACTATTTTGATATCACACTCAGATAAGGGTGATTTCAAGGTTAATGGGCAGCATCTAAAACTTTATTTTTCTGGTGACAATGCTGACATGGACAGTGAAAAACTTCTTTTGTCTGGACTGTAATAATTTGGACTTACTTTTGAACTATATTCTTTTAGTCGAGCTCAAACGACATTAAACAGAGGGCGCTCTTGGGAGGCAACCCAAGGTTTTTAAAATTTGTTGTTTTAATTTTCCTTTGGCCCTGGGCGGCTCCGATACTCTCAACTTCGGCGATCGCCTGCTCCAACATTGCTGATTTCAAGAAAAATTCAAGATGATATTTCATGAAGATCCAAAGAGTCAACAAGGGGGAGCGGCATTGATATGAAAATTGCATGCGCGGATTTTAGATTTTTCTCCAAAACTATATCCGATAAAGGCAAGTGTACCTTATCGTCTATAGTATATGATATTTAGGAATATCAAGGTCGTATTCCACGGGGCGCGTTGATTACTTCTACTTTGAGGAAAATCGCCATTATTTTATCGACGAAAATTTGATTTGGTTTGTTTTTGCTTAACTAAAATTGAAACTAATTGCAAGCTAAATGAAAGGATTAAACGAAGACAAAAATACTTAATGCTCAACCATAGTGGAGGGGGAAAAGGAAAGAAAAATCATTGCATGAAAGAAAGAGTGCTTAAGGAAAAAGAGAACATGAAAGAAAGAGAACTTAATTTTATTGAAAATCAAAACGATTACAAGCTTTAATTAAAGAGATTACAAGCTAGGAAGGAAAGGATTACAAGCTTTAGCTAACTATTGCATAAAACTAAGAACTAACACATTACATGAATTAAAAAGGAAGAACATGAAATTGAAAAGCATGAGAAAGCATTGAAAAACTTCACTAACAGCTCTAGCAGCACCTCCCCCACTCCAAAATTCTGAACCCTGGACTCAAGGAGAGCCTCTGAATTTATAGGCAAAATTTTCAAGTTACACGCCCTCGGTCACGGGCGTGTCCAAGGGCATGTAATCACTGTAACATTGGATCCGGCAACGGCGTGGGCTTGACGTGTCGGCGGCAGAAAAGTTGGACATTACACGCCCGTGTAACATGGTCACGGGCGTGACTTTAGACGTGTGCATTAAATGCGGCGTGGGCTGGAATTCGGCGCGGCGGCAGAGCAGGGATTACGCTGGAAAGTCACGGCCGTGACATGTGGGTCACGGGCGTGACTTAGGTTGACTTCTCGACAGCATCTCCTCGTCTCTACGGCGGCTCCACGTGGAGGATTCTAAGATTACACGCCCCCAGTCACGGGCGTGACTTTGGGTCACGGGCGTGACCTGGGGCGTGACTTGGTGTGGACTGGTTCAAACAGCGCGGCATCGATTCTGGACTGATCTTCAGGTTACACGCCCTTGGTCACGGGCATGACCTGGGGCGTGTCATGCCATTTTTCCCGATTTGTCCCAAAAATCTGCAAATATCGAAATTAAGCTAAGTTAGAATCAAAATTACAAAAAGAACTACTTATAACCTAAATTTGACATAAAATAGAAAATTCATATTAAATATTTACAAGATTTTCTATTAAAAAGTTATAAAAATACTACTTATCAGGCATCACACATCCTTTCAAGCCCATAAATCCAGGGAAGTGCCTGTTTCAGTTTTTCAGTTTTAGTTTCTTTTCTTAGTTGCCCCTTCCTTCACTCTCCTTTTCCATTGAGGACAATGTTTATCGTAAGCTTGGGGGAGAATGTCTTCTTTTCTTTTCTTTTGTTTTAGTAGTCTAAATTAGATTTTGGTAAAATCAATAGTACCCCTTGCTTTATGTTTTGTTTTTCCCAAAATATTTTATATAGCCTTAGTTAATTTCATAATTTCTAATCCAACTTTTTAATTATGTTTCACAAGTAAATTGTTGACTCATGTAGTGTTCTAATTCCAGGTAGCATGTTAATGTGAAAAGTTTTTCTAAAATCTTGTACTTTCCTTATCGTTTTCTCTTTTATCTTCTTTACTTTCTTAAAAATTCTTCATCCACTATTTTCCTCTTCATTTTTAGATATATTTTGCAAGGTTAACTTTTGATTAGTGTATTAAATGTGAATAATCCTAGACGCTTATTATTCTTATTTTCAGGATAAGTTCATTAGTCTTTATTTAATATCTAGGGCTTACTTTTTGAAATCCTTCAAAACTTATGCTTTAAATAAATTTAGGAGCAATGAAAATGATTTAGGCCATTTTTTTAAGTTTGAACCTTCATGCCAACCCTTAAAAAGAAAACATTTGTTAGCCTCTTCTGAGCCTTTTCCCATGTTTTATTGTTGGAACATGGTCTTCGACATCTCCTAGGTTTGAGAATAACAAATCCTATGTGTATTTGATCTTGTGTGTTCAAGTGTGCAGGTTAACATAGTCCATATGACTCAAGGAGTACTGATGATGACTGCCCCCAAAATTGAGGTCAAAATTCGAAAAGGCTCACTAGCGCCGGCGGTAGCGATAGCGCCCGGCGGTAGCGATAGCGCCCGGCGGTAGCGATGATTAGCGCGATTCCGGCAGTGTTTTTAGAAAGAGCTAGCGCCCGGCGGTAGGTACTAGCGTTGGCGGTTGCATGGCGCACAAAAGGCATAGAGCAAAATGTTGTCGCGGATGAGAGATCCTGCCGCGCAAAATCTTTCCTAATCCGGGCTAGCGCCGGCGGTAGCGCTTGGGCTATAAAAGGACCCCCTCTCCTCTTGTTTCCACCTATTGCATACACCTCATAGAGAGAGTACTATAATTCCAGAGGCTTGTCTTAGCCAAAATTTGAGGTCCCGGCGAAGCTCTGCAAAATTCTGAAGGAGAATTCCATCACGCCTAATCCAAACGAAGTCCGCTTCGACAAACGCTGATTCTAAGGCGGATCTTCGTCCCCGACTTCAGAGGTTCATCTTAAGGGAGGTTTTGTTATTTTATTTCTTTTTCTTCATTGTAAACAGTAGTGAAATCGCCTCGTGTTGGCGACTAGGTCTGGTGTAGACTTAGGGCTGAAATTCGCCTCGTGTTGGCGACTAGATCTAGGCTAGTTCTAGGGGGTGCTTGAGGCCACATCCGGGGAAGGATTGGCTAGAGCGGCTTGAGGCCGAATCCGGGGAGGATAAGGCTAGGGCCACCGGTTCGTGGGGAAGCGAGTCGGGATAGAAAACAAAAAGAGCTTTTTTATTATTCGCCTCCGATCTCTAGCGTCATCGAGATCAAGTTTTGTAAAACTTATTTATCATTAATAAAGCTTGTCTCTCTTTTTGTTTTACTTAACTTATTTCATGTCTTTAATCTTGCAATAATTCAAAGTTTAATAAATATAATCTAAAGTTTTTGAAAACCCTTATTCACCCCCCCCCCCCCCTCTAAGGGCGCCGACCGATCCAACAAGTGGTATCAGAGCGGTTTTGTTCCAATCGGCTTAACAACCGGGAACAATGGCGTCTCATGATCTCGCTTTTCCTGAGGGTCAAGGGGTTAGTCGACCACCTCTCTTTGCTGGGTCAGATTTTAACTACTGGAAAAATCGAATGATGTGTTTTCTTATGACCATGGATGTAGAAGTATGGAACATGGTAGAAGTACGGTACTCTCCGCCTACAACTGTAGTAGGAGAGGCGACATTAGCAAAACCTAAAGATAAATGGGACGACAATAATAAACTAAGGTGTAAAAATAATGCTAAAGCAATGAACGGTTTATATTGCGCTTTAAATAGGACTGAGTTTAATAGAATTTCTGCATGCACAACTGCTTATGATATTTGGAATCAATTGGAAGTTATTCACGAAGGTACATCGCAGGTGAAAGATGCCAAGCTGTTTCAACTAGAATCTGAATACGAAAAATTCAGGATGGACACGGAAGAGGACATCAACTCAATGTACACTCGCTTCACAAAGATTGTCAACGCATCAAAGGCGCTTTGAAAGACCTACTCCGACAGGGACTTGGTGAGGAAAATTCTTCGTTCCTTACCTCCAAGGTTCAATCCGAAGGTGACGGCTATCTCGGAGTCGCACAACTTAAGAACGCTCCAGATCGAGAATCTCATTGGGAATCTCAAAACCCATGAGGTAGAACTACAAATTCAACATGACGAATACAACAAGGAGCCGAAGAAAAAGGCGTTGGCGCTGACATCAAAAGAGGAGTGCATCGAAGAGGACGATGATGATGAAGAAGGACTCCTGGTGAAGAATTTCAAGAAGTTCATCAGAAATCCAGAGAGAAGGAACACATTCTGAAAATTCTTCCAAAAAGATACTCGACGAAAGGGATCCTCCTCTTCATCAAAGAAAGAAAAAGGAAAGGATGATGAAGAAGAAAGGCCGCCTCCAGAATGCTATCACTGCAGAAAAACCGGGCACATTCGGAGCAGTGCCCAAAATACCAAAAGGAACGGAAAGAACAAAAGAAAGCAAAAGAAAAGAAGAAAGTGCTGAAGGCCGCCACTTGGGATGACTCTTCCTCTGAAGAGTCAAACGGCTCTGAGTCAAGTAGCGAGGAGGAAGCAAACTTGTGCTTAATGGCCAAAAGCGACGATGATGACACCAGTGTTCTTAGCGACACTGAGGTATCTCCTCCTACCTTTGAAGAACTTTATGATAAATTTGTTTTATTAAATCATGAAAATGAATCTATTATAAAAGAAAATCGTAAGCTCACAAAAAAAATTAGTCTCTCTTGAAAAAAGAAATGTTTCATGTCAAGAATGTGAACACTCTTTATTTATGATAAAAGAACTTGAAGTTTCTCTCTCTAATGCCCTTTCACAAAACAAAATCATTGCAAAAGAAAAAGGGGACTTAGAGAGAAAATTGAAAACTTCTATATTACAAATTGAAAAGAACAAAAAAGGATTTGAAAACAAATGTGTTATGATTGTTCAAGAAAATACATCTCTTAAAAAACAAAATCAAAATCTCAATTTAGCCATAACCAAATTCGGGATTGGTCAAAAATCCCTGGATATGCTTCTGGGTAATCAATGCTTTGGGTCTGGAAAAATCGGACTCGGATATAAAAGTGAACACTACCGCCCAGCGCTAGCTACTAACGCGGGCGGTAGCTCTAAAGTTAAAAATTCTTCTGGCTTTTCTAATGTACAAACATCATCCAGCAAGGGCAACGTGGAAACTCAGAAAAGGGTCTCAACCCCCTTTATTTCGTGTGCTAATTGTCTTAAATTTGGACACACGTCTGGCTCTTGCAGGAATATAATAAATCAACGATCATTAAAACAAATCTGGGTACCTAAGAAATCCACTTACTCTATGGGTGGTACCTCTTGGGTATCTGGGTCTTTACTCTCATCCTCTTTCTAGATTTGCAGGAAGGCTAAGGAAACATAAGACGTGTGGTATTTGGACTCACGATGCTCCAAACACATGACGGGCAATAAAGCAAAATTCCTTAGCCTAGAAAAGAAGAAAGGAGGAATAGTGACGTTTGGCGATAACGGTAAAGGAAGGATCATGGGAGTTGGTACAGTGGGTAACACATTTTTTCTTATATCAAATGTGCTTTATGTGAAAGGATTAAAACATAACCTAATATCTATAAGTCAACTGTGTGATAAAGGTTTAGACGTACTTTTTGAATCTTCCACTAACCTTTGCAAGATTGTTAATCCTAAAACAAAAGATGTGTTATTAACTGCACCTAGAATTCATAATGTTTACATAGTTTCATTTCATGATCTTTCTAAATCTTCTATAAAATGTTTTATAACGAAAAATGATGAATTAGAATTATGGCATAGACGCTTAGGCCACGCTAGTACAAAGCTCATCTTAAAACTAGCAAAAAGAGAATTGATTAGAGGATTGCCTAAGTTAAATGGAAATTTATCTTCATTATGCTCTCCATGCCAAAAAGGCAAATTTACTAAGTCATCTTTTAAAAGCAAAAACGAAATTTCTACATCAAAACCTCTGCAATTAATTCATATGGATCTTTTTGGTCCCGTTAACACTGCGAGTCTTGGTGGTAGATTATACACTTATGTTCTCATAGATGACTATTCTAGATATTGTTGTACTTTATTTCTCTCCTCCAAATCTGATGCGTTTTGCGAATTCTCAAAATTATGTACTCGCATTCAAAATGAATTAGACTTAAAAATAAAATGCATTCGCTCAGATCATGGAGGTGAATTTGAAAATAAAAATTTAAATCTTTTTGTGACAAGTTAGGTATTAAGCATGAGTTCTCCGCTCCACGCACACCTCAACAAAACGGTGTTGTAGAACGGAAAATAGGACAATACAAGAACTTGCACGCACAATGCTATCTGAATATAAATTACCTATGTATTTTTGGGCAGAAGCCGTAAGCACTACATGCTATGTAATGAATAGAGTTATGCTTCGCCCATCATTAACTCTCACACCATATGAACTCTGCTATCAAATGAAACCAAACGTATCGTATTTTAGAGTATTTGGATGTAAATGCTTCATTCTTAATACAAAAGATTCTTTAGGAAAATTTGACGAAAAATGCGATGAAGGAATATTTCTTGGTTATTCTTCAACTAGTAAAGCTTATAGAATATTTAATAAAAGATCAAGTAAGGTTGAAGAGTCAATTAATGTCAGATTTGATGAGTTTGTTCCATGTGCAGAGAAGCTCCCTACAGGTACCGATGATGAACCTTTGCCATCCTTGGAGCACGACGAAGAAGAACCGTCCAAAGAAGAGGAGGAGAAGTCAAAAGAAGATGAATATGTACCTCCAAGCATTCTAAACTTCTCCAAAAATCATCCAAAGGAGCTAGTCATTGGGGAACCTTCTACTGGGGTAAGAACTCGGTCCTCTCTTCATGAAACATTTTCAAATATTTGCTTTGTGTCTGAAATTGAACCTTAAAACGTTTCCACCGCTTTAAATGACGAATTTTGGTTTTTGGCAATGAATGAAGAGTTAGGACAATTTGAAAGAAATAAAGTTTGGAATTTAGTAGAAAGACCATCTAATCATCCAATTATTGGCGTAAAATGGATTTTTAAAAATAAGCTAGATGGTGAATCTAGGATTGTGAGAAATAAAGCACGCTTAGTTGCTCAAGGCTATTCACAAATTGAGGGGGTAGATTTTGAAGAAACTTTTGCACCCGTAGCTCGCTTAGAATCTATACGAATATTTTTGGCGTTTGCGAGTTTTAAAAGAATAAAATTATTTCAAATGGTTGTTAAAAGTGCCTTTTTAAACGGGTTTATTAAAGAAGAAGTTTATGTAGAACAACCCCCCGGTTTCATAAATGAAAGATTTCCAAATCATGTTTACAAATTAGAAAAAGCGCTTTATGGTTTAAAATAAGCGCCACGTGCCTGGTTTGATCGTCTTACATCATTTTTGTTAGAGCACAGTTATGTTATGGGAAGTGCAGACAACACACTCTTCATTAAGCATAAAAATAACGAATTAATTATTCTACAAATATATGTTGACGACATCATTTTTGGAGCCACTAATGAAGAGTTGTGAAATGAAGTAGTCTTAATAATGAAAAATGAATTTGAAATGAGTCTTGTAGGAGAACTATCATATTTTCTTGGTTTTCAAATTTCTCAAAGAACTGATGGTATTTTTCTGTGTCAATCAAAATATGTTCACGATATGCTTAAACGATTTGGATTTGAAAATCTTAAACAAGCTTTTACTCCTATGAGTGCTCCTTTAAAACTAGGAAAAGATGAATCTGGAATTTCTATTGATCAAACGCTATATAGAGGAATGATAGGTTCTCTTCTTTATTTAAGTGCATCTAGACCAGATATAATGTTTGTCGTATGTTTATGTGCTCGCTTTCATGCCGATCCAAAAGAATCTCATGTCAAAGCGGTAAAACGTATTTTTCGTTATCTAATAGGGTCATCTAAACTAGGATTATGGTACCCACATAATGACTCTTTCACGCTCCACGACTATTCTGATTCGGACTACGCCGGGTGCTCACTAGATAGAAAAAGCACTAGCGGTACGTGTCACTTTTTAGGACCCTCTTTGGTTGCATGGTCTAGTAGAAAACAATCTTCGGTTGCACTCTCCACCACGGAGGCCGAATATATCGCACTTGGTAGTTGTTGTGCACAAGCATTATGGTTGAGCCAAACACTAGAGGACTTTGGATTTCATCTAAAAAACATAGATCTTAAATGTGACAAGAAAAGTGCAATAGACCTCACATATAATCCTGTACCCCATTCTAGATCCAAACACATCGACGTTCGTCATCATTTCATTAGGGATCACATTAAGAAAGAAAATGTAAAAGTAAGCTTCATTGGGACAGACTCTCAATTCGCTGACATATTCACTAAACCTCTTCCCGATGCACGATTTCATTTATTACGACTTGAGTTAGGTGTGCTAGATCTTACAAGTTAAAACATGCTCACATATATAAGCTTCTTCACTTTTAACCATCAAAAACATCTCCTTAAATTCTGCAATTTCAGCATGAAACTACTATTGAGACACCTAATCAAGATCAAGAATCAACAATTTCAAAATCCTCAAAAATCACTTACTGTCTCCCGCGCTAGCGCTACCGCAGGCGCTAGCGTCCATGTTCATTTTTCTGCATTTTTTAAATTTCTAAAAATCCCTTAAAATATATAAATCTATATTTTCTACCAAGTTTTGCACTTCTGTGTTTCTTTATTTTTTGACAAAATCAAATACAAAACTACAAAAACCAAATTACAAAAAATATGTTTTTCTTTTTCGCTTATGTTGTTTTCCTTTGTTTAAAGTTCATCTTTATGCAAAAAGCAAATATAAAAATTACAAAAGCAAAAATTACAAAAATATGCTTTTATTTGCTAAAATAAAAAACAAAAATATAAAACTTTAGAACTATAAAAAAAAACTGTATGATTTTTTTGAAAAATCAAGCATGATTTAATCTATTATTTAGGAATTCTACAATGTTGCAATTTATCTTTTCAAACTACTTTGGACATTGTCTTTCTTCATGCTTTGATATATCTATTCAAATGTGCATCAATTATAGTTTAAAAGTTGTGTAGGATCAAGTTTAGCATGCCTCTAAGTATGAGAAATGTTTTATGTTTGATAATGATATTTATTCACTCACCTTTTTTTTGGCATTGTCTACATATGTATTTACTCTACGAATGCTTGTGTATGTTTTGTATTAGTATAATAAATTAAAATTGCACAAGTATCTTACCTACACTCCCTCTTTTTGCACTCTTAAAAATTAAGAAAAGTGGTTATGTTTTTTCATAAAATCTATTGATCTGCAAAACAAGTGTATTCGGAGAACTTTTTACAAAACAAAATTATAAAATAAATGACAGAAAACTCCACCAAGCACTACTTGAACCTCCTGATAAGTCTTAATAAGCATTGTGAGGTTGAGCACCTTGGAAAGAATAGTAAAGTGTCTTGTGCAAATCAAATCCTTCTTTCAAAAATAAGAAAAACCACTTACTCTTAAGTACACCGGATCACTAGTTTCAAACTTAAATTTCAATATGTGATCCCCCATGCACTACTTTGCACCCTGATAAGTCTTGATGAGCATTGTGTGTGCAGAGCACCTTGGTAGTTGTACTTTTTATTGTGCATTAAAGTGTGTGGAAGTAATCTTATTTGTGTTTTATTGTGCTCGTACTTTACATATATCTTGTATTTTTGATTAAAACATTTGTCTACATTACTCAAAAACACACTTTTGTGCACATCATTATCTTCCATAACACTTCTTCTCATGAGTATTGGATCCTAATGCTAATTCTATATTACTTTTTATTTATGAAATGCACTAGATAACCTAGCATGTGTTCTACAATGTTTTGTATGTTTTTGAAATTATGAATTAAAGTAACATTGTGGTAATCTCTTTTTTTGATAAACATTATTTCATGCTTGATTATTATAAAATTTAAAGATCTAACTGCAAAATGATTTACAAAAACATCATCTTTTGTGATCTTTAACTCATATTTTTTTGGAGTATCATTACTATTTGATGTTTTTGTATTACTATAAGTCTTCCGCATCTTAACCATATAAGTGTTTTACCTTGCGCTTTTCGTGCTTACTTAATATCTTGTACTTTTTGCATCATCACTTATTCTTCAAAATTCCTATCTTTCAATACGTGATAGATTTACTTGGAACACTTTTTATTGGTTACTTCAAACATAAAAATCTTTATGCTACAAACTCTGAAAATTTTGTAATGCTCATAACTCTGATCTATTTCAATGAAAAACAATTCTATAACTCCTTATCATTTACTTAAAAAGCTCGATCATGCCTTCTCTTCTATTTACAAATTCTTTGGTGCTTTGTTTCCCTACCCACTTTTGCTAATAACAAAGAGGGAGAACTAACATGATAAATATAACCCGCTATCATAAACCCAACATGACAAATTCAGATGATAGCTTACATATTAGGGGAGCACTCACTTAGGGGGAGCATGTATTTAGGGGGAGCAATTCTAAATGCTAAAATCAATAATTATCCTAAAGTCATCACTCTCACACACACACAAGTATAGTCTCATCATGCTTATCTATTAATGCTTTGATTTATCATTAATGGATTTGTTATTATCAAAAGGGGGAGTTTGTTGGAACATGGTCTTCCGCATCTCCTAGGTTTGAGAATAACAAATCCTATGTGTATTTGATCTTGTATGTTCAAGTGTGCAGGTTAACATAGTCCATATGACTCAAGGAGTACTCATGATGTCTGCCCCCAAAATTGAGGTCAAAATTCGAAAAGGCTCACTAGCGTCGGCGGTAGCGATAGTGCCCGGCGTTAGCGATGATTAGCGCGATTCCAGCAGTGTTTTTAGAAAGAGCTAGCGCCCGACGGTATCTACTAGTGCTGGAGGTAGCATGGCGCACAAAAGGCATAGAGCAAATGTTGCCGCGGATGAGAGATACTGCCGCGCAAAATCTTTCCTAATCCGGGCTAGCGCCGGCGGTAGCGCTAGCGCCTGCGGTAGTGCTTGGGCTATAAAAGGACCCCCTCTCCTCTTGTTTTCGACCACCTATTGCATACACCTCAGAGAGAGAGTACTATAATTCCAAAGGCTTGTCTTAGCCGAAATTTGAGGTCCCAGCGAAGATCTGCCAATTTCTGAAGGAGAATTCCATCACGCCGAATCCAAACGAAGTCCGCTTCGACAAACACTGATTCTACAGCGGATCTTTGTCCCTGACTTTAGAAGTTCATCTTAAGGGAGGTTTTGTTATTTTATTTCTTTTTCTTCATTGTAAACGGTAGTGAAATCGCCTCGTGTTGGCGACTAGGTCTGGGGTAGACTTAGGGCTGAAATTTGCCTCGTGTTGGCGACTAGATCTAGGCTAGTTCTAGGGGGTGCTCGAGGCCACATCCGGGGAAGGATTGGCTAGAGCGGCTTGAGGCTGAATCCGGGGAGGATAAGGCTAGGGCCACCGGTTCGTGGGGAAGCGAGTCGGGATAGAAATCAAAAAGAGCTTTTTTATTATTCGCCTCCGATCTCTAGCGTCATCGAGATCAAGTTTTGTAAAACTTATTTATCATTAATAAAGCTTGTCTCTCTTTTTGTTTTACTTAACTTATTTCATGTCTTTAATCTTGCAATAATTCAAAGTTTAATAAATATAATCTAAAGTTTTTGAAAACCCTTATTCACCCCCCCCCCCCTCTAAGGGCGCCGACCGATCCAACATTTATTGTCACCTCCACTTATCAAATTTTTCACCAAAGCCAAAATTTCCAAACCTATTTAAATCACACTAACACTTTGAGTTTTATTTAAAATTTTAAATAGTGTGATTGGTTTATTGCATGGAGAGCTTCAAAGAAAAGAATTTGCTCAAAAAGAAGATATTTTAAGCATATTTGTATTAGTTATCTTTGCCAAAATTTCAAAAAAAATGGCTATGAAAGAGAAAGAAAGAAAATATGTTATATGCTTATAATGAAGGATTGCCTCTTATCATTCATATCAAAAATTTTATAAAACTCATGTTTATGGTTTAGTGTGACTATAGCCACCACTTTTATCTTTGATTTCCATTCCAAATCATATGCCTAAACCAAACATTTCGGTCCTAATAAAGTCCTCTTGATTCATGCTCCTAAATTTGCTTTAGCTAAGTAAAGAAGAAAAGTAGAATAGTTAAGTTTTGGGTATGAATTTAGATCCTTGTTCTTAGAATGATATAATTATAATTTGTCTCTTAGGGTTTAGTAACAATTCAATGCACTCTCTTATTTGTTACTTTTCTTAATTTTATTTAAAAACTTTTTAGTTAAAATTTTGGATGATTAATTTTTGTTAGTAAAGGGTATAAAATTAAGCTTAAATAAAGTACTTATTTTACGTTTCCTTTTCACTATTCTCCCTACATGGAATTTCGCAAGGTACTCATGTTTAGCATAATTAAATCTTTTTGATTACTCATTTTTTTATTAGCTAATGCATATTTCTTTGCTTGGGGACAAGCAAAGTGTAAGGTTGGGGGAATTTGATAGTGCTAAATCTAGTTAGTTTAATTAGGTTATTTTTAGGTTATCTACTATTAATTTTTGCTTATTATTGTTTCTCTAAATGCAATTTTTCGTCAATTTCCTATTTTTAGTGCTAACTTAAGTTTTCTGAATTTTTAGGTCAAAAATGCAGATTTTCCTAGGTCACGCCCTAGGTCACGCCCGTGACCTGGGGATCACGCCCGTGACCTAGGGCGTGTAAGTTGCTGTTAGCAGTTAAGTTGCTGCCGTCATAATTCAGAAGTTTTGGTCAGACACGCCCAAAGTACACGAGCGTGACACACAAGTCACGCCCGTGACCATCCCGTGACCAGCCCGTGACCAGCTCACCGCGCAATCAGATTTGCCTAGCCGCAAAAAAATGGAGGACACGCCTCTGTTATACGGGCGTGCCTCCAGTCACGCCCATGACTTCCACCCATGACTTCCACGACAACCAGTCGCCAGCGCCCATGATCGCGTGTCAGCGCCCATGCCTAGCTTGACCACCGAATTGGTCACGCCCAAAGTTACACGGGCGTGCTTCCAGTCACGCCCATGACTGCCACGTCAGCCAGCCGCTAGCGCCCATGATCGCGTGCCACCGCCCATGACTAGCTGACCACCGAATTAGCCATGCCCCCAAGTCACGGGCGTGACTTGGGGGCGTGACCCATCAAATCACGCCAGAACTGTGCGCCAGACCTGATCCAAGCCGCAGAATTGATTAACAGGTCACGCCCTAGTCATGGGCGTGATTAGGTGGCGTGACCGAGGCAGAAAAATTTCTATAAATTGGGAAGGTCTCCAAGCTTTCACCAATCAATTTTTGGAGGGAGAAAGTTGTGCTGCTGCTTAATTCCTATGTTATTTTTGTATTCTGTCTCTCTCTCTCTCTCTTATTTCAATGCACTTCTCTTTCTAGTTTTCCTATGAATGTTATAATGCCTTTATAATTTCCTTTCATAGTGTATTGCTAATGCTTAGTAGGGTTTCCATGCAAATGTATCCTCAGTTGAACTCTCTTTTAATAAAAATCGTATGTTTTTGTTCTCTTAATATCTTCCTCATTTCTCTCTCCTACCCCTCCACCATGAGTAACTAAATCCTTAAAGTACTCGATCTTGATGATCTGAGAATGAGTTGATCAAGTTATGTTCCTTTAGCCCTCTTTCACTTTCTAAAGTCTTGGGCCTTAGATTTACTCTTAATTAAGACTTAGTGGAGCTATATTATCGATATATAGTCCCCACCTTTGCTTTCATTCTTGGCTAGCCGAGAGGACGATAGTCTGAAGTGAGCGCTTAAGAGTAAAGAGAGTTGCACGCATTTCTCGAGAGAGAATGACGTAAATCTCCTAGATTGGAGTCAAATCCAATAGCGGGGTTCACCGCTTAAAGTGAGTTTTAGGTATTCGAATACGGGACGAGAGTTCGATCGGAATTTCCTAAACTCAGTTGGGCATATCTTCGAGAGAAGCATGTTCAAACTATAGGAACCCCCATGGTCAAGCTACCCTTACTTTATTAAGTTTTAAGTTTGCAAGTTGAATTTTGATCAACTTAAGCCGAAGTAAGTCAAGATCGAGTGATATTTCTTAATCATCGTTTAGCCGTACTTTTATCCAGCTTTTATTTCAATTTAGCAAACAAAACCTTCCAAAAAATTATTAAGATAAAATAATAGTAATTCGTTTGAGTATAAGTAATCAACGGTTCCCGGATTTTAATACGACACTTGTGTTCCTATACTATAGTTCGATAGGTATACTTGCCTTCTCGGATTGCTAGTTCGGATTTTATTTCATGCAAGCGGAATTTTAATCACCAATTACTATAACAAAATGATCTTAAGCTAGTCCTATACTCTAGGACTCACGTCACGGAAGACAGGGGCGAGGCTGGAGTATCCGATCGGACCATCTTTAAGGCCGGTAACTCATCCTGCGGTGCGGGGGCTTCGCGTTGTCCCATCTCCTGTGATTGGTTATAAGAATAGCCATTAGTCACAGAGCTAAGTAGAAAACACATTTCCTCCCCGGATCCATATACTGGGGGCGGGCTAAAGTACAGGAATAAATAGCTGAAGCAAGGTAAATGGTTAGCAGCAGACAAACATATATACGTATATATATCTATAGGGTATACCAACCATAATATCCACTAGGTGACATAGACCCGCAGTACGAAATAAAGGCAATACTATCTCGCGCACACTCGCACCCAGGTATTTAAACCTGCACACACAAAAACCCCGTGTCGACACAGCTTGGACCGCTTTGCTTCAAGCGGGGTTGCGAACCCCACGGGCCTCACCGATGTGGCCGTTGGTGATAGTGGCCAGTCCTGCCACTTCTGAATGTAGTCATACCGTATCACTCAGGCTCTCTTGTACAACTTGGTGTACTAACTGAATGTGAGCGACATCCGGTGATTCTGAGATTTAGGCCGACCAGCGGAGGTAAAACTGCGGGTTCGGAGTGGTGATAAACCGCTGCGCACATCTCCCTGTCTCCATAATTCATCAAGCCTCCCGCACCTGTACAAACGGTCTGCGGGCGTGACCGACCCGCCACTTTCACAACAAACAATCTTCGAACAACTTAAACAGAGAGTAAGCGCTTTAAGTCTTGACGCGACATTCTTAACTCGACCGGTTACTCAACTTTTGACCGGGAGGCTCGGCGGTAGGAGGGCTCCTTATTTGGGGCTAACTCCGGGTTTTTCCCCAACTAAGGCCTCACAGAAAGGAGGAGAATCACCGCTTGCTAGCGTAGGACCATGGTTAGCACTAAAATATATAAAGTGCAACATAAGCAGTAAGAAAGGCCGGAAGCGGGGGCCGAAATAACAGGACCAGTACGAGATCGGAGAATTGAAAGTACAGAAAGCAGTAAATAAAGGACCAGTGCAAGACTGGATTACTGGATATGAACGAACAGAAATATAAGTAAGGGGACCAGTGCGTGACTGGATTACTAAAAGCATAAACAGAAAGCAAAAGTAGGGGGACCAGTGCGAGACTGGATTTAAAGAATAAATGCTGAAAGTAAATGCAGGACCCGTACGAGATTGGAGAGCATATTAAATAAAAGGGTTAGTAGTCCAATCATTCCATTACAGGAGGCTTCAATGTCGACTCCGTTCTTAGGAAGAAGTTCCGTTCGATCCCCATTCATAGGGGTCTTTTCTCCGTTCGTAGCATCTTACTTAGATTTTATGAGATTACTTATATTTCGTGTGCCTTGGGTTCACATCTTAAATATCTTGACGTTATTGAATTTGTAGTGTCTCCTCGCGATTGTGACCCAAATTTCGCGTCGATACTTTTAACTTAGTCGATTCCTTAGATCGATATGCATAATTTTACTACGTAAATAAAAATATGCGTCGCGAGACCGCCAATTTATCCCAATTAATTTTGCTCACTTTCGGACGTTTATTTTGCTCGTAAAAGACCTTTAAAGGACCAAAAGAAAAGGTCACACCTTCAAACTTTGATAGTAATTGCAAAATACCCTAAATTAGATACTATAAATTTTGGGGGAATTTTCAAAATTCATTTGGGTTTTTAATTCCTTTAAATAAACCTTGCATATGGGTTTAAAAATAGCAACACTCCTCCTAAAAATCCCTAAAATTACAGGAGGTGCACCTCTGAGTGGGGAATATTTTACATGTTGGGAGTTTCTGCCAAAACTGCCCCATTTACCCTTCAGAAAATTGAGGAAGGGGGAAGGGCTTTTGGGGTGCAAATAACGGAGGGGGAGATCAGACGGCTCCCACTATCCCAGCGGGAGGCGGCCGCTGCAGCCGCCGGGCAGTGGCCAGCTTGTGCCGGCGCCAGCCCCGATCGGTGCGCCGGGGGCCGGCGACCACTCCGGTGGTGGTCCGGCGGTCTGGCGTCGCCGGACACTGCCGGAATATAGGAAGAAAGGGCGGCTGTGGCGCAGCCTGCATGCGCCATGCAGGCTTGCTTTGCTACCTGCCCCGCTGGGGGAGCCTCCCCTGCCGCCCCTGGCTGGGGCTCTAGGGAGGGGGCAGTCCTATGGCAGGGGTCCAGCGGCCTGGCGCCGCCGGCCTCCTCCGTGGGTGGAGCTTTTACCTCGTACAGGAAGCAGAGAGGGAGGGGGAAGGGCGCGGGTGCCGCCCTAGGCGCATCCTCTGTCGGCCCTACCGCCTCCTCCCGTCGGAGCTGGGGGTGCAGGTTCATGGCCAACCCCTCCCCCACCCGAACTTGGGAAAGGTTTGGGGTGGGGGTGGCGGCACTTCGGTGATGGGGGGGCCGTCTGCCTTAGGGGAGTAGGAAGGAGGAGGGAGAGGGTTCTCTACCTGGGTCGCAGGAGCTCTGGAGGCTGAGCGGTAGCTGGCCATGGTGGGGAGGTTGCGGCTTGGCTGGGAGGAGCTCCGACAGGGGAGGAGGGGGAGAGCTGGCTGGCTGGGGCTGTGCTGGCTGACTGGGGCGGAGGAGGAGGGGGTTGGTGTGCACTCAGGGAGGGGCTGGGGCCCTTTTTATAGGGGAGGAGGGAGGCCTCCCCTCTCCCTCCCTTTATGTCCATGTGGGGTTAAGGGAGGGATGGGTGAGGGAGATATTTTCTCCCCCCCCCCCCCCCCCCCCCCCCTCTTCTTCCCTTTCTCTATAGGGGCTGCCTGTTCATGGGAACCCCCCCCCCCTCCCTTGAGGGAGGAGCCTCTCTCTCCCCCCTTTCTTTTCTTTTCCCAAAAAATTCATGATGGGGGGGGGGGGGGGGGGGGGGGGGTTGACCAAGGTCAACTTAGGGTGGGGTCCTCCATGGTCCCGGGGGTCCACCAAGACTTACTGGGGCCGGTTCAAAGTTCGTGTGCCCCGTATTTCCAAAATGGGCATACTTTTCGTATGGCATCGGATCGAAATGGAACGAGATCCATTACACTCGTATCGGTTATACGAGTCTAGCGGAACTGATGGAAGTTAAATCAGAGTACATTTGGTCACTGTACCTCAATGACTTAGTACCACAATAATACCCAAAATGGCCGTTTTCTCCAAACGACCTCGGATTGGAATGGAACGAGCTCCATTACACTTGTATCGATTATATGAGTCTAACAGAGCTGACGGAAGTCAGATCGGAGTAAATTTGGTCATTGCACCCCAATGACTTAGTTGCGGCGCACAATAATACCCAATACGGTCGTTTTCTCCAAATGACCTCAGATTGGAATGAAATGAGCTCCGTTACACCTGTATCAATTATATGAGTCTAACGGAGCTGACAGAAGTCAGATCGGAATACATTTGGTCACTATACCCCAACGACTTAGTCGCGATGCACAATAATACCAAAAACGGTCTTTTTCTCCAAACAACCTTGGATTGGAATGGGAAGAGTTCCATTACACTTGTATCGATTATACGAGACCCAATGAAAGTCAGGATGTTACATAGTGACCGCGCTACCCCGATGCCATGGGATTCGAGCCTGCCCCACCTTCACCCCCTTGCCGGCAAGTGGCGAGGGCCACGTGTAGTCCACTGCAGGAAGGTGAAAGCAAGATAAAGCACATCGAAACCAAAACGTTAAGCGAGACAGCATTCAATAAAACATAAGAAAAATCATGTGGAATAGACATGCTTAACATGTAAGACAAGATTGTTCACAAGACAAGGACGATCTCGACGTTCATTACGAAAACAAATTTATTATTCTGGGTAAGGTGAATCCATTGCCATCGACCCCGACCTCGCCTCCCCGTCCTCGGTGGCAATCGCGGGTAATAATATAGGCTCACAGCAGTGAGTTCTTGATTATCCAAGTGCATTTGGTCCCATGCCGGCACGATGTTCCTCCCGGGGGAAGTCCCCTCGCACCTGGCTCCCTGTCGCTCCATCTCTCCGACAAAGTGCGAGTAGTCCCTTTCGAGAGCACTCAGCCTGCGCTCAAAGGCTGCCTGATGTTCGTTCGTCTGACCGACGAGGTCTCGCTGCATCCAGATAAGCTTGCTGAGAACCTCCATCACCCGCTCCTTCATCGTCCTAGGGTCTGTGTGATCGCCAAGAAAGTCTAAAAGGTCGATGGGAGAAGGAGGCGGCGAGATCACCTCCTCCTTGGAGTGAGGGTCCATCGGTGAGGCCTCTCGGTAGCCCGTGGGAGCGAAAGTTAGATATTTTTATCCAGTAGTTCAAACGAGTAGGGTCAAAGTGAATACAGTGACTGGCCTGGTAAATATTCTTCGCATGGGCATTGACAAGAGGAGCTAGGTTGCCCTACAAATGGTTGGCCGGGGAGATGAAGCGATTTCCCCTTTCTAGGGCGAGAAGGTACCTGGTTGGTGGTGGAAGTGGTGGCTAAATCCGTGGTGGGAGAATTGTAGACGAGGTCCCTCCTGGTCGAGTGCTTCGGCTCCTGAGCGGGAAGAGTCGTGATGGTCTCGCGGGCTGGAGAGTTGCGCGGTACAAAGGATAACCCTGCAGTTCCAAAGGTGGGGGCTGCGGGAGGCAGGTTAAGAGAGACTCCAAGTGGTAACAAGGTAGGCGAGAGAGCAGTAAGCAGCTTACCGGGCTCCGGCATGGTTCCACTGGGAGTAGCTGGAGAGAAGTAAGCAGCTTGCCGGTGGGGCATCCTTAATGATAGGCAGGAGCACGTCAGCACCTGCCAGGTTAGTCTCGAGGCCATCTCCCGTCCCCAACATGTCCTGCAAGTGGTCATAAACATTGCGATATCACGTCACCAGAATTAACCATGAAGCAAGTTAGATCATATTACCTCGGTGTTGTTGTCGGGAGGATTGCGGGAAGGGGGCAGAGTCCTTGATGCGGACTCGGTCACCAGGGGGTCCTACCGAACCACCTTGGCCTTTCTCGAGCAGTAAGAAGAATCTCAATGCTGCGACTAGAGATATATATATATAGCATAGAATAGGGGCCCACCAAAAGATTCCCTCCAGGTCAGCAAACACTCATCGAATACTAGGGGTTATACTTTTCTTTCCGAGCGAAGAAGTTATTCGCAAAGAGCGGGGATTATGTACAACCCCATATTCGTCGAGTGCCCCCTATGTCCCAGAAGGTCAAAGAGGATCAAAGGTAGGTCAATAGGAGCATTCGCCCAGGGCATTAGGGGGTCACTCGCGCAGGTCAGGAGAGGCAAGCAAGCTTCAGAGCGAGTGCAAGCCTCATCCACAAAGCATTCCCCCGCTTAGGAGCATGGATTCACGGAAGGTCAGGCGAGTGAGGGGGCGGAACCCCACTCGCCCAGAGAGCCAAGGGTCAGGTGAGTGGTGCCCACACATATCACCCGCCCAGCGGAACCTAGAGAATCCAGTGCGCGAGAAGTCTGGCGAGTGGTGCTTTTACAGACCACTCGCCTAGAAGGATTTGGTGGTGAAATTACCTAGATGCCCTTGGTGGGCTGCCAATAGCCCTTCAGAGTAGCAGAGTTTGGCTATTAGCAGACCAGTTTGGGGTGCAATTAGTAAAACCAAAAGGATGAGTTACGCTATTTGCAGGCCATCAGAGAAGAACTATATATAGACCCTGAAGGGCACCTTTGGAGAGGATCCAGATCTTTGACTTCTTCCTCTTTAGTGCATCTTTGGCTAGCTCCTTAGGCTCTCGAAGGTTCCCCATCTTCATCTTCGGCTTAGGAGGGGAAGCACTCTAAGATCTTTTGGGTATGTGGTGGGACCTCTACGCTGCAGCCAATGGTCAGTGTTTAGTTCTAAGTCTTCGATCAGGTTCTTCTGTAGGATCAGTAAGTGCTAGATGCCCCCTCTTAGGTATCTGAACTCCTCGTTGGTCTGAATCTTGGTTCCAACGTTATCTTTTATAATTGTTTAGTGAATTTGCCATGGTTGTTGGCGACTAGATCCGTGTGTGGCTTAGGGGGAATTCACCATGGTTGTTGGCGACTAGGTCTAGGAGTAAGATCTAGAGGGGTGCTCGAGGACTTTTTGGGGATAGAAGGGCTACAACGACTTGAGGCTGAATCTAGGGATAGATCGGCTAAAGCCAATCAGTTCTAAGTGTGAAGAGTCGGTATAGAAACCCAAGGAGTATATTATATTCGCCTTTGATTTCTAGCGTCATAGAAATCAAGTTTTGTAATCAATTTTATAAATGTTAATCATGTCTTTTCATGTTTAATAAAATTGATTTCTTGCTCTTTACTTTTGATTAAATTTACTTCATATAAAATATCAACAGTTTTTCTTACAATCCTAAAGTTTTCAAAAAATCCTTATTCACCCCCCCCCCCTCCCTCCAAGGGCACCTAAAGATCCAACAGATACGACCTCAAAGCAGGAAGTGATCTTCTTTGCATGCAGAAAACTAGGGCACATAGCTCCTGAGTGTTCAGAAGAGCATAGAGACAGGAGCAACAATAACAAGGATCATAAAAAGAAGAAGTCCTTCAAGAAAAAGGACAAGAAGAAGGGAAAGGGTTTCATTGCTGAAACCTGGAGTGACACAGAATCTGACTCAAGCTCCGCTTCATCAGAGAGTGATGAAGAAACTATTGCTGAAGCTTCCTACCTGATGGCCTTGGAGGCCCACTCAGGTGATGAAGAAGATCAGGTAAGTATCTTTGATTATTTTGAATTTAATTCAGAAGAATTTAAAAATTGTTTTAAGGAATTTTGTAATGATTATCTTAAAGTTCAAAAAGAAATATAAACAGTTAGAGAAGAGTTAGAAGACTTTAAGAAAGATGATTTGTATTCTAGAAATTATGACTTTAGAAATCAAATCTGTAAAAAGGAAATAGTAATAACTAATCTAACCAATGAAAACTCAAAACTAAAAGAAGAGCTCACAAAGGCAAAAGCCTTTGAAGACTCACTCAATGGGAGGAGTCAAAAGCTCAAGGATATTACACAAAATCTCTCTGTGAGATTTAAGCATCTTGATTAGGAGCAGATTCATCCACTAGCACATAAGACCCTAGTAGACCTGCCTGGAAAAATCCAGTCACCTTTGTTAGACCTAGTGGCTTTCAAATAACAGAAACCAGACCATTAACTGAAATTCTAGACAAATATAACCCTGAAAAACTCACTATATTTAATAATGTAAATCTTAATAGTAAGGAGAAAATTATAGGTAAAAATAATTCAAAGAAACCATTAAATTTTAATCAAAAGGCTAAAGTCAAAAGTCGAATAATTAGACATTCTGCAAATTTATTATATTTAGATACATTTTATGCACATTTCTAGTACCAAGATAATAAACCTAGGTTTAATAAACCTACTCACTGCCATCCAAAAGGATATCATGAAAGACCATTATATTCTTTCATATCATCCTATAATGGTAAAAGAAAATGGCCCAAGGTAACCAGGGTACATTCTAATATTTGAGTTACTTGTGCATGAAAAGTTAGGATTCTTTCCTCAGAAATATTGAAGGGAAAGAAAGAACTCAATTATCAATAAGGAACTACAAATATTCAAAGGGAGTGATCTTTTCTCTAAAAACACTTTGATATCTTATAGTTCATAAAAAAACCTTTTAAATGCTAATTTCAAGAAACACCATTGCTGGGGAAAAGCAGAAATTTTCTAAAGAAATACATATATATATTCAGAGTTGCGTTAAATAGATTTTTGTTGGGAAAAATACCCTTGATTTATCTTGACAAATTATATACAAGTGATTTCATCAGTTAGGTTGTATTACCCACATTGTATAGAAAGGGTAAAATAGTCATTAGATGTCATAGGATATCACATTCACTTAGAGTGTCAAGACCAGGTCTAAGAGAAGCACAAATTCAGTTGAGTTAAAACTTGCGTCGAATAGAAGTCGACGTAACTTCAACTAGAAGTCGACGCAACTCTGACTAAAAGTCGAAGTAACTCAGACTGCTTGTCGAAGTATCAAGTTAAGTCGACGCAATGTAGAAATGAACTCGACGTAGAAGGAAGAGTCTGTCGAAGCCATCTTAGAAGTTGAAGTAACTTCGACTCCAATTCGACGCAGAAGATGAAGTTCAAATCCAAGTCTTCAACTTGACGGATACATCGATAAGTACTCGATGCAACGCCGACATCTGAGTTCAACCAGAGCTAAGAAGGAATTTGAAGCTACTTCTATAAGAACTCAGAGGTGCGCCGATATGATGAATAATGAAGTCAACGCAGCGTCGAATACAGTCAGAAAATTATGTTTTCGGCTGTCTTTTCTAATACCTTTTCAGAAGGTCTAGAAAGTTGAAACTATTTTCTAACGGCTCGTTTAGTACCAAGAATGGAATGGAGTATTCCAGAGAAACATCAATGACATTCTTGGAAGATATTCAAATCAGTCTTGACGGGTCGGGAACAGGAAAAGAAGGAAATGTTTATTATCCAATGGACATTCCTTCTAAGGACAGTCCAGAAGAAGAAATAAATTCAAACATAAATCAATAGAGAATAAGTATGCTGTGCAAGAAAGAAAACATAACCATTATTGTCTAAGTTGACTTCTTATGTCTTCTTCTTCCTCCTCCAGCTCTATGACAGAACAGAAGAACTACTTCTCTGCACAGGAAAACAATACAACAAGCTCGTTGCTTACTCTTCTACAACATATAACAGCAAGCCAAAAAAAGTGCAGAGAGGATCAGGATCAAAGCTCATACCCCTTGCAATCATCATTATCTTAAGCAAGGGTTCATTATATTTAGATCCTGAAGTATCTAAAAGCAACAACATCCAGAGAGATAGCTGCTGAAGGATTCTAACTAAAGAATCCTATTCTCCTCTTCTACTGTTCTTATTCTACAACTTTAAAAGAGTTTTTAGAATCCCTCTTCAAAGGATTCAGTGGTTCTAAGAGTCTCCTTAGCAAAAGACTCAGTGGTGCTAAGAGTTTCCTTAGCAAAACTCAGTGGTTCTAAGAGTCTCCTTATCAAAAGACTCAGTGGTTCTGAGAGTCTCCTTATCAAAAGACTCAGGCACTGTTAGTGCAATCCTACCAAGGTGGTAGAAGAGTGGAATACCCACATTTTGGAGAACCACTATAAAATTCCTGTGTCTTCTACATTGATTTTATGTGCTGTCTCCTTACTGCTTTTGATTACTGATTACTTCTTTCCATTTCTACTTTATTCCGAGTTAGGATTGCTGAATGCATAATTATTAGAGTAGTTATTTTTATTGTGTGTGCACATATAATGTAAAGAGTTTTTAAATCTCTATTCACCTCCCTCTAGAGAATACTCAGAGGCACACTGTGCACTTTCAATTTCGACGCACCATGAAGTTCTACTCGACGTCAGCTTCGAGAGCCACCTGAAGTAGAGCATTCGAATAGCATTCGACCCAGCGTCAAATTCACATCGATGCATGCGTCGACTTAATAGTCGCTGTACAAAATCAAAGTCACGTCGATTATAAATTGACGCAACGTCGATATGTCATGCGCGCACAGTTGTGCTTCTAGAAGCCACTTCGACATATTTTGGTGCACTGAATATTAATCCATGTTGACGTTACTTCAAATACAACCCTAAGTTGCGACGAATCATATTCTTTTAAGCAACTTAGATGTTGAATCTATTACACTTTCAAATTTTCTCTCTCCTTCTCTCATGCTTTCTTGCTTTCCAGTTCTCTCATCCTTCTTGCTCTTGCCTCTCTCTCTCTTTCGTGTTTTCAATTCTGCAGGCACTACATCTTATATGGCACCTCCAAAGGTCAAATCTAGATTTGATGTGGATGTCGACTCCTTCAATGCAGCATCTGAAAACTTCAAGGCCTTTCTTGGTCTATTCCAAACTGCTGGGTTGACAAAGCTAATCTTTACTGGGTGCAAGATCTATGATATGGAGTTAACATAGCTGAAAGATAACATCTATAATGGAGATGATGGATCTCTCAATGACAGAATCTCAGGGAATGATATCAACATTACAGAGGAAATGTTATGTCAAAGCTTTGATCTACCAACCGGTAGTGATTCAGATGAACTTTCAGTGGAAGAGACAAGCTGGGCATTATAGATTATGAAATTCAGTAAAGAGACGACAATAAATTTGAAGAAGAATGATGTATCTAAAGAGTACAGGTTCTTGGCAGATATTGTGGGGAAGGTGCTGCTATGCAAAATTTCAGCACATGATGCTATTCCTAAGCAATAACTGCAGATTATGGATGTTCTAGTCCTCAACAAGAAAATAAACTGGGGGAGATGCCTCCTTAAGCTGATTGGCCATAAATACTCACATAAGGAGAATGCTTATATGAGAATGATGAGCCAAGTCCTGCTCCATCATTATCCAATGGTTTGCAAATCAAAAGGGTTGCCAATTCCACCTGACAAAATAATTAATATTGGAATTTTCTCTAAGTGGACCAAAAAAATTTTGAAGACTGGTCAAGCTGCACCCTCTCCTCCTTCTTCTCCAGCTCAATTCCACCTGATATAACACCAAAGTATGCACCATTGATTTACACCCCACAACAACAACCCTCCATCACCACTACTGTTGAAAATCACCCCGAAATTCATTCCGCTCCCTTACTACAATAATCATATATCACCCTTCTTGAAGAAGACCTCTGATGCGTATTCGGCAAGTGCACTAATCGCTGTCAAGTAATAAAATTGGGAATAGCTTCCCCGAATATCGTCTCTCAAGGAATGCAGGTTCTAGTGAACGAAATGCGTGGTGAATCGATCGTTACACGAGCGAATAAAGTAATAACAAGGGCATTGTGATTTGGTTCCTAAGCAAATGCGGAAAAGAGAGATGCGGGTCAAAACTCCGCTTCGCAAGGCGGGATGGATGCAACGGTCGCAATGCCGTGCTTCGGGAGGTGCGTGGACGGAAAGTAACTATGATGGGTGAGGGTCGCACACACCTCTTCTCCAAGCATCACCACTAGCAATGTCTAGGTGGCTTCTTCACACAACGAACTCAGAAAATCACAACAAGGAAAATGTTATTCTCACACCACCGCATCATTGCACATGAACATCATAAAAGATCTATGACATTAAGCTAATCAATAGTTCATTACAACAACACAAAGAAAATACAAGCATCAAGTTTAGAGAGGACCAATAGGAAGATGTCACCGCATCTTGGGTTCTCGGCCGGAATGAGAGGTTATCGGGCTCTCTCCAGGCTCGGCCCTCAGATGGTGTGCAGATTCGATGGAGGCTGTCACCGCTCCAACGACCTACAACACTTCTATGGCTTCCCACGACGACGGATGCTTGAACACTTGGTGGAGAATGCTTGCTAACGCTCCCGAATGGAAGAATGGTGGTAGAAATCGCCGGAATATGGTCTCCTTGGCGGTGGAGGTGAAGGAGAAGCCTTCAGACCTCAAAAATGGCAGGAAGGACCTGATTTCCCGCTCCCCTCGAGGGCTCTCTCGTTGACTGCGGCTTATCCTGCTTTTTATACTAAACAGGCAGAAAAATGGTCACGCACGGTCGAACGCACGATCGTGCGTGAACCGTGCATTATTAAATGATAAATTCTGACTTGAGGGAGACACTGCGCCGCCCGTGCATTTTACTCACACACGGGCAAATCCGCCCGTGCGTGAAAATACACGGGTAAATTCAGAATGACTAAAAACAGGAGGAAACAAGTCGACCGTTCGTTTTACTCACGCACGGGCAAATCCGCCCGTGCGTAAAAATGCACGACTAAACTCAGATTGTCCGTTTTCTGCCCAGATACAGACGCAAGATCGCAACCGTCCGTGCGTTAAGGAAACACACAATCGTGCGATATGCACGGACATAGATTTTGGGGGAAAACTGGACGATCCGGCCACCTGCACATAAGACATACCAGCTAGGAATACACCTCCAGCACCAAATAAACACAGAAAAAGGATTGGGGAGCACCATGTGCTTACCCCCAATAACAAGGATCGCAAATGCACACCGAAACGGGCCTAAGAGTGCACCTAGCAGGGAATAACAAATATGATCGTAAACATGCCTAAAGTGTGGTGCATCGACTAGAAATACGGCCCAGATGAGTCCATAAATGTGTATATAAATGGGACTCATCACACCCCCAGACTTAACCATTTGCACATCTTGGGAAAACTACTCCGCTCTCCTATCGGAACAATTGGATGTTAGAGTATGATTGATTGGTGGAGACTCATGCGAAGTCGCATGCTCACAGGCGTAGAAATACATTAGAATAGAATTTAACTCAAAATTATATTTAACTATTTCTAAAACTGTAATTTGAAATCTAATTTACTTGGATGGTGAATCCTGGTGAATTGCATTCAACATAACTGAGCACTCAAGAGAATTACAATCACAAATACAACATTTTCAAGAAGTACACAACACCCCCAGACTTCAACTGAACACTAGGTGTGTGCTAAGCCAATCATACTTTGTCTCTGTCGAGAGAATGCAATTGAAAGTTCGTTTTGAACAATTTTTCTTCTTTTTCTCTTTTTTTTCTTTTCTCGACAGAATTTCTTTTGTAGGCAGACTAAAAACTTCTCCTTCAGCTTTTTCAAAGCTATCATACAACACGGAGATGACACCAAACATGATAGATATATAAATTTCTTTCAGCTCACTTGTTGGTGCGAAAATGGGCTTGGCCGTATGGCTTTGGTAACATTTTGGTGGAGCTAAACAAGGAGGAAAGGTAGGCTCAAGTGGGCTTGCAAAGGTGATTACATTGGTAAGGATTTCAAAAGCACAAACGGATCATGAAATGGCCTACATCACACTTTATAATGAGTACTTCAACGCAATCGTTTCAAGAGTCGCCTAGTGCAAGTTCTAGCCACCGAGAAAGGTTGTCCTTCCTTCCGACCCTAGTAATAAGCTACTACTAGTACAGCTACACTCGACCCTATGCTACCGTTGGATTCATCAGATTCACCACTAAAGTAAAATAAATTGCAGCTGCTATAATAGAAATACTTAAATTGCAACATTGAATTTTATTCTACTCTAATTGAATTTCTAGGTGTGATGGGAGCACTCGACTAGAGCACTACTCGAGTCGACATTTTTCTCTACTCCTCACTCCTACACTAACAATCCAATTCTTACGAGCGGGGAACCTCGCAGCAATACCCAATAAGCACGCGTGATCAAGTGCACGTATACTAGGTGCAAGTGTACGCAGTGTGCACAATACAATTGAAAATTCCTAACTCAGCACATTCTAACATGTTATGCAAAGTTTGTGCACGTGCATGGCTCGATCCCTCCCCCAGACTTGATCAAAACTAAATAAAATAGGGAATTCTAGAATAAGGAGAATAGGGGTAGAGTGGACCTATGCTCATAAATGAGCATGCCAGAAGTGCGGTAATTCCTTCTTTAAATTTTTCTCCTTTCGCATCCACCATGCGAGAGCTAGCATAAATGGGTCCGCCAAAAATGTCGCCATACCTGCAAACTGACATCTCCAAACCCGCAAAAACAAAGATAATACAGCCCGCACTGACATTCATCATGAAAAGGGGTATGCGGCAGAGACAATCAATACAATAATGACAAACAACTAATTCAAAGAATTGAAGCTATCCAAAACCACACCCTAAGGACGATGCCCTAGCAGAATAATATCCGAAACAGGATCCTCCAAGAGTATATCTAAGATAGAATAAAAGTAATAAAAATACAAAATAACTAAACTCCCAGGAAGCTGCATCAGGACAATCACCGGGAAGATGGCGGAGGAGACTGCGAAGGAGGAGGAGGAGTGCACATCTGCCTAGATCACGATGTAGATGCTCTAGCAGGGGCAACAGGAGGCTCGACTCCCAAATGGCCGTCAATCCGCGAAGAAAGCTCATACTGCATGGCCATAGCATCCTCCATGCGCACGAATCTGTCATAAAAATCTGGATACTGCTGCTCGATGCTTTGCCGCGGAGCGTTCCATTGAGCAGCAGGTGATGCGGAATGGGGGACATCAGAGGGCTGCCTACCCGCCCTAGCCGAGGTGCTAGGCTCAGCAGCATCGGCATTAGCAGTATGCTCCACACGTCCTGACCCAACCTATTGGACTTGGTAGCCCCAGTTGTCACTGATCTGTACCTTCTTGATGAGCTTAAACGCTACCATCATGGTCAAAGAGATATGAAAACCCCGGGAGACATTAGTCATTGGCGGAAGTGAATACCAGATGCCAAGCCCTTTGGCGATCCTCGTGATGTAATGCGAGACTCCAATAGACTTCAGGGGGAGATAAGTGGCCTGGCGAAGAAGATACTGGGCAAGCACTCGTCCGAGATGGAGAGGCACACCCTGGTGCATGCTGTATAGATAAAGGAGATCCTACCACCCCGCAACATTCTGGCTCATGGTGCGGGCGTTGATGTTGTGCCCTATCAGGTGCTGGACATAACGGAGCGCGGGGGAGATGATGTGGGTAGACTTCGCAGCGCGAGCCTCATACTGCTAATCCCGTCTTGTGATGGACTGCCAGAACTCGCTGGAAGATACTCCCTCCGGGAACTCATCCGAACGGTGGATAATGTCCATCTGTAAAAGTTCGTCGTGGGTGTAAATCCCTGTGCAAACCGCTAGTCGGCCAATACTCATGGTATGGGTGCGGCCCTTCATACGGAATGAGACCGCTGATGAGTCTCCATTATATACATATTTTTGGACTCATTTAGGCTTAGTATCATGCATAGGTACTGCATATTAGGTTGATTATCGCTTATATTGGATTAGTTGGTTATTTGCGTAAATAGTACCTTCCTTAGCCTACTTCTGTGTTATCTCGGATGTTACCTTTTATTCTCTTTGGTGCATATTTTATGTCGCTGGGTGCTTTATTTCTAGGCCCCAACGGGTATGTTTGAGTTTGTTGCAGGTACCAGGAGCTGAAATGCATTCCAGGGGGGCAATCCATGTGATTCCATGAAAATCTGGACCTGATCGTGCGATTTGTTCTCGCACGATCAGGCGCACGATCACTACAAATCGCATGATCAAATGCAGATGTTCGTCCAGGCTGCTGGTTGCTCGCGCATGACCAATGACTATAGTGCGCACGACTACGGGTCGTGCGCCACTGATCGTGTGCAGTGTTTATTCTGCTCCATATTTAAAGACCGGCTCCGCGAATTTAGGTCATTCAGCACTGTTTTGGGCGTGAATTCTTCCGCAAGCTCCGCCATTTTTCCTCTCCAAGCTCCACCCATCCATACCCCTCCTTGGGAAAGCTTCATCCATTGATCCTAAGCTCCATCAAGGGTTCCAAAAGCTTTCCCCGCCTTCTACAGCAAGTATTTCAAGGTGTGGCATCTCCATTGGGCTAAGTGGAAGAGACCCAGCTCTGAGAAGAAGACGGATGATGTTTGGAGGTAGTGACGGCCTCTGAACTCCGGAAGCAACCAAGGACTGAGCTCGGAGGAGGCTTGACAACCCCCATTCCGGCCAAGATCTACGACGAGGCTTCTCATTTCGTGGTTTCCTCTACCCTCTCTCTTTTGGAAATGTATGCTTAACTATTGTATTGAACTAGAGTGATCTCTATTTGTCTATGAATGGAAGTATACTCTTGTTTTATTTCTCGCTTAATGCTTTGTTGTGATGCGCTCCGCCCCCACTCCACTTCCACACACACGTTCTAGCTAGCCATCTAGCAATTGCTAGTGGTGATGTTGGCGAAGAGGTGAACTCGACCCTCACAAAACCCCGCACTGTGGCCATTTCACCCGCATATTGAAGCGCGGCATTGCGGTCGCTGCATTCACCCCCACTTTGCGAAGAGGTGTGTGCGACCCTCAATCATCACAGTTACTTTCCATCCACGCACTTTCCGAAGCACGGCATTGCGGCCGTTGCATCCATCCCGCCTTGCAAAGCGGAGTTTTGACCCGCATCTCATTTCTGTGTAGTAATTTAGGAAACCAAAATCAAAGCTCCGATTTTTCCTTTAATTTACTCTCGTAATTATTTTCTCAATCCGAAGAGTCAAACTAACCACGCGCATTCCTTGAGAGATGATATTCAGGGACGTACTCCCAACTTTATTACTTGTGTGACCGGTGCACTTGCCGAACGCGCATCAAGTTTTTGTGCGACCGGTGCAAAAACTTGATGCGCATTCGGCAAGTGCACCGGTCGCACAAGTAATAAAGTTGGGAGTACGTCCCGGAATATCGTCTCTCAAGGAATGCGCGTGGTTAGTTTGACTCTTCGGATTGAGAAAATAATTACGAGAGTAAATTAAAGGAAAAATCGGAGCTTTGATTTTGGTTTCCTATATTACTCCACAGAAATGAGATGCGGGTCAAAACTCCGCTTCGCAAGGCGGGATGGATGCAACGGCCGCGATGCCGTGCTTTGGAAAGTGCGTGGACAGAAAGTAACTGTGACGATTGAGGGTCGCACACACCTCTTCGCAAAGTGGGGGTGAATGCAGCGGCCGCAATGCTGCACTTCGGTATGCGGGTGAAATGGCCACAGTGTGGGGTTTTGTGAGTGTCGAGTTCACCTCTTCGCCAACATCACCACTAGCAATTGCTAGATGGCTAGCTAGAATGTGTGTGTGGAAGTGTAGTGGTGGCGGAGCGCATCACAGCAAAGCATTAAGAGAGAAATAAAACAAGAGTATACTACCATTCATAGACAAATAGAGATCACTCTAGTTCAATACAATAGTTAAGTATACATTTCCAAAAGAGAGAGGGTAGAGGAAACCACGATATGAGAAGCCTCGCCGTAGATCTTGGCCGGAATGGGGGGTTGTCAAGCCTCCTCCGAGCTCATTCCTTGGTTGCTTCCGGAGTTCAGAGTCCGTCACTACCTCCAAACATCATCCGTCTTCTTCTCAGAGCTGGGTCTCTTCCACTTAGCCCAATGGAGATGCCACACCTTGAAATACTTGATGTAGATGGCGGGGAAAGCTTCCGAAACCCTTGATGGAGCTTAGGATCAATGGATGAAGCTTTCCCAAGGAGGGGTATGGATGGGTGGAGCTTGGAGAGGAAAAATGGCGGAGCTTGCGGAAGAATTCGCGCCCAAAATAGTGCTGAATGACCTAAAATCGCGGAGCCGGTCTTTAAATAAGGAGCAGAATAAATACTGCGCACGATCAGTGGCACACGACCAGTGGTCGTGCGCACTATAGTCATTGGTCGTGCGCGAGCAACCAGCAGCCTGGATGAACATCTGCATTTGATCGTGCGATTTGTAGTGTTCGTGCGCCTGATCGTGCGAGAACAAATCGCACGATCAGGTACAGATTTTCATGGAATCACATGGATTGCCCCCCTGGAATGCATTTCAGCTCCTGGTACCTGCAGCAAACTCAAACATACCCATTAGGGCCTAGAAATAAAGCACCCAGTGGCATAAAATATGCACCAAAGAGAATAAAAGGGAACATCCGAGATAACACACAGAAGTAGGCTAAGGAAGGTACTATTTACGCAAATAACCAACTAATCCAATATAAGCGATAATCAACCTAATATGCAGTACCTATGCATGATACTAAGCCTAAATGAGTCCTAAAATATGTATATAATGGAGACTCATCACACCCCCAGACTTACTCGTTTGCACGTCCCGAGCAAATAACTCTCGGCGGACGGGAAAAACAAAGGTTAGAAAGGCGCTTGTGGCTAGGAGTAATATGCGAAATCAAACAATCATGTTCATAAAATCCTCGTAGAAGAAATTTCTACAATGCAAAGTAATTTACAAATATCTGAAATAGTAAATAAGAGATTAGTTTACTCAAAAGCTGAACCAAGTGTGATCTACAAGTTACGTGTAGGGAGAATGTAGGGATGCGCTCAGACGAGTATTTCAAAAAAAATAGGGGATACGGAACTAACTCCACCGAAATCCATCGGTGATGGGAGCCATAAGCTCGCACTTTCACACTCTCTCCACAGCATTAGGTAAAACTACACACAAGTCAATAGGGCTTTCGGGTAAATATGTGGCTTAGGTTGCGGTAGGATATACAATGATAAACTCGGAGGCTAACGCACCTAACGCATTTGAACAAAACAAATTGTAAACCCCGGCAACCAATAAAGCTGATGTGTTCATCGCCAACACCCAATATAAAGTAATTCTTATCAAACAATTCAGAATTTCTGAATTAGAATATAAAGCTCAGAAATTTTTTTTTTTTGAAACGCAGATCTTTTCAATTTTCAGCTCACAAATACTTTTTTTTATATATTTTATTTTCTTTTCTTCTCTTTTTTTTTTCAACTCAAGCAATCCAAATATGTATCCATACATAACAGCACAGCACAATAATCAGTTATACTAAAAAGCTTGAAACACGTGCGCAAACAGGTTTGGTAATCTTGGCTTAAGCGAGAGCGGTGGAGCTAAACAGAAAAGGTGGGATAGGCACAAAATTGGTTAACAAGAGTGAATTTCTGGTTTTGGCTCAAAGCTAAAATGGTCCAAAGAATTTCCTACATCATGCTAATGCGTTAGGACTACCCGGTGCCTATGTTTCGAGAATCGCTAGGGGCAAGTTCTTAGCCACCGAGAAAGATAACTCTTTCTCCCGACTCGAGAAATACGAATCTAGCGTTCGATACCAACTCACCTACACTACCGGTAGATCGACACAGGTTCATGCTTTGAGTAAAGTACAACTCTAATTACTAAATTAGATAAGTATAAAGCTACAACGCATGAAAATAGAAATAACTTCTACACAAAATTCTATGCAAAACATGAGTATTCGATTAGAACACTACTGGAGTCAACATCGTACTCCAAACCACAATTCCTAGCTAACACAATTGACTTCCCGGCTCCATTCCAAAAGGAAAATTGGCACGATAGCACTCGCAAGTAAGTGCGTGCAAAGTGGGTGCAGCGTGTGCGTGCCACATAAAAATTGATAAACTGAAATAAACTAAAAGCTAAAATAATAACACTACCGGAATGCGTGCGTGTGTGCACGTGCATGGTTCTCACTCTCCCCCAGATTTACATGAAAGCATAATCTAAGATATGATTCTTTAAACATTAAACTAAGGAGAAAAGGGAGAGTGTACCCCATGCTCAGAAGTGAGCATACCGGAAGAATTGGCGTTTTGTCCTGAATGCGGTTGTTCCGCCTTGCTCCAAGAAATACGGACCTGCGATTAAAGAGTACCCAGGCACAACAAAAATATAATAAGGAAAATAAAGAAGAACGAAGGAGCGGAACCAAGCGGTCCCCAATGGGTTGTCTCCCAAGAGCCCTTTTGTTTAACGTCCTTAAAGGTGGACCAAATACCTGTCTTAGCAGATTATAGAATTGTTCACGCAAAATTAAAGAGAGGAGATCATCCAAGTCTACGTAGTATTATTACACAACCAAATGTAGAAATCAACTATGCGTTGATTTAAAATAGTAACTAGAGATAGAAGAAAAAGGTCCGGAGACCCGCAACTGATGGCAACGAAGTAAGAGGTTTAGCCTCCATCCCCAAGTCTCCTCCTTTTTTGCTCTCTTTTTCTCTTCCAAGAATATTTCTTCAAAGAAAAATCGCTTTCCTCCCTGTAGCCAGTTCTTTAGGGAAAGCATATGCGGTGACACTAGAGTGGACAGAACAATATCGTCTGCCACTGCAACATGCTTATCCTGCCAGGAATGCATCATCCGACTGCCCAAAAATGGGTCAGCATATTCCAAATTCTGCGGGGGCACAAATGAAATGATGTTAGAAATAACAGGAAGAGATGGAGCGAGAGTATACTCAACATCCATAGGAGCAAAGCAGGAGGAAGAAATGTCACATGTGACATCCTCCCGTGAGAGATGATCAGATTCTACCTGGATGACCAACGCTAACTCTTCCTGTTGAATTGTAACCAATGAAAGAGGGTCCAGAAACAAAGTAGATGAAGAACATAAAGAATAATTAGTCGAGGGAGTGATCCCGGTTTCACTCCCTGCAGGTTCTGATTGTACCACTATCACATCACGATGAGGTTCTTGCAACACGGCCGAGGCAAGAGACACCAAAGTCTCAACATGCCTAGTCAATCTATCAATATACTCTTGTCGTGTTTCAAGGTCTTGAATTATAATTTGAGCAAATTTGAAGAATTTCTCCTCCAAATAGGTTGTATCCTCATCATGTTGAGACAGGAGGAGTAAAGAACATGACATCGCTCCTGCATACACACAACCCAAAAACAGTATAAAAAAAAAACAACTCCAGTAACAATTAACTCAAACACCAAAATCAAACTACGCCTGCATTCCCCGGCAACGGCGCCAAAAACTTAATGCGTGTTCGGCAAGTGCACCGGTCGCTGTCAAGTAATAAAATAGGGAGGAACTCCCCGAATGTCGACTCTTGAGGAATGCATGATATGGTGACAAGAAAGTAGAGTGAGGTAATTGTTTCGACGAGTAAAAGAAAGTAAAAACAAGGGCGTTGTGATTGGTGTCCTAAGCTATTGCAGAAATAAGATGCGGGTCAAAAGTCCGCTTCGCAAGGCGGGATGGATGCAACGGCCGCGATGCCGTGCTTTGGAAAGTGCGTGGATGGAAAGTAACTGTGACGATTGAGGGTCGCACACACCTCTTCACAAAGTGGGGTTGAGTGCAGCGGCCGCGATGCCGTGCTTCGGTAAGCGGGTGGAATGGACGCAGTGCGGGGTTTTGTGAGGGTCGAGTTCACCTCTTCGCCAACATCACCACTAGCAATTGCTAGATGGCTAGCTAGAACGTGTGTGTGGAAGTGGAGTGGGGGCGGAGTGCATCACAGCAAAGAATTAAGCAAGAAATAAAACACGAGTATACTTCCATTCATAGACAAATAGAGATCACTCTAGTTCAATACAATAATTAAGCATACATTTCCAAAAGAGAGAGGGTAGAGGAAACCACGAGATGAGAAGCCTCGCCGTAGATCTTAGCCGGAATGGGGGGTTGTCAAGCCTCCTCCGAGCTCAGTCCTTGGTTGCTTCCGGAGTTCAGAGGCTGACACTACCTCCAAACATCATCCGTCTTCTTCTCAGAGCTGGGTCTCTTCCACTTAGCCCAATGGAGATGCCACACCTTGAAATACATGCTGTAGATGGCGGGGAATGCTTCCGGAACCCTTGATGGATCTTAGGATTGATGGAAGAAGCTTTTCCAAGGAAGGGGATGGATGGATGGAGCTTGGAGAGGGAAAACGGCGGAGCTTGCGGAAGAATTCGCGCCCAAAACAGTGCTCAATGACCTAAAATCGCGGAACAGGGCATTAAATAGGCGCTAGCGAAATAGTGCGCACGACCAGCGGTCGTGCGCACTAGAAGTTAGGCGCTCGTGCGCACTATTCCATCAGAACCTGCGGCATAAACTTTATAAAATATAAAGATCGCACGACTGAACGCACGACCGTGCGCAAAAACGCACGAACAAATTCAGAATGCAACATTGGGCTGCAAATGAACGCGCACGATCGGCGGCGCATGATCAGTGGTCGTGCGCAGTATAACCAGTGATCGTGCACAGTGCGCCTGTATAGATTTTTACCGGGAACACCTGCACGACTCCTATTCCAGCATAAACACAAATCAAAACCACTGAAAGTGGCACATTACACAGCATGAAAGACATTAAGAGTGATAATCAAGAAAATACACCATATCGGGCCTAGAAGTGCACTTCATGTGAGAATTGTGACTAAATGCAATATAAACATTAATACACAAAAAGTGAAGTGCGAGTGCGTGAAAACTAGCCCAGATGAGTCCATCAAAGTGTATATAAATGGGACTCATCAACCGCCGTGGGCTCTCCAGTTACTTCATCGACTTGGTCAATGATGCGGAAGGTGGAAAGGAACTCAAGCGTGAGTTCACGGTAGCCTACTTCCGTAATGGAGAAGAGGTTTCCCCATGATCCCACATTGAGTAACCTTCCTACCTCCACATCCAAATTGACAACTCGAAGGTCCGCAACCGAAACAAAACGATGATCAAGGAACATTTTGTGGCGCAACAAATTGTACCTTTCAAGGAATTCCAGCCTCCCAAACTGCAGCATTGCTTCAGCACTAGGATCCTCAGATCTTGAGGAGGAAGCTCCACCTCCGCGGAGAAATAGGCTCACGACAATCTTGACACCCATGGATGCGCCCAAACAGCCTGGAAGTGAGGGAGACGAGGAGAGGAAGAGAGAACGAAGAGGCGATGGACGGGAAAGAGGGGGATCGCACACGGGAGGGAAGGGTTTCGCAAAACACACGGGAGGAGAGAACTCAGGAATTAGGGCCAGCGTGCAATTTTTGACAGGGCAGGAGCCGGTTTATAATAAAAGAAAATCGCACGGTCGTGCGATCCCAACGCGCACGGACAATCTGGTCGTGCGCTTGCAAATTTCTCCAAGATTTCTCAAATTTTTCGAGCCGGCAGAATCAGAAAAATTTGCACACTTTAGCAAGAATGGAGGGAACAGGGAAGAACACGACGACAACAATTGCCTAACAACAAACTCCACAGGGCGTGTGGTTCACGAAAAACTCTCAAAAACAAGAGATACCAATAGCAGAAAGCAAAAAGAAGTTAAAACTAAGGATAATAAAATCTAAATTAGCTACTCCTATACCTAGATAATTGTTGGGCTACATGTACCCCCAACGAGACTTATACAAGCACTTAAAATGCAGATTAACTAATAGGTGGGTAAAAACAAAAATGGTCAGGTAACTTTTCGCGCTCACGTTTCGGCAAAAGGTGTCGAAACGAAGATAGAGCAGTTGCCCAAACATCGGTGAGAAAATAATGCCTGATATGAATATCAGGCAAGGGCATAATATGCGTTATGAAGCTCACTGTATCTGGCTCCACCTACACCTGATTCCTCTCAATGCTAGGCCTTGTTACAGGCTCATACACCAACGGAACTGGCTCCACAATGTGGTCCTGCAGTGGAGAAAATATGAGAGCAGGGTCAAGAGATGAAATAGAAGAAAAGCTAATAGAAATCTCATCTGAGGGAATAATCCCGGCTTCATCCCCCATAGGGCGCGGTAATGGCAAACTGATGATATCATCGACGATTTCACTAGACTCAGCAGTGCACGCAATGGACTCCTCTATAACTTGGACTTTCTCGCACTGGACCGAAATGGTTGCTTCAGCACAATCAAGACTGTCCGCCTCCATGAGAGTGGGCAAGACACTGCGCAGGTCTGCAACATCCTGCAAACTGACCTCAATGACAATATCAGAAATAGATGTAGATTTGTGTGTAGTGGGAGAAGACGTGCTTCTTAAGAGTTCGGGCTCACTCTCCACACAAAGGCACAAATCCACGCAAAGTGGTACGTGAACCGAAGAGGTATGGGGGGTTGCATCAGAAACAGAGTCATGAGGGACACTGATGCACGTGTCGATTCCAGAGACTTCAAAAAGTGAAGGTGGAAGTGACACGTAACCAGAGGAAGGGGCTGTGCTCGCAGAATTCGAAGATGGGACGATCCAGATATCTGGCTCATCGTCATCCTCCAGTTGGCAAAGGTAATCAGCACAGTCCTTTAAGGCATGCTCTCTACTTTTGCAAAATAAACACTGCTTCACCGGCTTCGCTGGCACCCAAGGTGCGGTAGCCACGTAATAGTGCGACATTGGAGGCACAGTAGAGGAGCCAAAAGATTTATGGGACCCATACGGTTTCTGAACAACACCATACTCTTTGGGACACCTATCACTAGCGTGGGATGTGTCCCCACACCAATGACATCAGATATTCAAATGTGCCCACATGATATAGAAGAAGAAAATAGCATGAAAAGGTGTAAATTAAAAAGAATAAAAGACCCAATCGAAAACAATTGATTCACAACCAAAATCTCATCACGCCTGCAATCCCCGGCAACGGCACCAAAAACTTGATGCGTATTCGGCAAGTGCATCGGTCGCTGTCAAGTAATAAAATTGGGAACAGCTTCCCCGAATATCGTCTCTCAAGGAATGCAGGTTCTGGTGAACGAAACGCGTGGTGAATCGATCGTTACATGAGCGAATAAAGTAAAAACAAGGGCATTGTGATTTGGTTCCTAAGCTAATGCGGAAAAGAGAGATGCGGGTCAAAACTCCGCTTCGCAAGGCGGGATGGATGCAACAACCGCGATGTCGTGCTTCGGGAGGCGCGTGGACGGAAACTAACTGTGACGGGTGAGGGTCGCACACACCTCTTCTCCAAGCATCACCACTAGCAATTGCTTGGTGGCTTCTTCACACAACGAACTCAGAAAATTACAACAAGGAAAATGCTATTCTCACACCACCGCATCATTGCACATAAACATCATAAAAGATCCATGACATTAAGCTAATCAATAGTTCATTACAACAACACAAAGAAAACACAAGCATCAAGTTTAGAGAGGACCAATAGGAAGATGTCACCGCATCTTGGGTTCTCAGCCGGAATGAGAGGTTGTCGGGCTCTCTCCGGGCTCGGCCCTCAGATGGTGTGCGGATTCGATGGAGGCTGTCACCGCTCCAATGACCTACAACACTTCTATGGCTTCCCACGATGAGGGATGCTTGAACACTTGGTGGAGAATGCTTGCTAACGCTCCCGAATGGAAGAATGGTGGTGGAAATCGCCGGAAAATGGTCTCCTTGGCGGTGGAGGTGAAGGAGAAGCCTTCAAACCTCAGAAACAGCAGTAAGGACCTGATTTCCCGCTCCCCTCGAGGGCTCTCTCGTTGACTGTGGCTTATCCTGCTTTTTATATTAAACAGGCAGAAAAATGGTCACGCACGGTCGAACGCATGATCGTGCGTGAACCATGCGTTATTAAATGATAAATTCTGACTTGAGGGAGACGCTGCGCCGCCCGTGCGTTTTACTCATACACGGGCTAATCCGCCCGTGCGTAAAAATGCACGGGTAAATTCAGAATGACTAAAAATAGGAGGAAACAGGTCGACCGTGCATTTTACTCACGCATGGGCAAATCCGCTCATGCGTAAAAACGCACGACTAAACTCAGATTGTCCGTTTTCTGCCCAGATACAGATGCACGATCGCAACCGTCCGTGCGTCAAGGAAATGCACGACCGTGCGATATGCACAGACATAGATTTTGGGTGAAAATGGGATGATCCGGCCACCTGCACATAAGACATACCAGCTGGGAATACACCTCCAGCACCAAATAAACACAGAAAAAGGATTGGGGAGCACCATGTGCTTACCCCCAATAACAAGGAGCGCAAATGCGCACCGAAACGGGCCTAAGAGTGCACCTAGCAGGGAATAACAAATATGATCATAAACATGCCTAAAGTGTGGTGCATCGACTAGAAATACGGCCCAGATGAGTCCATAAATGTGTATATAAATGGGACTCATCAACCTCACAGTCATACATCATGATCCCTTGGAACAAGCTTTTCTCCCATCACTCCTTCCAGCTATCATATTCATACCCCAAGTTAACACACCCTCTACCTCTATCTTTCCTTCATTTGATGTTGATCAAATAATCTCTAAAGTAATGGAGCTGGCCACTGGGACATTTGTTGATTTGCTGGTGAATAAGGCCAGAAAATTCAACAGAAAGTATTCTCAGATGGAGTCTGAGCTTCAAGAATAAAAAGAGACACTCATGACACTCAACTCTTTTGTGTCCTCCTCAATGGTAACCAAGTCTTTCTTAATATCCCTTGTCAATAAGGTTCAGAAGGGGGAGAATGTGCATGAGGAGGAGCTGCCTGTTCAAGAAAATGTGGGTGGCCAGGAGAAGGAAAAAGAGACTGCTCAAAATACCCCAGATGCTGATGTTCCTATTACCAATAGAATTATTATCTTTCAAATAGGAATAATCCAGGGGGAGCTTCCTGCGGTAACTCAGGGGAGATGCATGCATCAAACTAGTGGGAACTTGGGGAGAGGTTGAAATCAACCCAGGGGGAGCCTGAAGAAGCTGATCAGCTCTTGGATGAAGTTTCAAGGATTGCTAAGGAGGCTGTCCAGACTACTGAAAATGGATGTACAAACTCAGGGGGATCCTCTTAGAGAAGACTACATTCCTCAAGAAACCAACCTGACTGCTAAAGAGGAGGATGAGCTTCTGGTCTTTGCATCAAGGAAAGTAACACAACAGTTTTTCTCAAGGATGAGGAAAACTCCTCCAAAGGAATAGAACAATACAGGTGAACATTTTCTAGAATAACTTCTAAGTAAACATATTTGAAGTTATATAATTATGGAAGACATTCTAATTAAATTGAGAGTTTATCATAATGTTCTATGCTGCTGTGCAATGATGCTATTTTGTGATGTAATTTTGTGTCTTGTTATATTTGTCTGTACTCTGCTTATTTAACAGAATGTTTGAAATCACTTAAATTATTTGTTGAATTTGTTAAGATAAATAGGGGGAGATTATTGGGAAATTTACCCTTGTGATTTATTTTACAAATTATCTTAAAGTGATTTCATAATCTAGGATATATTACCCATGTTGTATAGAAAGGGTAAATTGGTCATTAGATATTCTAGAATATCACACTAACATTAAAGTGTCAAGACCAATCCAAATTAAGCACAAAAATTCAGTTGAGTTTAATTGCATTGAATAGAAGTCGACGAAACTTCGACTAAAAGTCGAAGCAACTTCGAATACAAGTAGAAGTAACTCAGACTGAAGTCAAAGTATAAATGAAGTCGACGCAACGTTGAGATGTACTCAACGTAGAAGATAGAGCTTGTCAAAGTAATATCGGAAGTCGACGCAAATTCGACTAGAATTCGATGCAGTAGATGAAGTTCAAAGTCCAAGTCTTCAACTCGACGGATACGTCGATAAGTATTCGACGCAATGTCAACATCTGAGTTCAGTGAGAGCTAAGAAGGATTTCAAAGCTGCTTCTTTAAGAACTCAGAGGTGCGTCGATTAGAAGTGGGATGAATTCGATGCTACGTCGAATACATACAGAAATAGAATATTTTCTGTTGTCTTTTCTGATGCTTTTCTAGAAGGTATCCAAGGATATAAATCAAATTCTAACGGCTCGTTTATTGCCAAGAAAGGAATGAAGTACTCAAGAGAGACAACAGAGACATTCTTGAAAGATATTCAAATCAGATTGACGGGTCGTGAAACAGAAATAGAAATAAATACATATTGTCCAATGGATATTCCTTCTGAGGACAGAACAGACGAGGAAACAAATCAACTTCACTATTCAACAGAGAATAATTATACAGAGGAAGGGAGACAAATAATAAAAAAGCGATTTTATTGATTCTTCTTCTTCTTCTTAGTCCTGAAGTTTTCAACACAGAAAAGAAAAGTGAACATCTCTGTACAGGAAATAGAAACAGAGCTACTGCTTCTTCTTCTCTCTTACAGTAGGAAGCCATCAAGAATGCAGAGATTTTTAGGATCACAAGCAAAACAACTCTTGCATTCTTCTCCATCTCAAGCAAGAGTTAATCTTATACAGATCCTGAAGAACATCAAGTGACAGCATCCTGAGTGATAGCTGAAGAAGGATTCCAACAGAAGAATCCTATTCATTCTTCCTCTTCTTCATTATTCTCATTTCACTTATTGTAACTTAGTAAAGAGTCCTCAGAATCCCTCTCCAAAGGATTCCGTTGGTTCTAAGAGTCTCCTTATCAAAAAACTCAGTGGTTCTAAGAGTCTCCTTTCAAAAGACTCGGTTAGTGGTTCTAAGAATCTCCTTATCAAAAGACTCAGTGAGTGGTTCTATGAGTCTCCTTATCAAAATACTCAGTGGTTCTAAAAGTCTCCTTATCAAAATACTCAAACACTTATAGTGCATTCTATTGGATCGATAGGCGCCCTTAGAGGGGGGGTGAATAAGGGAATAAAAATTCTTTTTATATGTTTAAGCAATTTCCTAAGTTGTTTTAAAATAAAGAGAGCGAAATAACAATTTAGATAGAAGTAGAGAATATTGTAATTTGCAATATTAAAATTTTATGCCAAATGAAAGAAATCAAGTAGACACAAATAAAGACATGATTGTATTAGATTAAAGAGTGTTTACATAATTTTGATTTCAATATCGGTAGAAATCGAAGGCGTACAAATGCAAATAATTTTTTCTTTTCTATACCGACTCGTATCCCCACGAACCGGTGGCATTAGCCTATCGTCCCTGGATATGGCCTCAAACCGCTCTAGCCAACCCTTCCGCGGATATGTCCTCGAGCACCCCTAGATCTAATCACCTAGACCTAGTCGCCAACATACATTGCGAATTCCCCCTAAGCCGCGCAAGGACCTAATCGCCAACACAAGGCGAATTAACTACACAAATTCACAAAGATAATGAAATAACACAAATAAAAACTCCCTTTATGAGATTTTTTGAAGTTGAAGATGAAGGATCGTTGTAGCATAAACGTGGTTGAAGCGATCGTTCTTCGGATGCAGCGTGATGATGTCCTCCTTCAGAAATCTTCTTTAGCTTTGAGTGGGAGATCAACTTTTGGCCGAGTAACAACTCTAGAAATTTGGCACTGGTAATCTCTATGGGATGAGTGTACAAAACGAGATAGAAAGCTCCATTTTATAGAACTTGCAGATAGCACCTGCGGTAGCTCCTAATGCATGCGGTAGCGGTCGGTTAGAGATCCTGGAGGCATGGCATTGTGGCACGAACTGGAGCTAGTGCCTGGCGGTAGATCCTAGCGCTTGCGGTGGCGCTAATGCTTGTGGTATCACTAGCGCTGGCAGTAGTGCTCTAGTTCAGAGATTTTGGTTCCAAGCTACTTTCTGTTGGAGCTTGTGTTCTACTTCTCTTAGTTTGAGAAATAACAAATCACACTATGTATTTGATCTTGCTTGTGTTTACAGTGTGTAGGTACTATAGTTAAATACCCTATGAATAGGATGATGATTCTCTGAAAAGAGAGCTAACGCCCCGCGTTAGTAGTTAATGCTTCTCATTAAATTTTGTCAAGAAGAAGTCGTCGAGATGAAATGTTATCGAGAAGGAGTCTGTCGAGAAGCCAGAGACAACGCCAACGTTGACTCTTAACGCCTGCGTTGAGTCATAATCTGCCACGATCCCGACAGTTTGCACGCTCTCAGCAACTACCGTACACGATGCTTAACGCTGGCGTTAACTCTTAACGCCAGGCGTTAGCTCCCATGTGTATTTAAAGACCTTATTTCATTTGCTCAATTATGATGTAATCCAAGCCTTCATTCTATACTTCAGAGAGATCATTTCATCCCGAATTCAGAGAGCACTCCCAACACCAACATTGAGGAACAAAAGTGTGAAGGAGATTTCCAACGAAAAATTTGAAGAAGGATGCTCGCTTCAACTCCGACGTGGTCATGGCGTATCTTTGACATCTCCTTCAATGCTCTTCAATCTAGGGGGTCTTTTATTATGATTTTTTACTTTATCTTTTCATTTTTCCTTGTAACGGTAGTGAATTTGCTGCCTTGCGTGTGGCGACTAGGCCGGGTTCGGTTTAGGGGTAAATTCGCCGCCTTGTGTGTGGAGACTAGGTCTAGGGTAGATCGAGGGGGTGGCTATACGCCTTATCTGGGGATAGATAGGCTATAGCCAACCGGTCCTTGGGAGAAGGACCGGTGAAGGAACAAAAAGTGATTTTTAAGTTGTCGCCTCTAATTTCAAGCGTTATGGATATTTTATCCTTGTAATCATTTTTGTGAATTATAAAATTCTTTTTCATTATATCTAATTTTTCTGGAATTATATTTCATAAAGAAAATTATTTTGAATATTTCTGTATGAATATTTTCTGCAGAGATAACGCCCGGCGTTGACTCTTAACGTCAGGCGTTAGCGACAGAGCCAAAAAGTTTTTCTGTTATTTAAAATCTGTAAGTTTCCTTCCAAAATAGTAAACCCCTTATTCACCCCCCTCTAAGGGCACCATCAGATCCAACACTTGGTATCAGAGGAAGGTTATTCCAAAATGGTTTCACAACCGGGAATAATGGCGCATCTTGATCATGCTTTCGTTGAGGGTCAAGGAATTTATAGACCTCCACTATTTACCGGGACTGATTATAACTATTGGAAAACAAGAATGTGTTGTTTCTTAATTGCTTTAGATAATGATGTGTGGGGTATGGTAGAACAAAGTTACTCTCCACCGACAATTGTTGTTGGAGAAATTATTATGGAAAAACCAAGAGATAGATGGGATGATAATGACAAGTTAAGATGCAAAAATAATGATAAAGCTATGAATGCTTTATTTTGTGCTTTGGATAGAACGTAATTTAATAGAACTTGTGCTTGCGAAACTGCTTATGATATATGAAATTTATTAGAACTCACTCATGAAGGTACTTCGCAGGTCAAGGATTCAAAGCTTTTCCAACTTGAATCCAAATACGAGAAATTCTGGATGGAGGCAGATGAAGACATTGATTCAATGTACACAAGATTTACTAAGATCGTCAATGACTCAAAAGTGCTTGGAAAAGTGTTCTCCAACAGTGACTTGGTGATAAAAATTCTACGGTCTCTCCCTCCAAAGTTCAATCCAAAGGTGACGGCTATCTCGGAGTCGCACAATTTAAAGAAACTCCAAATTGAGAGCCTCATTGGGAACCTCAAGACCCATGAGGTTGAACTTAAGATTCAACAACAAGAGTACAACTTGGAGCCAAAGAAGAAGGCCTTAGCATTGAAGTCAAAGAAGGAGGTTGACGGAGAAGATGATGAAGAGGACGAGGAGAGCCTCTTTGTGAAGAAGTTCAAAAAGTTCATGAAGAATCCGGAAAGGAGAAACACCTTTCGGAAATTCTTCATCAAGAAGGGATCTTCATCGAAGAAAGGAAGAGGTATCGACAAGGACGATGATGAGCGACCACCACCAGAGTGCTATCATTGTAGAAAGACCGGACACATCCGGAGCCAGTGCCCAAAATTTCTGAAAGAGCGTAAAGAAAAGCGGCACATGGGAAAAGAGAAGAAGAAGGTCCTAAAAGCGGCTACATGGGATGACTCCTCCTCCGAGGATTTAAGCGGCTCATCCACTAGCGATGAAGAAGAGGAAAAAGTAACAAGACATCCGAGGATGAAAGCAGTGTCCAAAATGACACTTAGGTAACTCTCCCTACTACTTATGATGATTTATATATTGAATATTTACAAACATACAAATTTTTTGATAATAGTTTAAAAGATATTGATCTTCTAAATTCTGAAAATAAACTTTTATTAAAAGAAAACAAAAAATTATCTAAACAATTAGGGAAAGAAAAAGTATCTTGCCAAGAGTGCAATCACTCCTTGACAAGAGTGAAAGAACTTGGAGAAGCTCTTTTTAAATCCCAATCCAATATTAAAATTCTTACTAAGGAGAAGGGGGATTTAGAAAGAACTTTAAAAACCTCTCTTTCTCAAATAGAGGAAGGAAAGAAGAGTTTTGCGAATTGGTGCGTTATGTTGGTAATGGAAAACACCGCTCTCAAAGCTTGTATTCATAATTTAAATATAGCTATTAAGAAGTTTGGAGTTGGGCAAAGATCTCTAGACATGATCTTGGCCAACCAATGCCATGGAAGTGCCAAATATGGCCTTGGATATGGCTCTGGAAGCTATTGACAGGCGTTAACTCCTAACGCTGGCGTTAGCTATAATTCTAGAAACATTAATTCTGTTAATAATAAATTCAAAAATTCAAATGTTACCTCATTTTCCAGCAAGAGTTTATCCAAAACTTCAAAAAGGGTCTCATCCCCTTTTATATCGTGTATCAAATGTCATTTATTTTGACACACCTCAAACTCTTGTAAGAAAAAGGGCTGTAGTGCTATAAAGCAAATCCGGGTGCCTAAGGTTTCCACCTATTCTATGGGAAGAACCTCTTGGGTATCCAGATCTTTACTCTCAACTCCTTTTTAGGTACGTTGGTAGGCTAAGGACAAAAAGGATGTGTGGTATTTGGACTCGATATGCTCCAAACACATGACAGGAAACAAAGCAAAGTTCCTTAGCCTTGAGATGAACAAAGGAGGGATGGTGACATTTGGTGATAACGGAAAAGGAAGGATCATGGACATCGACACAGTGGGTAACGATTCTTTTTCAATTTCAAATGTTTTATTTGTAGATGGCTTAAAACATAATTTAATTTCAATTAGTCAATTATGTGATATAGGCTTAAATGTATTATTTGAATCATCTACAAATCTTTGCAAAATTATAAATTCTAAAACAAATGATGTCGTACTCACCGCACCTTGGATGCATAATGTTTATATGATTGCCTTTAATGATCTTTCAAATTCTTCTTTAAAATGCTTTATTTCTAAAAATGAAGAATTAGAACTTTGGCATAGGCGCCTTGGTCACTCTAGCACCAAGCTTATTTTGAAATTATCAAAAGATAAATTAATTAAAGGTTTACCAATGCTTAATGGTAATTTATCTTCACTTTGTACACCTTGCCAAAAATGTAATTTCTACTACCAGACCACTTCAATTAATTCATATGGATTTATTTGGACCGGTAAGCACTTCAAGTCTAGGAGTAAGAAAATATACTTTTATAATAATTGATGATTATTCTAGATTTTGTTGGACTTTATTTCTATCTTCCAAATCCGATGCATTTCTTGAATTTACTAAACTATGCATTCGTATTCAAAATGAACTTGATTTACAAATTAAATGCATACGTTCGGATCATGGAGGTGAATTTGAAAATGATAAATTTTCTTCTTTTTGTGATGATTTTGGAATTAAACATGAATTTTTCGCTCCTCGCACCCCACAACAAAATGGTGTAGTGGAGAGGAAAAATAGAACCGTTCAAAAGCTAGCACGCACTATGCTTTGTGAATATGGGTTGCCTAAATCTTTTTGGGCCGAAGCGGTTAATACTTCTTGTTATTTCATTAATCGTGTCATGTTTCGTCCCATTTTAAAATTGACACCTTATGAGCTTTACTTTAAAAGAAAACCTAATGTATCTTATTTTCATTTCTTTGGTTGTAAGTGTTTTATTTTAAACACTAGAGATGCACTAGGAAAATTTGATGAAAAATGTGATGAGGGAATTTTCATTGGGTTCTCTTCAACTAGTAAGGCTTATAGAATTTATAATAAACAAACTAAAATAGTTGAAGAGTCTATACATGTAAGGTTTGATGAGTTTGTTCCTTGTGTAGATACTAATCATACAGGAAACGAAGATGAACCCCTTTCCCCTTTGGAGCATGAGGATGATGAATCGCTTGGAGAAAAAGATGAAGAAAAAGAGGAGAAAGAAGATGAAATAGTATAACATGTTCCTCCAAGAATGTTGCAGTTTACTAAGGATCATCCAAAGGAGCTTGTGATAGGAGAACCATCAAAAGGGGTAAGTACTCGTTCTTCTTTACATTAGTCTTTTTCAAACCTTTGTTTTGTATCCAAAATAGAACCAAAAAATATTTCAACCACTTTAAATGATGAATTTTGGTTTTTAGCTATGAATGATGAACTAAATCAATTTGAACAGAATAAGGTTTGGAATTTAATAGAGAGTCCATCTAATCATCCAGTTATAAGAGTAAAATGGAATTTAAAACCAAACTAGATGGTGACTCTAAAATTACAAGTAATAAAGCTAGACTAGTTGCACAAGGGTATTCACAAACCGAAGGGGTAGATTTTGATGAAACTTTTGCACTCGTTGCTCGCCTAGAATCAATTAGAATATGTCTTGCATTTGCGAGTTTTAAAAGATTTAAACTATTTCAAATGGATGTTAAAAGTGCATTTTTAAACGGGATTATAAAAGAAGAAGTTTATGTATAACAACCCCCCAATTTTGTGAGTGAAAACTTTCCAAATCATGTGTATAAGTTAGAAAAAGTGCTTTATGGATTGAAGCAAGCGCCACGTTCTTGGTATGATAGATTGACATTATTTTTGATAAAGCATGGTTATAAAATGGGAAGTGCGGATAATACACTCTTCATTAAGCATGTAGATAATGATTTGATTATATTGCAAATTTATGTTGATGATATCATTTTTGGAGCCACTAATGAAGAGTTATGTAATGAAGTAATTTTAGTGATGAAAAATGAATTTGAAATGAGCTTGGTAGGAGAACTTACTTATTTTCTAGGATTTCAAATCTCACAAAAACATGATGGTATATTTATTTGTCAAACTAAATATGTTCATGATATTCTTAAAAGATTTGGATTTGAAAATCTAAAACAAGATAATACACCAATGAGTGCATCATTAAAATTAGGAAAAGATGAAGCCGGTATTTCTATTGATCAAACATTATATAGAGGAATGATAGCCTCATTGCTTTATTTAAGCGCATCTAGACCCGATATTATGTTTTTCCTTTGTTTATGTGCTAGATTTCAAGCTAACCCAAAAGAGTCACATTTAAAAGCGGTTAAACGTATTTTTAGATATCTAATCGGAACATCTAGATTAGGCTTATGGTATCCTCATAATGATTGTTTTATTTTACACAGTTTTTCTGATTCGGACTATACTGGATGTTCATTAGATCGTAAGAGCACTAGTGGCACGTGTCATTTTATAGGCCCTTCACTCATATCATGGTCAAGTAGGAAATAGAATTATGTTGCCCTCTCCACCACAGAGGCCGAATATATCACATTAGGTAGTTGTTGTGCACAAGCCTTGTGGATGACCCAAATGTTAAAAGACTTTGGTGTTCATCTAAATAACATAGAATTAAAGTGTGACAAAAAGAGTGGTATAGATCTCACAAACAATCCCGTACATCATTCTAGATCTAAACATATAGATGTCCGACATCATTTCATTAGAGATCATATTAAGAAGGAACATGTTAAAATTAGCTTTATAGGGACTGAATCACAACTTGCCGACATTTTTACCAAACCTCTACCCGATGCACGTTTTCACATGCTTAGGTTAGAATTAGGTGCCTTAGAAATGTCACTATAATCCTTATAAAAAGCTATCAAAATTATCTTATGTACTTTGTTATATTTGTTTGCATTTTTTTTAAAAAAAATTCAAAGATTAATAAAAATGTAAAAATTATAGACAAACCACCAAAAACACGCTAAAAGAGCCTTCATATCAACTTCATAATGTCTGAAATTTCAACTGTAAGAAGGCCTACTTATATTACAAATGAATCATGAAAAAGATTTTTCAAAAAGTCAAAAATTGGAGTTCTGTCTCGGCGTTAAGAAGCTAACGCCTGGCGTTAGTCTCTATGCTCAATTTTTTTCTTTTTCTGTATTAAAAAAAATCAAAAATTCTTGGTATTATTTTATTGCAGTATTTTGTTATAATTCTTTTTAAAAAAAGGTTTTCTATTTTTTGTTGATTATTTACTTCTAAAAGTTAAAAACAAAAAATTTATTATAAGCTTAAATGTTTAATTCAAGGATGATTATATATATTACTTAAGGATTCTTTACAATGTTTAATTTAAACCTTCAAGTTTCTTAAAAACATTGTTTTGATTTTATCATGCCTTGAATATCATCTTAAAACGTGCAAAAAAATTTGATTATAGATTACGTGTGTAGAAACATTTTTACATGCCTCTAAGTATGAGTAAAGTTTTTATCTTTGATAATGATTTTCTCACTTACACTTTTTAGTTATTATACATGTGTTTTAAATTTTATTGCATAATTATGTAGTATAAGAACTTATTTTGAATCTCATAAATAATTTACCTACACAACATTGAATTCTTTCTTGAATTCTTTGTTTTTTTTCATGCACTTTTGATTAGAAATGTGGTATATAAAATAAAATTTCTATGTTTGCAAAAACAAGTAAATTTGGAGTCCTTAGTCACTAAACTAAAAAGCAAATAATGAATGACAAGGTTAACTCCACCAAGCACTACTCACCCTTCTTATAAGTCTTAATGAGCATTGTGAGGTTGAGCACCTTGGAAAGAATTGTAAAGTGTCTTGTGCAAACAAAATTTTCACCACTTCTCTTTAAAAATAAAAGTAAAAAAATATATGTGCATTGAAATTTGTGGAAGTAAAGTTATTTATGTTCAATTCAAGTTATGTTCTTACATTACATAGTTTCATGTGGTTTGATTTATACACTTTTATACTTTATCAAAACACACTTATTGAACACATAATTATCATTTATAATACTTCCACTCATGAGAATTGGACTAAACACTTATCTATACAATTCTCTACAATCATGAGTAATTGCACTAAGATAGCAAAGCATAATCTTTACAAAGTTTGTGCATACTTGAAATGCAAATTACTTTACATTGTAAACATATCTTTCCTTGATATTTAATAATCTTGCTTGCTACTTTTATATTACAAATTTCCAATGTACTTGCAACTTGTGTATCTAAATTCAAAATATCTACTTATTTGATTTAAATGATTATTATATTTTGTTCCTACAAATTCATAATGATGTTCAATATTGCTTTCGCTGTGTTCACTATTTTTCAAAAAGTTGCATTTATTTCTACATAGTGCACAAAGGAAAATTGATACTACTCGTCCCTACCTCCTTTTGATTATAATAAAAGTGGGAGATTAAATTAAAGAAATAAATTAGAGAAATTTATGATTTAGGGGGAGTAATTTAGGAAATGCATTAATGTACGGGGAGTATTCATATAGGGGGAGTATGTATGTTTATCACGCTTAACATATACTATAAACACTACTTTAATTATATTTTATTTCTTATTAGTGGATTTATTATTATCATAAGGGGGAGATTGTTGGAGCTTGTGTTCCACTTCTCTTAGTTTGAGAAATAATAAATCACACTATGTATTTGATCTTACTTGTGTTTATAGTGTGCAAGTACTATAGTTAAATACCCTATGAACAGGATGACGATTCTCTGAAAAGAGAGCTAACGCCCCGCGTTAGTAGTTAACGCTTCGTGTTAAATTTCGTCAAGAAGAAGCCATCGAGATTAAATGTCATCGAAAAGGAGTCCGTCGAGAAGCCAGAGAGAACGCCAATGTTGACTCTTAACGCCCGCGTTGAGTCACGATCTGCCACGATCACGACGGTTTGCACGCTCTCAGCAACTGCCGTACACGATGCTTAACACCGGCGTTAACTCTTATCGCTAGGCGTTAGCTCCCATGTGTATTTAAAGACCTGATTTCGTTTGCTCAATTATGATGCAATCCAAGCCTTCATTCTATACTTCAGAGAGATCATTTCATCCCGAATTCAGAGAGCACTCCCAACACCAACATTGAGGAGCAAGAGTGAGAAGGAGATTTCCAACGACAAATTTAAAGAAGGGCGCTCGCTTCAACTCCGGCATGGCCATGGCATATCTTTAACATCTCCATCAGCGCTCTTCAATCTAGGGAGTCTTTTATTGTTATTTTTACTTTATCTTTTCATTTTTCCTTGTAACGGTAGTGAATTTGCAGCCTTACGTGTGGCGACTAGGCCAGGTTCGATTTTGGGGGAAATTTGCCGCCTTGTGCATGGCGACTAGGTCTAGGGTAGATCTAGGGGTGGCTAGAGGCCTTATTTGGTGATAAATAGGCTATAGCCAACCGGTCCTTGGGAGAAGGATCGGTGAAGGAACAAATAGTGATTTTTAAGTTGTCTCTAATTTCAAGCGTTATTGAAATTTTATCCTTTTAATCATTTTTGTGAAATATAAAATTCTTTTTCATTATATCTAATTTTTTTGAAATTATATTTCATAAAGAAAATCATTTTGAATATTTTTGTAAAAATACTTTCTGAAGAGATAACGCATGGCGTTGACTCTTAATACCAGGCGTTAGCGACAGAGCCAAAAAGTTTTTCTGTTATTTACAAACTGTAAGTTTCCTTCCAAAATAGTAAACCCCTTATTCACTCCCCCCCCCCCCCCCCCCTCTAAGGGCGCCATCCGATCCAACACTTTCTACCTGTGGAATATTGCGCCTATAGTTCCTACACTATAAACACACGACAAGCAAGACCAAATACAATATGAGATTTGGTATTCTCAAACAAAGGGATGTGACACACATGTCCAACAATCTCTCTCTTTTGATAATAATAAATCCTCTTAGCAAGAAATCAATAAAGGTGTTTATAGTATATGATAAGTGAGATAATAGTACATACTATAGTATATGATAAGCATGAGAATAGTGCAAACTCCCCCTATCTTAATGCTCCCCTACATACATAAATGTAATTTATGTTTTACCCCCCTAAATGATTACATGAATTATTCTCCCCTTAATCCTCTAGATTTCTTCAATTAATCTCCCCTTTTTGGTATTATCAGAAGTTGATGGGGTGAGAGAAGTAAGGAATCATTCTTTAAAAATGATAAATTATGATCGTGCTTTTGTAATATAGGTAATGATGAAGAGTTTAAGTATAATATAGAAGAGATTTCAAATAAATATATAAGAGTTTTAAGCAAGCAGAAGAGTATAAGAAACATCTTTTGGTAAGCATGAAAATCATAAGTATAAATATGAGTTTAAGTTCAAAATGTAAAGATGTATAACCTTTTTGAAATCTCATAGTTTTACATAAAGTTACCAAGCATGAAATGAACATATCAAAAAGAGAATATACTACATTGTTACTTAATTTCAAGTGTAAGAGATACCAAACATTATAGAGATCGTGCAAGGTTATCTAGTGCATTTCTTATATAAAGAGTAGTATAGATAAAACATTAGAATCCAGTACTCATGAGAAGAAGTGTTATGAAAGATAATGATGTGCACATAAGTGTATTTTGAGCAATGTTAACAAGTGATTTAAGTCACAAAATACAAGACATATGTAGAGTAAAGTGCACAATAAAACACAAATATATTAACTTTCACACACTTTAATGCACATATTTTAGAAAAAAGTGGAGTAATAACCAAGGTTTGCACAAGACACTTTACTATTCTTTCCAAGGTGCTCAACCTCACAATGCTTATGAAGACTTATAAGGAGGTTCAAGTAGTGCTTGGTGGAGTTATATTTATCTATTTTTATTTTTGTTCACTTTTGTGGGACAACATTCTCTGAATACACTTGTTTTGCAAACCCAACAATTTTGAAACTCAACCACTTGTCTTAATTTCTTAAGTGCAATTCAAATGTAGTGTAGGTAATAAACTTAAGCAAGTTTTAATTCATTGTACAATTACAATACACAAGCAAGCATTTTTAAATTTAAACACACATGTAGATTGCCAAAATAAGTGAGTGAAAAAGTATCATTATCAATCACAAAACATTTACTCATACTGAGAGACATGCTAAGCTTGGTTCTACACATAATTTTCAATACAATTGATGCACTTAATTAGATATATCAAAGCATGATAAACAAAACAATGTTCATAGTAATTTGAAGGAATAAATTTTATCATTATAAATAATTCTAAATAATAGAATTCATACATGCTTGATATTAACAATAAAGATCAACAACAACAACAACAACAACAATAGAACCCATATAGTCCCCAATCATTGGGGGTATGGGATTAACAATAAAGATCATACAATTTTTTTGTTGTTTTTGAAATTTTTCATAAAAGAAAAAATAGAAAACCACAAAAAAAATATTTTTTTATTTTTGAATTTTATATTTTGTAGTTGATTTCCATAATATTAATAAAACAAAAAATAACAAATGTCAGAAATAAAAAAATAAGTAGTACCTATAAACTAACATAATTTAATTGATTTTTAGAAATTTTAAAAAATAGGAAAATCGAACACCCGCGCTAGCGCCGGCGCTAGTGCTTGCGCGGCAAATAGTGAGTGAAATCTTGAGAATTTTAAAATTCTATTTTTTAATATTTATTAAGAGTCTTAACGGTTGTCTTATACATATCTTTTGTAATTTTTGGAGATGTCTTGATTGCTCAAATTGCATAAAACTATAGCATTTTTCATATAACTTATCCTAAGATGTCTAAGACTCCTAATTCCAACCTTAACATTTGAAACCTTGCATTGGGAAGAGGTTAAGTGAATATATCAGCAAGTTGAGAGTCCGTGCCAATGAAACTTATTCTAACATTTTTCTTTTTAATGTGATCTCTTATGAAATGGTGACGTACATCTATATGTTTGGATCTAGAATGGTGTACCAAATTATTTGTAAGATTAATGGCACTTTTGTTGTCACATTTTAATTCAATATTTTTTAGATGAAAACCAAAGTCCTCTAGAGTTTGGCTCATCCATAGTGCTTGTGCACAACAACTCCCTAGTGTAATGTATTCAGCCTCCATGGTGGAGAGTGCAACCGAATTTTGTTTCCTACTAGACCATGCAACTAATGAAGGTCCTAGAAAATGGCAAGTATCTCTAGTGCTTTTTCTATCAAGTGAGCATCCAGTGTAGTCCGAATCGGAATTATCGTGAAGTGTAAATGAATTATTGTGTGGGTACCATAATCCTATTCTAGATGACCCAATTAGATATCTAAAAATTCGTTTCACCACTTTTAAATAAGATTCTTTTGGATTGGCTTGAAATCGAGCACATAAGCATACGACAAACATAATATCGGGTCTAGTTGCACTTAGATAAAGTAGAGATCTTATCATACCTCTATATAAAGTTTGATCAATTGAAATTCCTGATTCATCTTTTCCTAATTTTAGTGATGCACTTATTAGTGTAGAAGCATGTTTAAGGTTTTCAAATCCTAAGCGTTTAAGCATATCATGGACATATTTTGTTTGACATATAAAAATACCATCATTTCTTTGTGATATTTGAAAACCAAGAAAATAAGAAAGTTCTCCTACTAGACTCATTTCAAATTCATTTTTCATCACTAAAATAACTTTATTACACAAATCTTCATTAATAGATCCAAAGATTATATCATCAACATATATTTGCAAAATAATCAAATCATCATTATTGTGCTTAATGAAGAGAGTATTATCGGCACATCCCATAATATAATCGTGCTTTAATAAAAATGATGTAAGTCTTTCATACCATGCATGGGGTGCTTGTTATAAACCATAAAGGACCTTTTCTAGTTTATAAACATGATTGAGAAATTTTTCACTAATAAAACCGGGGGGGTTGTTCAACATAAACTTCTTCTTTTACAAACCCGTTTAGGAAAGCACTTTTTACATCCATTTGAAATAGTTTTATTCTTTTAAAGCTTGCAAATGCTAGAAAAATTCGTATAGATTCCAATCTAGCAACGGGTGCAAAGGTTTCATCAAAATCTATCCCCTCGGTTTGAGAATATCCTTGTGCTACTAAGCGTGCTTTATTTCTAGTGATTCTAGACTCACTATCTAATTTATTTTTAAAAATCCAATTTACACCTACAACATGGTGATTAGATGGTCTTTATACTAATTTCCAAATATTATTTCGCTCAAATTATTCTAACTCTTCATTCATAGACAAAAACCAAAATTCATCATTTAAAATGGTTGAAACAGTTTTTGGTTCATTTTTGAAAACAAACAAATGTTTGAATAAAGTTCATGAAGAGAAGAGCCAGTTCTTACCCCAATGGATGGTTCACCAATTATTAGTTCCCGTGGATGATTCTTTGTAAATTTCAAGGATCTTGGAGGCACATAATCATCTTCCTTGGCCTCCTCTTCCTCTTTTTTGGAAGGTTCCTCGTCACCATGCTCCAAAGGTGGTAAGAGATCATCCTCTTTGCCTGCGGAAAGTCTTTCTACACAAGGAACAAGATCATCAAATTTCACATTAATCGACTCTTCAACTTTTCTAGTTCTTTTATTAAAAAATCATATAAGCTTTACTAGTTGAAGAGTATCCAAGAAAAATTCCTTCATCGCATTTTTCATCAAACTTTCCCAAGCTATCTTTAGTATTCAAAATAAAACATTTACAACCAAAAACTTTGAAGTAAGAAACGTTAGACTTCTTTTGAAAATAAAGTTCATATGGTGTGTGATTAAGAGATGGGCGAAGCATGATTCTATTCATAACATAACATGATGTATTTACAGCTTTGGCCCAAAAGGACTTAGGCAATTTATTCACATAGCATAATGCGTGCTAGTTCTTGAAGTGTCCTATTCTTTCTTTCTACAACACCATTTTTTTGTGGTGTCCGTGGTGCGGAGAACTCATGTTTAATGCCTAACATATCACAAAAAGATGTAAACTTTTCATTTTCAAATTCTCCTCCATGATCCGAGCGAATGCATTTAATTTTTAAATCACTTTCATTTTGAATACGAGTACATAATTTTGAAAATTCGCAAAACGCATCGGATTTGGATGAGAGAAATAATGTCCAACAATATCTTGAAAAATCATCTATTAAAACATATGTATATAATCTACCACCACGACTTGCGCTGCTAACGGGACCAAAAAGATCCATATGAATTAATTGCAAGGGTCTTGTAGTAGAAATGACATTCTTACTTTTGAAAAAGGATTTAGTAAATTTACCTTTTTGACATGGTGAATAAAGTGAAGGTAAATTTCCATTTAACCTAGACAATCCTCTAATTAAATCACTTTTGGCAAGTTTTACAATAAGCTTTATGCTAGCATGTCTTAGCCGTCTATGCCAAAGTTCTAATTCATCATTTTTGGTGATAAAACCTTTTATAGATGATTTAGAAAGATCATGAAATGAAACTATATAAACCTTATGTATTCTTTGTTAGTTAGTAAAATATCTTTTGTAGTAGGATTAGATATTTTGCATAATTTAGTAGAAGATTCAAATAAAACATCTAATCCTTTATCAGATAATTGGCTAATAGAAATTAGATTTTGTTTTAGCCCTTTCACATAAAGAATATTCGATATCGTAAAGGATTCGTTACCAAATGTACCAATTCCCATGATCCTTCCATTTCAGTTATCGCCAAACGTCACGATCCCTCCCTTCTTCTTTTCTAGGCTAAGGAACTTTGCTTTATTATCTATCATGTGCTTGGATCATCCAGAATCCAAGTACCGCACGTCTTCATTGTCCTTAGCCTGCCTTCACATCTAGAAAGAAGATGAGAGTAAAGATCCGGATACCCAAGCAGTACCACCCATAGAATAAGTGGAAGCCTTAGGTACCCAGATTTGCTTTAAAGAATTTTGTTTCACTTTCCTGCAAGAACTAGACGTGTGACCAATCTTGTGATAGTTTGCACATGATATAAAGGGGGTTGAGACCCTTTTCTGGAATTTTGTGTTATTCTTGCTAGAAGGAATCGGTTTTGTAGATGAGAATGATTTTGCAAAAGAAAATGTTGAATTCTTGTATGAGGTACTAGCGCCGGCATTAGTGGATAGCACCGGGCGGTAGCCCTCACATCGATATCCGAGGCCAAATTTTCTAGAACCGTAACACTGGTTCCTTAAAATCATATCCAATGATTTTTGGCCCATTCCGAATTATTTAATGGCCATGGTGAGATCATGAACTTGTGCTTTAAGTGATGAATTTTCTTTCACAAGCATGACACACCTATTTTCAAAACATTTTTTTATTATTTTTTATTTGCGAAAAAGAGGCTTCTAATTTCCTTTCTAATTCCCCCTTCTCTTTTGTAAGAGTTTTGACATGGGAGAGGGCTTTAGAAAGAGAATCTTCAATATCTTTTACCATTTTAATGGAGTGATCACACTCTTGGCAAGAAACCTTTCTATTTTCTAAAACAATTAATTTTTTGGTAAGCTTTTGATTTTCTTTAATTAGAGATTCATTTTCACGATTCAATAAAATTCTATCTTTTATATTTTTATCAAAAGCTTTGCAAGTTTGAAGAAATTCATTAAAAAGTTCATCATAAGTTGGAGGAGTTACCTCAGTGTCGCTAAGAACACTAGTGTCATCATCTCCATGTCCCATGAGGCACATGTTTGCTTCCTCATGGTCGCTTGATGAAGACCCGCTTGATTCTTCGAAGGAGAAGGAATCATCCCATGTTTCAACTTTTAATACCTTCTGCTTTTCCTTCCCTTTGTGATGCTTTTCCTTTTCTCCTTCAAGTATTTTAGGCATTGGCTCCGAATATGCCCGGTCTTCCTGCAATGATAGCATTCCGGTGGAGGTATTTCTTCTTCATCGCCGCTCTCCTTTTCCTTCTTTGAAGATCACCCTTTCCATCTTACATCCTTTTGGAAAAATTTCTGGAAGGTGTTTCTCCTTTCTGGATTACGCATGAACTTTCGAAAGTTCTTTACCAAGAGACTTTCTTCATCTTCATCCTCATGGCACTCCTTCTTTGATTTTAGTACCAATGCCTTCTTCTTTGGCTCCTTGTTGTATTCATCGTATTGGATCTTGAGTTCTACCTCATGGTTTTGATTTTCCCAATGAGGCTCTCAACCTGGAGCATTCTTAGATTGTGCGACTCTGAGATAGCCGTCACCTTCGGATTGAATTTTGGAGGAAGAGATCAAAGAATCTTTCGGACCAAGTTGCCATTGGAGAAGGTCTTTCCAAGATCTTTGGAGGCATTGACGATCTTGGTGAAGCGCATGTACTTTGCATCAATATCTTCGCTTTCATCCATCCGGAACTTTTCTTATTCTGACTCCAGTTGGAAAAGCTTTGAATCTTTAACCTACAATTTACCTTCATGAGTAATTTATAAATGATTCCAAATTTCATATGCAGTAGTACATGCAGAAATTCTATTAAATTCATTTCTATCTAACACACAAAATAGAGCATTCATGGCCTTGGCATTTTTTTTTTGCATTTAAGTTTATCCCTATCATCTCATTTATCCTTAGGTTTTTCTAATGTTACCTCTCCAACTACAATTGTAGGAGGAGAGTATTCCTCTTCTACCATATTCCATACCTCAATATCTAGGGTCATAAGAAAACATCGCATCCTATTTTTCCAATAATTATAATCTGACTCAGTAAATAGTGGAGGTCTACTAATTCCCTAACCCTCGGAAAAAGCGAGATCATAAAACGCCATTATGCCTGGTTTTTAAACCGATTTGGAATAACCCCTCTGATACTACTTGTTGGATCGATATGCACCCTTAGAGGGGGGGGGGTGAATAAGGGAATAAAATTATGTTTATATGTTTAAGCAATTTTCTAAATTGTTTTAAAATAAAGAGAGCAATATAATAATTTAGCCAGAAGTAGAGAATATTGTAATTTGCAATATTAGAATTTTATGCCAAATGAAAGAAATCAAGTAGACACAAATAAAGACATGATTGTATTATATTAAAGAGTGTTTACACAATTTTGATTTCAATATCGCTAGAAATTGGAGGAGTACAAATGCAAATAATTTTTCCTTGTATATACCGACTCTATCCCCACTAACCGGTGGATTTAGCCTATCCTCCTTGGATATGGCCTCAAGCCGCTCTAGCCAACCCTTCCCCAGATATGGCCTCGAGTACCCCCTAGATCTAATCACCTAGACCTAGTCTCCAACACACGTGGCGAATTCCCCCTAAGCCGCGCAAGGACCTAGTCACCAACACAAGGCGAATTAACTACACAAATTCACAAAGATAATGAAATAACACAAATAAAAACCTCCTCTATGAGATTTTTTGAAGTTGAAGATGAAGGATCATTGTAGCATAAGCGTGGTTGAAGCGATTGTTCTTCGGATGCAGCATGATGACGTCCTCCTTCAAAAATCTTCCTTAGCTTTGAGTGGGAGATCAACTTTCGGCAGAGTAACAACTCTAGATATTTGGCACTGGTATTCTCTCCGGATGTGTGTACAAAATGAGAGAGAAAGCCCCATTATATAGAACTTGGAGATAGCGCCTGCGGTAGCTCCTAACGCTTGCGGTAGCGGATGGTTAGAGATCGTGGAGGCGTGGCGTTGTAGCACGAGTTATAGCTAGTGCCTGGCGGTAGATCCTAGCTCCTGTGGTAGCGCTAACGCCTGCGGTATCACTAGCGCTGGCAGTAGTGCTCTAGTTCAGAGATTTTGGTTCCAAGCTGCTTTCTACCTGTGGAGTATTGTACCTATAGTTCCTGCACACTATAAACACACGACAAGAAAGATCAAATATAATATGGGATTTGTTATTCTCAAACAAAGGGATGTGACACACATGTCCAACACATTCCTACCAAGGAGGTAGAAGAGTGGAGTACCCACATTTTGGGGAACCACTATAAAACTTATCTTTTTTGTGACTTGTTTTTCTATGCTGTCCAATTTATTATTTCTGCAATCTGTGTTTATTTTATTATAGATTGGATTTGCTGATTTTATAGTTGTTAGAAGTTTTATTGTGTGTGCATATTTAGGATAAAAGTTTTAAATCTCAATTCACCCCCTCTAGAGAATACTCAGAGGTTACTCTGTGCACTTTCACATAATCCTCTTTCCAATCTTAGCGTTGGAAGTCCAAATCGGCCAATGGTACTTCGAGCAAGTTCTCTTCGACAAATCCAACTTCGACCATGACTTCTCTGATCAAGTCATTCACATACCGCACTTCATGTGGACGATCGACAATTCGTGAATGCGCATGACACCATGCTTTTGCACTTGAACCTAACCCAAATGACACTTACCAACACGGCCCCTTCACTCATCCTCTCATTGGACTCAAGGTAAGCCAGCTCATACCATAGTGATTTGCTATACACATTTTCCGAACATGTAAAGCGTCATCCTCGACGAATCCATTTCCCTCTTGCTGAGACCCAACACCTTCCCCATCTCATCCAACACCGCCCTGCAACTGATATGAATGCATAGTGGTTGAATGCCAACTTGAAGTTTAGTACGTAGGGAGCGGAGGTGGAACAGAGGAGGGACCAAAGCTTATATGAGAGGGGAGTGCGAGGGGATGAGGGCGATGAGGTTGTGAACGAGAGCAGCGCAGACCATGGGCATGAGGTCCTTGGAGAGGGAGACTCTGATGTGACCGATGTCGTAGTCTTTCTGGAGCACACAGTGTTGGTTAGGTTGATATTTCAAACCTACACCTGCCACATAATTTATTAAAGTCTATGTGAAGATGTTGGAAAAAACCCCTTTTGATTTAACTCAACAAATTAACTATAAGTGATTTTACCTCTTACGGCTTATTACCCACATTGTATAGTAAAGGTAATCTAGTCATTAGATGTCTTAGGATATCACACTCAACTTAGAGTGTCAAGATCTTGTCAAAGCAATCACAAAACAAGTTAAGATAAGACTTGCATCGAATACAAGTCGATGCAACTTCAACTTGATATCGACGCAACTCTGAGTTAAAGTCGAAGTAGCTTATTCAGCCTGCCGAAGTATAAGTCAAGTCGATGGAACGTCGATAGGGACTCGATGCAAAAGGAAGAGCTTGTCGAAGCCATCTAACAAGTCGACTACAATTCGACGCAGAAGTTAAGAGATCAAGTCCAAGGCTTCAACTCGACGGTTACGTCGATAAGGAATTAACGTAACGTCGACATCTGAGTTCAACCAAAGCTAAGAAGAAATTTGAAGCTACGTCGATAAGAACTCAGAGGTGCGTCGACATGAAGATTGATGAAGTTGACGCAGCGTCGAATACAGTCAGAAAAAGGAAGCATTTCCAGCTGTCTTTTTGGGACCTTTTTAGAAGGACCACCAGGCTAGAGACAGTTCTCCAACGGCTCGTTTGTTGCCAAGAATAGAATGAAGGCTTCTAGGACACATCAAATCACTTTTGTAAGCTATTCAAAATGAATGGACGGGTCAAGAAGAAAGGAAATTAGGTGGCTGAGAGGAATTCCTTTTCAGGACAAGCCAAAAGAAGAAAGGTTTTTGAATATACAATCATATATAATAAGTATGAAAAATAGGAGAAGAAAGACAACAATTATCACATTATTCTGTCTGTCGAATAGGGTCTTCATCTTCTTCCTTCTCAAACCCTAAAAGATAGATTTACACAAGAGGACTCTCTGCACAAGAACATAATCTGCTGCTTCTTCTTCATCATCATACAACAACATAACTACAACAAGTGCTGAGGGAAAAAGGATCAAGCAAAACAACCCTTGCAAATCATCACTATCATAAGCAAGGGTTTATCATTTCAGATCCAGTGAAAGAAAGACAGAATCATCAACAAAGCTTCTGAAGAATTTTGAGAACAGAATTCTCTCCTTCTCCCTCTCTCTTTTTCTTCTTACTATTTCCTTCACCTGTACAGAGTTTTAAGAATCCCTCTTCTAAAGGATTCAGTTTTTCAAGATCTCCTTATCAAAAGATCTGAGTGGTTCAAGATCTCCTTATCAAAAGATCTGAGTGTCTCAAGATGTAGCATCCCCCAAATGACTAGTCCCCTAGGACGGTTTTGTCATGACTAGGTCATGACAAAACCCTAAGATGCTCAAAGAGAACATAAGAGCATAGGCTTGAGGCGAAAATCGCCATGGTCTGCGGATACTGATTTCCAGTTACCAAGCCTAGGGTTGGCCTTAGGGCATCGCCGTGACCCATGACCCCACCATGACGTGTCTAACCCAGTAAAGGGGTCCCCTCGTAGTACCTCAATTACCCAACTGTAGAAAGAATGGGGTATATTGAATACGGCGCTAGCGCCGACACTAGTGGCTAGCGCTGGCGGTAGTGGTGGTTTAGGTGAACTGCTGAGACGAACACTAAACCGCTGAGACGAACCAAATACCGTCAAAACGCTAGTGCAGGCGCTAGTGCTAGCGCTGATGGTAGCGGTAGCGCCTGACAGTTGCTGAACCGGCAAGCGCTACGCCGTCGAGAGGCTAACACTGGTGCTAGCACTAGCGCCGGCGGTAGCTAAATCGACGGGAGACGGTCGGGACTCGTTTTGATGGCCAAATTCATGGCCAAGGGAGACCAAAAGTCCTCCCTGTGATGGGGGTTCATTCCCCCTATCAATTAGAAGAATATTAAGAGTTTTTCCAACCTTTAAGGAGGGTGAAATGAGTGACCTTTGTAGATGGCCGAAATTTTCACCTTTAATGGTGTTAATGGAGGAATCCTAAGCTTCATCTCCCCCCCCCCCCCCCCCCTCACCCCCACCAAGATTTGGCTCTATAAAAGGGCTCAAGGGGTGGAGGGAATGAGCCCCCATTTTCTAGAATAATTCTCATACCTAGGCACCTACTGGCATGGCACCCAAGAGCGCTCGACCAACCATGGTGGACCGGTGATCGAAATGACTACAAGCCGCAATTTAGGTCCTCCCCTCTCGTCTATTTCTTAGTAGGTAGATCTTATCATTTTGGCCACTAGATTTAGGGCCGATTGGTCTTTAATTGGCATGGCCGGAAGCTTGTGATCAAGCTTTCTTCCCTCGTTTAAATTTCTGATTCCGGCTGCCTCCGGCTGGCCAACTATCGTACATCGTCGGCCGCCACCTCAACGGAGGTGGTGAAGGCATTGGCTGACCGGGAGAGCGTCCAGGTGGCCGGGAAATCACTTCTCAAGTTGCTATAGGATGGGCCAACCATGGTCGTTGGCTGATTGGAGAAGATGAAGGGATGCCCTTCGTTTGTGCTTTAACATCTGCACAAGTTATGTAGTGATATATTTGATATTCCTATTTTTATCCCTTTACTGACAGTAGTTAGAAATAATTATAGAAAATACTTACTGCCCCCTGATGAAAAATTGGCCAACACCAAAGTTGTAGCCCTTGGTGTGTACTTTAATTTAAAATTTGTTTCAGCACAAAAGGAACACTATAGCTCCCTATAGAGCTATTTTGGTGGGGCTGGTCCTTAGGGTGGGACCGCCACTATTTATTAAATAACTTTTGATGGGATAGTGATATTGGCTTGAAATTTGAAACATAGGCTGTTTATACCTACACCCTTAACATATACAAAAATGGGAATTTTTGGAGAACGTTTTTTAAGGTTTTTCTAAAAATTTAATAAATCATTTATTAATTAATTTTAGGGTCGAATGAAATCCAATCCCCTCCAAATTTAGGTGGGAAGTCCTTAGGGTCATGATATGACACTAGTAAAAATTTCATTTCAATTGGGACTGAATTGGTTGGGTAATTAGTTAACCCAAGTTTGGTCAAATTAGGTCAAAAGTGCACTTGATGGAATAAGGTGGTCAAATCTCATCAAAGTGATGTGAAACTTGGGCCACTGGTTTAGGATCACATAAGACACCCCCATGAGTAATTTGGGGTGATGTGGAGGTGGACATGCCCTAGGACCTTAGTTCTAACCTTAGAGTTGCACTTTAAGCCTTGTGAAGGACATAGGGACATATGTCCTTGAATGATCATGAAACTTGGTAGATAAGTTCATAAGGTGTAAATATACCCTAGTAAATATTATGAGAATTTTAAGAACACTTATCCCCTCTGATTTAGGTCATAAACTTTTTGAGGAACCTTCTTATAAAAGGCATTTACATGCTCAAATTATCTTGTATGTTGATGAACGTTTGGTAGATAACATAAAATCATGATATAGTTCTCTGATAATTTTTGTGTAATTATTGAATTGATTTAATTAGCACTTCATTCACAAGTCATCTACTTTGCCTTAGGAATATGTTAAATAAATGAGGGTCAAATATCCTCTTGAAAATTATGAAACTTGGTGGCAGGACATTTTAGGGCATTAGAGAGCTTTATGAATTTTTGTATAATTTTTGGAATTGTTTATCAGTGGGTTACTTCACAATTTTCCCTAGTATGAGTTTAATTAGAATATTTATTTAAGTGACTAATTAGTTCTAATAAATTCTGAAATTTAGTCATTAGACATTTCTGATCAATATAAAGGTCTGGTAATTTTCCCATAATGTTTGGACAAGTATTTTTGGTGGTTTCTTCTTTAACTCACAATGTTGGAAAATTATTTAATATTTTAATTAGAAGTCAAAACCTTACTGTAAAATTGTGATATTCAGTATTTATAGTTATTTTGATGTCATAGATTTTCCATAATTTTGTGGAGGCCATATCATAAGAAGACCTTATACTTCTTGTTCAAATTCATACTTGGCCAATGTTAGAGAAATTATAATAAATGCCAATTAAATAAGAAAAAATATGATTCTCTGGACTTAGTCTTATAACATCAAGATAGACTTCCAGTAATAATCTTGGGTCATGTGGATGAATATTTAGGGTACCTCCTCTAATGCAACTCATATAACTCACTTGGTCTGCGTATAGTAAATATGTAAAACTTGAGTAATTTGTGGATCATTAGGTGGGAAAGGAAGGTAGATGGTGTACCTAGTCTAGTAGAGAAGATGTGAGGTCACCATTAGGGGTTTATATGTTAAGTGTACCGATAAGTTAAGAGTTAAGGTTGCGTTCGGGATTGACTAAAGATCGTCTTTCCCTTAGCAGGTCATAAAATGATTAGGGTTAATCCAAGTGTAATAATAAGAGGGATATTCTTATGGGTAGGTACCAACAATATTAAGTGTCTTGTGAAAAGGAGCTTTGGGGTGTCATCCCATCATAGCTACTAGTACCGTTGCGAGCCCCTCACAGGGTAGACCTTGGGAAGTCAGAGATTAACCCTAAATTATAGGAATAAGTTGAGGTTCAAGATTAACATAATAATACACACACCCACACTCCAGGATAGTTGGTTTAGAATCACGAGCGGTAGGCTCGGTGGTTGATGGCACGGACGGGTTAGTCCGGCGAGTCGGTGGCTCGGAAGGTTATTGTGACGGACGAGTTAGTCCGGGGAGCCTATGGCTCAGGATATAGGTAGGACTCATAAATGTATGTGCATAAGGTGGTGGGTCTTTAATATTGACGGTCGTCGCACCGACGTCAATACTTTGGCTCGGTAAGTGTGGATAACACTTTACCAAGAAAAGTCTGGTGGACTGGCCAGCAAGAGTACACAGGAGCTCTCATGTTGTGTTCTTAGCATTGAGGCGTACGATAGGTCTAGGTTAGGTAGTGCGGATACCAACCTAGAGGTGTGCGAGGCCCAACACACCACTTCTTATTTACACTACAGAAGTATCCTGGGAGTCTTGCTAGCTCCAAAAAGGGGGAACTAAAGGTCTGTGTGCATAGAGTCGAAGTGTGTGAGTTGCACTTGTATGAACATTAAACTGCATACCTTGCATGAAATAGCATTAACATTGCATTTCCACCCCTACCCCTATCGTATAAATTGGTTATGAGACTTTTTATACGATATGGCCTGCTAAATGACCCCTTAGTCTATAGGTTGTGTGGGCATTCCTATAAATTAAGTTTACTTGTTCTTATTACGGTTTCCCTTATTGCCTTTCTTTACTATTGCTTTACTTATTACTACTGCTTACTTGTTACTATTCTACCTCCTACTGCTTTACTCATTGTATTATATATTGCTTAGTGATAGACCCTTCCGTAGTTAGACTCATTGTCACCTGCTTTTGATTATATCCCTTGATGTCCTCCACTTCATCCTTCCTGTACGGTGCCTAGGAGCTACTGGGGATGGATGGGGGGGCGAGGCTTAGTCATTTTGACTAACGGTCGATGGACCTTATCATTTTAGGGGACCGAGGAGACGCAGCAGCACCAGAGGCCGGTGCAGATGGAGGCGGGATAGTCTAGCACAGGAGCACCGATGACAGGATCCCTGAGTGTTCTGTTAGTTTTAGTATATTATGCTTCCGCGAGTGACTTTTGTTGTGAAAGTATGATGTACTGGGCATGAGCCCTTCTACTGTTATCATTTATTCAGTTATTTCATGTGGACATCTTATATTTTCAGATATTATATTCGTGTGGTGTGGACTTGATTTCTAGTTAATCAACTGTATACTTTTCTTCTGTCGTGATCGATATGGCTGATAGAATCGGCGTTTTGTAGTGGCGACCTTCCCGAGTAAAGGTGTCACCGCAAAGCGGAGGTTCTGGGCATAAGACTCGGGTTTTCAAAAGAAAAAAAAGGGGTCTTACAAACTGTTATCAGAGGAAACCTCGATCCAAAGAAAAGAAGTCTGCAAACCCTGGGCCACCCTACGCGAACTTAGTTTGAGTACAAACTAGCAGCGGAAGCAATGGTGTACCTATATAGGGAATCACATGGAAAGAAAAAGTCCACTATTAACTGAATTATCTTTAGCTTAATCTCCTTACGAGTGTCAATTTCCTTTTGTAGCCTGCGACGAACCCTACCCCGCAGCATGGAGTGCCTCTGACTCCAAACATCAACCCACCGCCACAGGCTCCTACTCCTTTCCAATAGACGGAGATGGGGCAGACACTGACGACCATATTGGATGCATTTAGAGCACAGCAGGCACCAGCTCCTCAGCCAAACCCTGGAGCCAATTGGCTGAGTGTCTTCAGATGTCTCTCTCCTCCATCATACCTCGGGACGGAGGCAATTGTGCGGATAGAGGAGTGGGTAGACATCATGGAGGAGATGATGATAGGGATTCGGTGCCCGACAGAGATGGAGGTGCCACTGGTGGTCTCATGCTTGGAGTCCCATGCCAAGAGATGGTGGAAGTCACTGTTGGACACCACTTATGCTGGATTAGAGGCTGCGGATGTTTCCTAGGATGATTTCAAGGCAGCACTGCTGGAGCATTTTGTGCCGAAGTCTACAAGAGACGAGTTGGAGGACAGATTCCTGTAGTTGAAGCGGGGGAGCAGGACAGTTCTAGAGTACCACCGGGAGTTTACCCACCTGGCCCGGTTTGCAGACTCGTATCAGCTGGATGACGCAGGATATGCAAAGAGGTTCTACAGTGGCCTTCGTGACAAGCTGAGACAGGCCCTCCTCTTCGTCTCTGACAATAGTATGACCAAGACTTTAGACATGGCCATGAAGCTGGAAGCAGACCAGCACAGTGTTCATGGAAGGAAGAGACCGATGGATAATCAGGGGCGGAGTGGTAGGAGAGACCAGTAGAGAGGCTGAGATGTTGGGGAAAGAAGGATGGAGAACCGACCCTGCCAGGAGGAGAGGCATGAGCAGAGGGAGCCGGTAGTGTTGGCTCCTCAGCCTCTACATATGCGGGAGATGCCGAGGATAGGAGGAGGTGGTCCACCTCCCCCACCGGAGTGTTACCACTGCCACCAGACTGGCCACATCCGAAGGAACTGCTGTTGGGAAAATGATTTCTCTTAACCCTTGAAAAAGAGTTAAATATGAATTCTAAGAATGAAAAATAAGGCTAAGTAAATATGCGTCGAATGGTATTCGACTCAACGTCGAAATGTAGTCGACGTTTCCTTCAGAATGAGTCGAAGTAACTTTAGGAAGACTTCGACGTATGTGTTGTCGACGCTACTCTGATTTCCAGTCGACGCATCTAATGTAGTCGACGCATCTAATGTAGTCGACGCACCTTTGTCGTCGCACCTTCCTTATTCCCCTCTCGACATCCAGACAGGATGTATTCGACGCTTGCGTCGAATAGTAATCGACGCACGTCGATCTTTATGAAAGAATTCAAAATCGCCAGATCTCTTTCCTTATCTTTTATAGATCTGATTTATATGGAATCAATTTATTCTTTATAGCCGTTCTGAATCATTCTTTCCTCTAATAGATTCTTGGCTAAATTGATTAAATCCTTTATGGACATTATTTGAAATCAGATTGAATACTTTCCTTCTATGGATATAACTGTTATGGAAATTTCTCTTTCTTTCTAATACTCTACCTGCTAATTGATTACTCTCCTATAGTGTTATTTTAATGATCAGAGCTATAAATAACTAAGGAGGTCGGCAGAGAAAGACAAGAAGTGATTCACCATTTTTACTCATTGAAAAAGAGGAAAAGCTCCCAAGTGATAAAGAGAGAATTGAGAAATAGCCCTGCAGCAATATTCAAGCATTCTTCTTCTCCTGCTTCTGAAGTCACTCTGCTGCAAATTCTGATAGCTCTCACATAAGAGGGAAAAGCTACAAATCTTCTTCTCTCTATAGAAGAAAGATTTAATTCACTTCTTGTGCTTCCAATCTTCTTGCGAGGAAGAAGATTCATTCTTGTTCTTATTTCTTTCTTCTTTCTTATTCTTACTTAAACATTGTAAAAGAGTTTTTAGAATCTCTCTTCAAAAAATTCAGTGTACTGGTTCTAAGAGTCTCCTTTTCAAAAGACTCAGTTGGTTCTAAGAGTCTCCTTGTTAAAAGACTCAGGGTGGTTCTAAGAGTCTCCTTATTAAAAGACTCAGTACAAGATAGTGAATTTCCTACCAAGGGGGTAGAAGAGTGGACTACCCAAAGTTTGGGGAACCACTATATCTCTTTGTGTTGTGCTGTGATTTCTTTTCTTGCATTTACTTTCTTTATTTGTTTAATTCTTGTTGGTGTGTGTGGGAAGCTCTAATCTATAATCATACACATATATATATTAACTTTGCACAAAATATTTTTAATCTCTATTCACCCCCCCCCCCCCCCTCTAGAGAATTCTAGTGAGGTTAACTGTGCACTTTCAATTGGTATCAGAGGTAGGTTGATCTAAAAAGGATAACTCCTTGATCAAAAGGTCCTACCTTTCATATATATATATTTTAACTATCTTTCACATGGCACAAATCAAAGATTATGCTTCCACCAGACCACCAATGTGCAATCTTGAAAATTTTGCAGTTTGGAAAACAAGAATTAGAATTTATATGAATTCTATTGATGATAACTTGTTCAATATTATTGTGACAGGTCCCCCAAAGCCTTATAGAAAGGATGCAAATGGCAATGTCACACAAACACTTGTTCCAAGATCTGAATGGACAGAAGATGAGAAGAAGGCAAGAACATGTGATCTAAAGGCCATGAACATACTTGTCTCAACCCTCTCAGATGACATCTTTCAAAGGGTTGTTGACTGTGAATCAGCCAAAGAAATTTGGGATGCTCTTACAAAGATGGTGGAAGGAAGTGCTGATGAAAAGAAAGATAAGAAGGCTCTATTGATCTCCCAATATGAGAACTTCCAAAAGAAAAATGAAGAGAGTATCTCTGAGATATATGACAGATTCAGTCTAATCATCAATCAATTAAAAAACTTGGATAGAGAGATCTCTCTCACTAAGATTAATGACAAATTGCTAATGAGTCTCCCTAGTTCATGGGACTCAAGAACATGGGCAATAAGAGACACAAGAGGACAAAAGGAAATCTCAACAGATGCTCTCTTAGGAAAACTCAAATCCTATGAGCAACTGCTGAAAACTAGAGAAGAGAAGAAGAGAAGAGAAAACACTCCAATCTCCTCAAAAGATAGGAACATAGCTTTAAAGGCAACAGAAGAAGGGACTCCTGTCACTGAAGAAGAACTATTCAGTTTCCTGGCCAGAAGATTTAAGAAATGGGTCAAGACAGAGGGATCAAGAAGAAGGGAGTCAAAACCAAGGTATGACAAAACTCCCACTAAAGAAATTGTGTGTTATTCTTGCAGGAAATCTGGACATATTGCCCCAGAATGTCCAGAGAATGCTGAGACAAAGAAAGTTTTGAAAAAGAAAGATCCCAAGAAAAAGGAGAAGAAGAAAGAAAGAGGCTTTATTGCAGAAGCCTGGAGTGAAACAGACTCTGAGGACAGTTCCTCTTCCAAGAGTGACAATGAAGAATCTAAGCAAGAAGATCTATGCTTGATGGCCCTTGAAGGATCAAAGAATAATGATAGTGCTAAATCATGGAGTGAGACGGGATCAGAGGAAAGCATATCTTCTGAAGATGAAAAAGAAGATAGCCTTATTCTCATAGAGGAATCTGAGGATAAGGATGAGGTAAGCATGTTTGATAAAATAGATTTTCAAAGTGATAACTTCAGAAATGATTTTATGGGAATGTGTCTAGATCAACTAAAAGCAACACAAGAAATTAAAGATCTAAAAGAACAAATCAATGTAGCTAAAACCCAGAGAAATAGAGAAGTTAAATGCTCTAAAGATTATGAATTAAGGGCTAACATCATAGAAAAGGAGGTAGAAAAGGCTAAAATAGAAAATCAGTTCCTTAAGGATAAGGTATCCCAGGCAAAGGCCTTTGAAGAATCAATAAAAATGAGAAGCCAAACTCTTAAGGAAATCACAGAAAAACAAAAAATAAGACACAAGAATCTTGGGCTAGGGGCTGATCCATTAATCAGCCTAATTCCATCCAACAAACCTGCATGGATGAGCCCTGTAAAATTCACTAAACCTGTCAAATGGACAAACCAAGAAAAAGACCCACAAGATAAGGAAGAAAAATCCTTCAAAGAAATAAAGGAATTTGATGAGACATCATATGATTCAGCTGATGACTCACAAACTTCATCTGAAGAAACAACTAATCCAAGAAAAACAACACATAAAGGAGTAAAAACAGAAAAAGGTAAAATGATAATTGAAGATACAATTGGGTCGACTTCATATCGACGCATAAATGATAGTGCGTCGACTTATACTCAACGCAAACTCTCAGATGCCTCGACCTCTTCTAGACGCTTGAACAAAAGCACGTCGACTTCCAATCGACGCAATTTTCTCAATGCGTTGAAATCAGATCGACGCCATCTGGAGAAAGCGCCGAATACAAATTGACGCGACTATCAACATGCGTCGAATAGATATCGACGCACAAAAGTTCAGAGCAACTTAAATACCTTTTCTCCAAAAGCCTTTCATCCTAACCCATATTCAGGACCCATTCATCCCAATCATGATTTTTATCCAAATCAACACCTCTATCCTAACCAAAATGTTTATCCTAACCAAAATTCCCATCTTAATCAAACCTTCTATTCTAATCAACACTTCCAACCCTCTCTAAACTTAAATTCTCACAATACTAAGATAATCAAATGCTATATATGTAATAAAACTGGACACCTTGCCAAATAATGTTGGCACAATCAATCAAACTATCTGTAGAAAGTTGTCCAAGACTGACTTAGAAATCTTTAGGGCTAGGAAGAGATGAAAAGAAATAAAACACCTAGAACTTTTCAGGAAAATTAAAAGTCACATCGACTTATAATCGATGCATCGTCGAGAAGACCTCGACGCTGGCACTGATCTCCTTCAGTCAAAGTAACGTCGATCCCCTATCGATGTAACGTCGACTTCATAAAAACGAGTGGCAATACTTTCAGTCACATCCACTGAAATACCGAATAAGCCTCGAATTAAGTCCAGTTTCGACGCTTCACCTGACTTAAATAGTCTCTTCAGTTAGAAGCCTTCACGACTCTGCATCTTTCATCCTTCTTGCTCCTCAGACCAGCCGATTTTTCCTCTCTCATTCACTGACCTAAAATGGCTCCCAAAATCAAATCAGGCTTCGACATTGACCTTGAGTCTTTCCAAGCAGCCACAGAAAACTACAAGAGCATCATTGCTCTTTTTACTGCAGCAGGACTGGACAATCTCATCTCCACTAGGTGCAAGCTCCTGGAATCAGAGCTCACAGAGCTAATAACTCATGTTCAGATATCTGAACAAGAAGAAATCCAGGGAACACTATATGAGACACCAGTCTTAATCTCAGTAGAACATATTAGGGCCACCTTTGATCTTACATCAGGTATATCCTAATATCCTCTTTGTTCAAATGAAATAAGGAAAGAAAATGAGCTTCTAAGAGAATGACTAAACGTGTCTGAATTATTCCTTTATTAGGTGATGAATCTATAGACCTCACACCTGATGAAATCAAGCATCTGTTAACCATCATGAAGTTTTCAAGGGATAAACCAACCCATCTAAAGAAAATAGACTTTTCTGAGGAGTATAGACTACTAGCAGATATAGTAGGAAAGATACTACTATGTAAGATATCTGCCCATGATGCAGTGCCCAGGCAGCAACTGAACATCATGGGGGCTCTTGTATTGAAGAAGAAAATAGACTGGGCCAGCTGTCTGCTCAAGATGATAGGCTCTAAATATTCTCACAAAGAGAATGCCTACATGAGGATTATGAGTCAAGTACTCTTCCACTCCTTCCCTGACCTCTGTAGGTCAAAAAGAATTCCTATCCCTTCTGGAAAGAGGATGTCCATTGCCCTCTTCTCCAAATGGACTAGGCAAATCCCCAAGCATGGTTCCATTCCTGAAAGGACTCCCTCTCCTCCTAACTCTCCTACTCATCCATCTCCTCCTCCTTCTCCTCAAAGGGACAATTCTTCTCTTCCACCATTATCCACTCAAATAGTCTTTACCACCCTCACAACTCCTACTCCACCTACCTCTTTTCAAACACCTGCTCCTCAAACAGCAATTTCTCCACCTCCTCCTCCTCTTACTTTCTCATCCTCTCCACCTCCTTTATCACCCATACCTCATGTATCAACTAACTTCTCTCCAGCCTCATCACTACCTTCACTACTCTCTCCTCATCCCCAACCACAACATGAACCATCTACATCCACTGAAGCTCTCCTCACTCAGTGCATTGCATCAGCAGCTCAAACATTCCAAGCAATGCTGGATGAGCACTGCTCCCAGATTCATTCCTCAATCCTACACATGCACACCCAAATAGATGGGATCAGTGCCTCTGTGCAAAGTCTGAAGAACTCTCTCTCTCTCTCTTCCTCAAGATCTACCAAGTCTTTCTTAACCTCCTTGGCCAAGAAGGTCAAGAAGGGGGAGAAGCTAGATAAAGAGCAGCCCTCCAATCTTAAACCTCCCTCACACAAATCCCCTCCTTCTTCAAAATCTGACAGTCTTGCACTGCTCAAGACAATTGGAAATGAGATAGTACCTGAGCAACACAATGATGAACAAATAATATAGGTACTCAACATAGCAAGAGATGTTGCAAATCAAGTGGCACTACTACAAGGGGAGGGAAGCAGAGCAGAAAATGAGGCTGAAAAGGAAGAAGGTGAGAAAGAGCTGAATACTGCTATAAATCAAGAAGAAAATAAACCAGCTGCTGGAACTGAAAAAGGAAATGAAGCTGATGCTGGAAAAGAGAAAGAGCCAGATGTTGTGATGGGTGAAGAAGGGGTTCAGGAGTCAGGGGCAGGGGAGCTGAGACTCAGGGGGAGCAAATGGTTGAGACCCAGGGGGAGCTGAGGGAGTCACCTGCTACTGGGAAAGAGCAATCCACAATAGTATTCAAGCGAAAAAGAAAGACTCCTCCTACTCCTCCTGAATAATACTTGAAAACAATGCTTCATATACTTTATGATTGGTCTGAACATGAAGTTTGCTTCTGATTGTGTGAAATCTTCATTATCTGTACAAATGCTTTGCTATATTAATTATATGCTAAATACAATTTCTCTCTAAATAGGGTTAAGACAAATAGGGGGAGATTATTGGGAAAATGATTTCTCTTAACCCTTGAAAAAGAGTTAAATATGAATTCTAAGAATGAAAAATAAGGCTAAGTAAATATGCGTCAAATTGTATTCGACGCAACGTCGAAATGTAGTCGACGTTTCCTTCAGAATAAGTCGAAGTAACTTTAGGAAGACTTCGACGTATGTGTTGTCGACGCTACTCTGATTTCCAGTCGACGCATCTAATGTAGTCGACGCACCTTTGTCGTCGCACCTTCCTTATTCCCCTCTCGACGTCCAGACAGGATGTATTCGACGCTTGCGTCGAATAGTAATCGACGCACGTCGATCTTTATGACAGAATTCAAAATTGCCAGATCTCTTTCCTTATCTTTTATAGATCTGATTTATATGGAATCAATTTATTCTTTATAGCCGTTCTGAATCATTCTTTCCTCTAATAGATTCTTGGCTAAATTGATTAAATCCTTTATGGACATTATTTGAAATCAGATTGAATACTTTCCTTCTATGGATATAACTGTTATGGAAATTTCTCTTTCTTTCTAATACTCTACCTGCTAATTGATTACTCTCCTATAGTGTTATTTTAATGAACAGAGCTATAAATAACTAAGGAGGTCGGCAGAGAAAGACAAGAAGTGATTCACCATTTTTACTCATTGAAAAAGAGGAAAAGCTCCCAAGTGATAAAGAGAGAAATGAAAAATAGCCCTGCAGCAATATTCAAGCATTCTTCTTCTCCTGCTTCTGAAGTCACTCTGCTGCAAATTCTGATAGCTCTCACATAAGAGGGAAAAGCTACAAATCTTCTTCTCTCTATAGAAGAAAGATTTAATTCACTTCTTGTGCTTCCAATCTTCTTGCTAGGAAGAAGATTCATTCTTGTTCTTATTTCTTTCTTCTTTCTTATTCTTACTTAAACATTGTAAAAGAGTTTATAGAATCTCTCTTCAAAAAATTCAGTGTACTGGTTCTAAGAGTCTCCTTTTCAAAAGACTCAGTTGGTTCTAAGAGTCTCCTTGTCAAAAGACTCAGGGTGGTTCTAAGAGTCTCCTTATCAAAAGACTCAGTACAAGGTAGTGAATTTCCTACCAAGGGGGTAGAAAAGTGGACTACCCAAAGTTTGGGGAACCACTATATCTCTTTGTGTTGTGCTGTGATTTCTTTTCTTGCATTTACTTTCTTTATTTGTTTAATTCTTTTTGGTGTGTGTGGGAAGCTCTAATCTGTAATCATACACATATATATATATATATATATTAACTTTGCACAAAATATTTTTAATCTCTATTCACCCCCCCTCTAGAGAATTCTAGTGAGGTTAACTGTGCACTTTCAACTGCCCTCAGAGGAATGCACCACCAGCACTACAGGCTGCCCCACCGGCCCAGCATTTTGGGGGCCGATGATGTAGTCGAGGCCTTTGATTTCAGGGCGGAGACGAGAGACAGAACAGGGACCAGATGTACGCTTTAGACCTAGCTCAGCCCCGGGACACCACAAGGGTCATTACAGGTACTTTTAATGTCATTTTGTTTTATGTTCATTAGTACTTAGTAAACCTTAGTTTTACCATAACATTGAACCAAAACATACAAAAACCACCCAGGTATAGTACTCGTCTGCGGTAAGCCCGCATACACTTTATTTGATACGGGTGCCTCACACTCGTTCGTCTCGGAAGACTTCGTGGATGATCTGGACCAAGTCCAGCACTTCGAGTGAATCCACAGGAGGGTGCGGTTCCCGGACGGATCGGAGATAGTAATGAACGCAAAGTGCAACAAGAACGTAGAGATTGGATGGAAGCTGTTCGAAGCACTGACGACGCTCCTGAAGATAAATGATTTTGACCTGATCCTGGGCATGAGCTGGTTGCACGGGAACCAGGCAAGAATTGACTACCCGACGAGAAGGATTATTCTGAAGCACGAGGACACAGAAGTGGTAGTCGAAGGTATCATACCCCCCCTCTCGTCTCTTATTATCATCTGTTCAGGCCGTCAAGGCCCACCTACAGGGAGATGAGGTATACCAGGTGCTGTTCGAGGCGATTGAGGCGAAGGATTCTATGGCCAGCATCCCTATAGTACGAGATTTTGCCGACGTATTCCCGGAGAAGCTGTCAGGGCTGCCACCACACCGCGAGAAGGATTTTCAGATCCAATTGGTGCCTAGGGCTAAGCCGGTATCTAGAGCTCCTTATCGGATGGCCCCGAAGGAGCTAGCAGAGTTTCGAAGCCAGCTACAGGAGCTGGTGGAAGCTGGGTTCGTCAGACCGAGTTCCTCGCCTTGGGGAGCTCCAGTGTTATTCGTGAAGAAGAAGGATGGGTCGCTCAGACTCTGCATTGATTATAGAGCCCTGAACAGGATGACGGTGCGGAACACATACCCTTTGCCGAGGATAGACGATCTATTTGACCAGATGGAGGGAGCCCGCTGCTTCTCAAAGCTGGATTTGAGGTCAGGGTATTACCAGTTGCGGATTCAGGAGTAGGACATCCCGAAGATGGCTTTCAGCAGCCGATATAGGCTATACGAGTTCACTGTGATGTCGTTCGGGCTCACGAATGCACCATCAGCATTTATGAGCCTGATGAACCGGGTGTTTGAGCCATATCTCGACATCTTTGTCATCGTGTTCATCGACAACATCCTTAACTATTCGAGGATGGAGGAGGAACATGCATGTCATTTGGCACTAATATTGGAGAAGCTTCGGGAGCAGCGCCTGTATGCAAAGTTCAGCAAGTGTCAGTTTTGGCTGAAGGAGGTGGCCTTCCTATGTCATATTATCAGTGGAGCGGGTCTAGCAGTGGATCCAACGAAGATCCAGGCAGTACATGATTGGCCACCGCTGAAGACGGCCACTGACGTATGGAGCTTCTTGGGGCTTGCCAGTTATTACCGGAAGTTCGTACAGGGGTTTTCCCAGATATCCCTCTCGCTCACATCCCTGACGAAGAAGGATACTGCTTTCGTTTGGATGTTGTAGTGCGAGGTGGCCTTCCAGGAGCTGAAGGGTCGACTTACAATGGCCCCCATCCTTTCCCTTCCATCGGGGAAGGAAGGATTCTAGGTGTACACGGATGCGTCATACCACGGGATGGGTGCCGTTCTGATGCAGAACGGGCACGTGATAGAATACGCTTCCTGCCAGTTGAAGAACCATGAGTGAAATTACCCGGTGCATGACTTGGAGATGGGAGTGGTTGTGTTCGCTCTGAAGATCTGGCGGCACTACCTCTATGGCATTCACTACGACATATTTTCAGATCACAAGAATCTGAAGTACGTAGATACACAGAAGGAGCTGAACATTCGACAGAGATGTTGGGTGGAGTTCTTATCCGACTACCAGTACACAATGCATTACCATCCAGGGAAGGCGAATGTGGTGGATGACGCACTGAGCAGGAGAGCTACCACGTCGGGAGCGGAGCCTCAGTTGATGGCCATAGAGCTAGTACGGATGTTCGAGGACATGCAGATCTCCTTAGTATCCGAGGATGATCCTGAGATTTATGAGGAGAACCTGGCAGCGATGAGTAACATATATGACATCCGAGACCGCAACAGGGATGGGCAGAGGCAGGATGCCAAGCTAGAGACGATATTCAGATCCTTGGAGGCAGGCTCAGCCGGAGACTATTAACTGAAGGATGGCCTTTTGAGCTTTAGAGGTCGCATATACATTCCGGCAGGGGGCCGGATTCAGGAGGACATCATGACAGAGGCTCACTACAGTAGGTATTCGTTGCACCCAGGTATCACCAAGGTGACGGAGGACTTGAAGAGGACCATGTATTGGCCGGGCATGAAGAGGGATATCACCTATTTCGTGACCCACTGTGAGTCTTGCCAGCTCGTGAAGGCGGAATGCAAGAACCCAGCTGGATTATTGCAGCCACTCCGGGTGCCGGAGTGGAAGTTTGACGACATCGCGATGGACTTTATACAAGGTCTTCCCTGATCACATGCGGGGAATGATTCAATATGGGTGATCATCAACAGATTGACGAAGGTGGCCCGATTCATTCTATTCAGAATGGACACATCGGTCGGCGATTTGGTATGAAGGTTCGTGGAGAAGTTTGTTTGGTACCATAGCATGCCTAGGACTATTGTGTCGGATCAGGATGGACAATTTACATCGAGAGAGTGGAGAGCAGTGCAGGCTTACTTGGGCACACGACTGACATTCGGCACTGCATTCCACCCCCAGACAGACGGGCAAATGGAGCGTACCAACTGGAGATTGGAGGATCTTCTACGTCTATGCATTCTGGACCGCGGGGAACCGTAGGAGAGACTATTGTCGTTGGTTGAGTTCTCGTACAACAACAGTCACCAGGAAAGCATAGGCATGGCACCTTATGAGGCATTATATGGACGGAGGTGCAGGACCCCATTGTCTTGGATCCAGTATGAGGATCCCAAGGCACTCGGCTCAGAGTTCGTGGAAGACACAGAGGCTCAGGTGAGGCTAATTCGAGACAGGATGCTGGAGGCCCAGAGAAGGCAGGCCAAGTATTACGGTGCGCAGCATCGTATGGTAGAGTTCCAGGTGGGAGATTGGGTATTCCTGAAGATACGTCCAATGCATGGAGTCTCGGGGGTACGCAGGCAGAAGAAGCTCAGTCTGAGATATATGGGGCCCTATAGGATCCTGGAGCAGATCGGCCCCTTGGTTTACAGACTGGAGCTACCGTCGGAGTTAGCAGGGTTGCACAACGTCTTCCACGTCTCCTTACTCAGAAGGGCTCTACTACGGCCAGAGCAGTAGATATCTACTACAGAGGGGTTGGTAGCTACTGATCGGTCAGTTATCCTCGAGCCGGTCCGGATATATGACACAAAGATGTGAGTCCTGTGGCGCAAGAAGGTTCCGTTGGTCAAAGTCCTATGGCGGAACCATGGATAGGAGGAGCACACCTGGGAGCCGCTGGACTTGATGCAACAAAAGTATCCTGATCTATTTACGATAGGTATAACTTAATTTATGTTTGAGATGTTACATTTAATCACTTGCTATAGGAACCCCACAGGTCAAACCTGAATTTCGGGGATGAAATTTTATTTTTATGTATTGGGATTTGTAACATCCCCCAAACGACTAGACCCCTAGGACGGTTTTGTCATGACTAGGTCATGACAAAACCCTAAGATGCGCAAAGAGAACATAATAGGTTAGGCTTGAGGAAAAAATTGTTATGGTCTGCGGATAGAGATTTCCAGTTACCAAGCCTAGGGTTGGCCTTAGGGCATCGCCGTGACCCATGGCCCCACCATGACATGTCTAACCCAGTAAAGGGGTCCCCTCGTAGTACCTCAATTACCTAACCGTAGAAAGAAAGGGGTATATTGAATACGATGCTAGCGTCGGCGCTGGTGGCTAGCGCTGGCGGTAGTGGTGGTTTAGGTGAACCGCTGAGACAAACACTAAACCGCTGAGACGAACTAAATACTGTCGAAATGCTAGCGCAGGCGCTAGGGCTAGCGCTAGCCCTGGCGGTAGCGGTAGCGCCTGACGGCTGCTGAACTGGCAAGCGTTACGCCATCGAGGGGCTAAAGCTGGCACTAGCACTAGCGCCGACGGTAGATAAATCGACGGGAGACGGTTAGGACTCGTTTTGCTGGCCAAATTCATGGCCAAGAGAGTCCAAAAGTCCTCCCAATTGATGGAGGTTCATTCCCCCTATCAATTAGAAGAATATTAAGAGTTTTTCCAACCTTTAAGGAGGGTGAAATGAGTGACCTTTGGAGATGGCCGAAATTTTCACCATGAATGGTGTTAATGGAGGAATCCCAAGCTTCATCTCCCCAACACCAGGATTTGTCTCTATAAAAGGGCTCAAGGGGTGGAGGGAATGAGTTTCCCCCATTTTCTAGAAGATTTCTCATACCTAGGCACCTACCGGCATGGCACCCAAGAGCGCTCGACAAACCATGGCGGACCGGCGATCGACACGACTACAAGCCGCAATTCAGGTCCTCCCCTCTCATCTATTTCTTAGTGGGTAGATCTTATCATTTTGGCCACTAGATTTGGGGCCAATTGGTCTTGAATCGGCATGGTTGGAAGCTTGTGATCAAGCTTTCTTCCCTCGTTTAAATTTCTGATTCCGGCCGCCTCCGGCCGGCCAACCACCGTACATCGCCGGCCTCCACCTCAACGAAGGTGGTGGAGGCATTGGCCGACCGGGAGAGCGTATAGGTGGCCGGGGAATCACCTCCCAAGTTGCTACAGGACGGGCCAACCGTGGTCGTTGGCTGATTAGAGAAGATGAAGGGATGCCATTCGTTTGTGCTTTAAGATCTGTGCAAGTTATGTAGTGATATATTTGATATTCCTATTTATGTCCCTCTTATCATTACACTTGGATTAACCCTAATCATTTTATGACCTGCTAAGGGAAAGACGATCTTTCGTCAATCCCGAATGCAACCTTACGGCTTTGAGCATGACTAGCAGATATCAGTCTGATCCTGGTGAGAGTCACTGGATTGCGGTCAAGAATATCTTAAAGTACTTGAGAAGGACTAAAGATGAATTCTTGGTGTATGGAGGTGAGGAAGAGCTCGTCGTAAAGGGTTACACAGATGCTAGCTTCCATACTGATAGGGACGACTCAAAGTCCCAATCAGGTTTTATATTTTGCCATAATGGAGGAGCTGTAAGCTGGAAGAGTTCCAAGCAAGAGATAGTTGCTGATTCTACAACTGAGGCTGAGTATATCACTGCAGCAAATGCGGTGAAGGAGGCTGTATGAATTAGGAAATTCATCGGCGAGCTAGATGTAGTTCCTAGCATTGTTGATCCTGTAGTTCTCTACTGTGACAACAACGGTGCTATTGCACAAGCTAAGGAACCTAGATCTCATCAGCGCTCCAAGCACATACTTCGGCGGTTCCATCTTATTCGAGAGATTGTCGATCGAGGAGATGTGAGCATTTGCAGAGTACCGACTGAAGAAAACATAGCGGATCCACTAACAAAGCCTCTTGCGCAAAGGAAGCATGATGGTCATGTTAGATCAATGGGTATTAGATACCTGAATGATCATCTTTAGTGGGAGCCTTGTGGATTGTATGTTTGTTGGTTGTTCATTCATTTGATAAATTGTGACATGTACTATGGTTTTTCATTTTACATTTATGGCGAGTTCTTTTATTATGTCAACTATTTCTATATGATAGACTAATTAACATAATGAATGCCCTTAGAATGTTTGCTTCCATAGGAATTCAAGTACGTGACTTGAATGTGAGGGCCTATGTTTAAATGAAGCTTCATTCTTAAATAGTCCCTGGTCAAGGTATCATCCTAGAAATTAGGGCGAGGATGAGACCATAAGACTAGCATGTGCGTTGACTGATGACCGGTTCTCACAGGTCATGATATTGTGACATCAAGTCATCACATGGGTACTTGTTAGGAACAAGTTGTACTAGACATACCCACCGTGAGACTACTTTGTGGATTGTTATATGAACGTGTCACAAGTAGGTCTCAAGTGACAATGGTGTTTGTGGTCCTTTGACCTAAAGTCACAGCATTCATCAGGTGAGGAAGAGCATACTTTGATGCCATCTAAAGTCTTCTCTTGAGAAAGGTTGATGATAAGGGTGGTATTTGGGTATGTTACGAATCATTTGGATGTTTGTGTGTGAGCAGAAATGGGATTTGTCCTCCTTTATGACAGGAGTTACATCCATGGGCCCCCTGATGGAATGAGACTGAGAAATGCATGGCCATGCTTGGTTGAGTCAATATGTGATATTGAGCTCACCATTTTTTTCAGTCTATTCTAGATCAGGAAACTGGGTTGAACAATTATGAGCGTAACACGGTCCATGCCTCTAGTTCTATCCAGATGTAAGGGACAAAGGGACATGACAACACTGGTACATTGATCATGATAGGCTTGTTGAGTTATGAACTCTTATTGCTTGGGTAGCAATGATGTATTGCTAGATGCCGTTCATTGTTTGTGAGACTTTTGTTGACACTTTATGATCAAGTGGGAGACTGTTGGAGTTTCTTAGGTGATCTCAAAGCAATCAACAGTTAGTCTTATTGACAACGCAATGTGAGCCTATAGGGTCGCACATAAAAATGCTTGGAGAAATTGGAGAATGAATTGAATTGGCCTTGCTTATATTGGATATGAGTGGAGGACCAATCATGTGACTGTTTGAAATTAAGTTGAGAATGTCTCAATGGGAAATCGTTTAAAAGGTTTAAACGAATGGATCTATACTTGTCAAAATTCGGCTAAATGGTTTAGTCGAAATGGAGGCGTTCGTTGACCGCTGAGACAGCTAGTATACCTCCTTCGTCGACCGCTGAGACAGATAGTATACTGCGTTCGTCGACCATTGATACGGGCTAGTGTAGCACGTTCGTCGACCGCTGAGACGAAAGGGCTAGTGTAGCGCCTTCGTCGACCGCTGAGATGAAAGGGCTAGTGTAGCGCCTTCGTCGATCGCTGAGAAGGCAGAGGGCTAGTGTAGCGCATTCGTCGAACCCAGATCTCTTGAGTTCGTCGAACGCAGATCTCCTTGAGTTCGTCGAGTGCAGATCTCTTGAGTTCGTCGAACGCAGATCTCTTGAGTTCGTCGAACACAGATCTCCTTGAGTTCGTCGAACGCAGATCTCCTTGAGTTCATCGAACGCAGATCTCTTGAGTTCATTGAACGCAGATCTCTTGAGTTCGTCGAACGCAGATCTCCTTGAGTTTGTCGAATGCAGATCTCTTGAGTTCGACGAACGCATATCTCTTGAGTTCGTCAAATGCAGATCTCCTTGAGTTCATCGAACGCAGATCTCCTTGAGTTCGTAGAACGCAGATCTCCTTGAGTTCATCGAACGCAAATCTCCTTGAGTTCGTCGAACGCAGCCTTTGGTATATAAACAGATCATGATCTTAGGGTTGGAAGTGCGAGACAGATTTTGTAACCGACCCGTTTCGTGGTTTGAGAGAGCAGCGCCGGAAGTGTTCCGCTAGGGCTTCTCTCCTCTTCTGACAGTCGCCGCCTCCCCTGTCTCGGATCTAGCAGTCCGTGGGGACGCTAAGAATTTTTCTTCTCCGACTCATTTCTTGTTCGACAAGGCATCGAGGTTCTCCAGCACTTGTGTGGATCTCTGTAGAGGGGCCGATCTATTTCGGTTCTTGCAACTCAAGATTGGTTCTACCAGACTCAGTGAGGAGCACCTTGGTTTGAGTATTGACTCCAATCCCTTCAGGTATAATTTCTGCACTGTGATGTGGATGTTGCTTTATTTCTTGAATCAGTAAAATTGCAAGTTCCTTAACTCTTTGGGTTGTTCTAGTTATTTATTCCGCTGCGCATATGTGATATGTTGTTTTATCATTTTTGAAATGGTATTAGAAAACCCAACAGGTACCAACAATATTAGGTGTCTTGTGAAAGGGAGATTTGGGGTGTCATCCCATCATAGCTCCTAGTACCGTTGCGAGCCCCTCATAGGGTAGACCTCAGGAAGTTCAAGATTAACCATAAATTATAGGAATAAGTTGAGGTTCAAGATTAACGTAATAATACACACACCCACACTCCAGGATAGTTGGTTTAGAATCACGAGCGGTAGGCTCGGTGGTTGATGGCACGGACGGGTTAGTCCGGCGAGCCGGTGGCTTGGAAGGTTATTGTGACAGACGAGTTAGTCCGGAAGCCTATGGCTCAAGGTATAGGTATGACTCATAAATGTATGTGCACAAGTTGGTGGGTCTTTAGTATTGGCGGTCGCCGCACCGACGTCGATACTTTGGCTCGGTTAGTGTGGATAATACTTTACCAAGAAAAGTCTGGTGGACTGGCCAATAAGAGTGCGCAGGAGCTCCGCTGTTGTGTTATTAGCGTTGAGGCGTACGATAGGTCTAGGTTAGGTAATGCATATACCAACCTAGAGATGGGCGAGGCCCAACCCACCGCTTCTGGTTGCTACTACGGAAGTATTCTTGGAGTCTTGCTAGCTCCAAAAAGGGGGAACTAATGGTCTGTGCGCATAGAGTCGAAGTGTGTGAGTTGCACTTGTATGAACATAACATTAAATTGTATGCCTTGCATGACATAGCATAAACATTGCATTTCAACCCCTAATCCTATCGTATAAATTGTTTATGAGACTTTTTATACGATAGGCCCTGCTAAACGACCCCTTGGTCGTCGCACCGACGTCGATACTTTGGCTCAGTTACTGTGGATAATACTTTACCAAGAAAAGTCTGGTGGACTGGCCAGTAAGAGTGCGTAGGAGCTCCGCTGTTGTGTTCTTAGCGTTGAGGCGTACGATAAGTCTAGGTTAGGTAATGCATATACCAACCTAGAGATGGGCGAGGCCCAACCCACCGCTTCTGGTTGCCACTACGGAAGTATCCTTGGAGTCTTGCTAGCTCCAAAAAGGGGGAACTAAAGGTCTGTGCGCATAGAGTCGAAGTGTGTGAGTTGCACTTGTATGAACATAACATTAAATTGTATGCCTTGCATGACATAGCATAAACATTGCATTTCAACCCCTACTCCTATCATATAAATTGGTTATGAGACTTTTTATACGATATGCCCTGCTAAACGACCCCTTGGTCTATAGGTTGTGTGGGCATTCCTATAAATTAAGGTTACTTGTTCTTATTACTGTTTCCCTTATTTCCTTTCTTTACTATTGCTTTACTTATTACTACAACTTACTTGTTACCGTTCTACCTCCTACTACTTTACTCATTGTATTATATATTGCTTAGCGATAGACCCTTCCATAGTTAGACTCATTGTCACCTGCTTTTGATTATACCCCTTGATGTCCTCCGCTTCATCCTTCCCGCACGGTGCCTAGGAGCCACTGGGGGATGGATGGGTGGGGATGAGGCTTAGTCTTTTTAACTAATGGTCGGTGGACCTTATCATTTTAGGGGACCGAGGAGACGCAACAGCACTAGAGACCGGTGTAGATGGAGGCGGGGCATTCTAGCACGGGAGCACCGATGACAGGATCCGTGAGTGTTCTATTAGATATGCTTTCGCGAGTGAAATTGTAGTGAGGAATTGATGTATCGGGCAGGATCCCTTTTATTACTGTTATCCTTTATTCAGCTACTCTATGTGGACCTCTTTATTCAATTATTATATTCATGTGATGTGGACTTGATTTTCTAGGTTAACAGATATATTACTTTTCTTCGGCAGTGATCGATATGGCCGGAAGAATCGACATTTTGTAGTGGCGACCTTTCTGAGTGAAGGTGTCACCGCAAAGCGGCAGTTCTGGGCATAAGACCCGGGTTTTCAAAAGAAAAAAAATGGGGTCTTACACAAGATCTCCTTATCAAAAGATCTGAGTGGTTCAAGATCTCCTTATCAAAAGATCTTTAGTTCTAAGAGTCTCCTTATCAAAATACTCAGGCACAGGTTATGCAATCCTACCAGGGAGGTAGAAGAGAGGACTACCCACACTTTGGGGAACCTCTATAAAAATCCTTGTGTCTTTGCTGTGAATTTCTGTGCTGTCCCATTTACCTTTTCTGTGTTTATTTTCAACAAACCTTATTTTATTTATTCTACCTTTAGGTTTTGCCGTGTGCATAATACCTTAGTATTTTTATTGTATGCATAGTTAGGGTAAAAATATTTAAATCTCTATTCAACCTCGTCCTCTAGAGAATTCTCAGAGTCACACTACGCACTTTCATTTGGTATTAGAGCGAGGTTGATCTTTAAAAGGTTAACACCTTGATCAAAAGATCTCCTACTCTCATTTATTTAATTTAAAAATTAATTAAAACTTTTTTAAATAAAATGAGTTCTAAGGATTATGCATCAACAAAACCTCCAGTGTGTAATCTGAATAAGTTTACACTCTGGAAGGCCAGAATAAAACTCTATATGAACTCTATTGATGAAGAAATTTTCAATGTCATCCTTACAGGTCCCCCAGTCCCAATAAGGAAATATGCTAGTGGAAAAGTTACACAAACTATAGTCCCCAGAGCAGAATGGACTGATGCTGAGAAGAAGGTCAAGGCATGTGATGCCAAGGCCATGAACATCCTGGTCTCAACTATGTCAGATGACATATTTCAGAAAGTTGCTGATTATAACTCTGCCAAAGAAATCTGGGAATCTCTCTCCAGATTAGTTGAAGGCAGCTCTGATGAAAGAAAAGACAAAAAGTCACTTCTCATATCCCAATATGAGAACTTCAAGAAAAAGGCTGATGAAAGCATAACGGAAATGTATGATAGATTCAGCCTCATCATAAATGAGCTGAGAGGGCTTGACAAAGAAATTTCTCTGACAGAGATTAATGACAAGCTCCTCATGTGCTTCCTATGCACATGGGACTCTAGAATCTGGGCCACTATAGATTCTAGATGCCTCAGAGAGATATCAACTGATGCTTTGCTGGGGAAGCTCAAGTCCTATGAGGTTCTACTGAAAAGCAGGGCTGAGTCGGAAGCCCAGGAGAGAATATCAACTCCTAAAGAAAGGACTCTTGCATTAAAGACTGCTGAAGCAGAGTCCTCCACCACTGAGGAAGAGATGTTCAATCTCTTGGCTAAGAGATTCAAGAGATGGGTCTGGACAGAGGACTCCATAAGGAAAGAGAGGAGTTCAAGCAAGCCAAGGTATGACAAAACTCCTAAACATGAGATTATCTGCTTTTCTTGCAGAAAACTAGGACACTTTGCCACTAAATGTCCTGAGGAAGAAAAGAATAAGAGCAACAAGTAGAGGAAGGAGCACAAGAAGAAATCCTTCAGGAGGAAGGACAAGAAAGGAGGGAAAGGTTTTATTGCTGAAACCTGGAGTGATTCAGACTCTGAATGAAGCTCCTCCTCATCTAATGATGATGAAGAATATGGACCAGAAGAAGCCTCCTTAATGGCTCTGGAAGACTCCACATCTGAGAATGAGGTAACAATCTTTGATGATTTTGATTTTTCCTCAAGAGATTTTATAGAGTGCTTTAAAGAATTCTGTTAAGACTATATTAACAACCAAAAGGAACTTAAAATAATCAGAACAGAACTAGAAAATCTTAGGAAAGATAACTTGTACTCAGTTAACTATGATCTGAGAGATAAATAATATAAGAAAGAAAAAGAATTATATATATTAGATAATGAAAATTCTGACTTGAAGAAAGAACTCACAAAGGCAAAAGCCTTTGAGGACTCCCTCAATGGAAGGTGTCAAAAGCTTAAGGATATCTCACAAAATCTGTTTAAGAGATTTGATCATCTTGATCCAGAATCACTACCATCCACTAGCACACCAATCCCTAGCAAACTTGCTTGGGAAAATCTTGCAGCATTATTTAGGTCTAGACCTAATAACATTTTAGAATCATGTGAAGATCATAATAATAATATCCCTAATAAACTCACCATATTTAATAGGGTAAACATTAGTAATCAACCAGGGATTTTAGACAAACACCCCTTAGAAAAATCAAATAAAAATAATAAAAATCTTAATAAAAAGAATGATAACTCGGCGAAATTTTAAGGATGCGTCGAGTGCAACTCGACGTAGTTCAGCATATGCGTCGACATCAATTCGAAGCAAGTATGAGGGTGCATCGAATTATATTCGACTCAACCAATACTATGCATCGAATTATTATCGACGGACTATGCAGACACATCGAATTACATTCGACACAACTCTAAAGATGCGTCGATTTCTTCTCGATGCATGTTTCCTGCAAAGATTTATCAAACATCTAAACAACTCTTTACCTTTATTCCTAGATGTTTCTATTGTTCTATGTAACACCCTTCTAGTACAAATAATATAACAGTAGGTCCGGCCGGGACCCCACGCTATACTAACCACACTAGCTAGGCGTTAAAAGGAGATATACAGAAGAGAACTACACCAGAGTACTAACATAAACGGAAGCATAAGGATTTAATATTTCTATTAGAATAGTCCACTATCACAGGAATGAAACAATAAAGTGAGAGTTACGGCCTTAAGGCCTTACATTCCAAAATGTACAAAACTCTCTAAACATACATCGGCGCGCAGGCCGGCAAAACATGAAAAGCAGAAAAGAGGCTGGCCTTCGAGGGCCAACGCAGCAAAAAGGGCCACCGCCCACTATTTCCCGCTACGCTCACCTGCACCTGCATAAGAAGATTCCACCAAGAGGTGGCAAACAAAGCAACGGTCAGCACAGCTGACCAAATTATAACGACCCCACCCCTTTCTCGGGGTGGCGGAGCTTCTTCCCTGCAAATAAGTCGTACTAGCAGCAAGTAGTACTAAGGAAGGTGCAAACTACACAAGGTGAGGTTTCAAGCACAATCAATCTTCTAGGTGTAGCAACAAATAGAGTTGATCATGGGAATGCACATGATGTTGCTTGGGTTCACCCGAAGGTTCCCCATAACCGCCTAAGCAACGCATGAGGCTAATCATAACATCAATCCAAAACCATGATCGTGGGTTCTCATGACCACACGTAACCAGCTAAGCTAAAGAGCTTAGTGAACGCTTGAGCATTTACCTATTAGAGGAACCCTCCCAAACAGGTCTATCCCATGATCACACGGCGTCCCGAGGTTTCCCCCTCTCACTGATACGCATGGTGCGGGTTCGGTACAAGCTTGTGCTTTACTTCGGCCAGTTCGCAAGGAAACACCGACGGGTGTTCCCAATTACAATAAAATACGCACCTAAACCAACCAAGTGGACTTAGGCTTCACTAGAACAACCAACGAAGGAGGTATACAACGACTCACTTCAATTTCGTGGTGAAGGTTTGCATTCCACCACTCTCCAAGCAAGGGGATTTCGTTAGGATCTTCACACGATGCCTAATCTCAAGTCCCGCAATACTATAGATGATCTCACGGAGTCATTCTCCGGCACGCATTCTAGGCCTAACCTAAATGCAACGTCACAAATCAAGCATCACCGATTCGGGCTCACAGCCACGAATAGGCTTCACACACAATGCCTAAATCCGCACGACTACCGGATTTCTAAATGCAATATGCCGGGGACGGACACAATCGACCCGGAGTTCCGAAGAACTAGAGGAAATCCTACACTTCACCCATTTGGTGAAAGGGAGTCCTCATGCAAGCATAGAAAAAGAAAGAGAGGACAAAGAACACGTCCTAAGACCGGGAGAAAGAATCGTTACCCTTGGATCTCTCTTCCCCGCCATAGATCTGAGATCCCACTCGGAGAGAAAGAACCGCGCCGGGCTGCACTTTCCATATCTGGGAACGGCTCGCGAAACGGAGATCCGGAGCTCCATCAATGGCGAAATCTCCTTCTTCTTCCTCCTAGCGCTTTCTTCTTTCTCTAGCTTAGGAGAGAGGAAAGCTATGGAAATATGAGGGATTAACCCCTCTCCAAAGCCCTAAGACCCCCCAGCAACAGATCACAGCCGTTGGATCAAATTCCAAAGATTTTGATCGGTCGGATCGTCTTCTCCGCTCTTCTTTACGGAGCAGAATAAACAGGGCGCACGATCACTGGCACACGACCAGTGGTCGTGCGCGAAGAGGAGAAATGGTCGTGCGCACTGCTTTGGACAGTGAGCGTTCTGACAGCTCTCTTTGCCTCGACAAGAGCGCTCGATCACTGGCTCACGACCAGTGGTCGTGCGCGAAGAGGAAATATGGTCGTGCGCACTGCTTTGACTGAGAAATTTCAGCCTACTCCGAGCGCAGCACTACCACTCCGCCTACCTCGCTAAACTACGATTTTTGGGGTGTTACAACTCCACCTCCCTTAAAAGAATTTCGTCCCGAAATTTCGAAAATAGTATTAGCAGAAATTACAGTTATAATTACCTGAGAGAAATAGCTCGGGGTACTCCGCAAGCATCGACTGCTCTCTTTCCCAAGAGAGTTCCTCTCGCCCGCAATTATTCCAACGGACTTTCACCATCCGAATGGACTTGTTCCGCAACTGCTTCACTTCAGTGTCTTCAATGCAAATGGGTTTGACTTTCGTCGCTAGCCCACCATCTACCGACACTTCGCTGACCGCAGCACCAAGATTTGGCTCCTTTACAGCCTTCCGCAACACAGAGATGTGAAATACATCATGCAACCCGCTCAGCTCCGAAGATAGAGCAAGCTGGTAGGCAGCTTCACCAATGCGCGCCAAGATCTCGAACGGTCCTAAGTACCTCGGACTTAGCTTTTTCAAGCGTCGGATCCTCGATACTCCTTTGAACGGTTTGATCTTGAGATAAACCCAGTCGCCAACGACGAACTCGACATTCTGATGATTTGCATTGTTGTATTTTGCCTGCCGATCTTGGGCAATGAGCAATCGCTCCCGAATAGCCCGAATCGATGTATTTGCCTCCTCCACATCCTTGCGTTTCAACAACTTAGTGTCGCCCGTTTCAGCCCAAGATAACGGTGTGCGACATTTCCTACCATAAAGAGCCTCGAAAGGGGCCATCTTTATACTTGCTTGGTAGCTGTTGTTGTAAGCAAACTCAATCATATAGAGATGGTCCTCCCATCTCTTTCTGAAGTTCAGGGCGCACATCCTCAGCATGTCCTCCATCGTCCTATTGGTCCTTTCGGTCTGTCCATCCGTTTGCGGGTGGAAGGTCGTGCTAAAATTTAGCTTGGTACCCAATAATTGATGAATCAGCCTCCAATCATTTGATGTGAACCGCCCATCGCGATCATTGACGATTCTACGGGGAATCCCATGCAACCGTACGATGTTATCGACGTACAACTTTGCCAGCTTCTCCACAGAATCATCCTTCCGGTTCGGAATAAAGTGTGATACCTTCGTCAATCGGTCCACGATCACCCAGATGGCGTTGTTTCCATGTTGCGATCTCGGCAATCCGTGCACGAAATCCATCGAAATATCATCGAACTTCCATTCCGGAATCGGCAATGACTTCAGAAACCCACCGGGACGTTGACATTCCGCCTTCACCAATGTGCAAGTATGACACTCGGCCACGTAGAGGGCAATGCCTTTCTTCATACCCGGCCACCAGAAGAGTTTCTTCATATACATGTACATTTTCGTGCTCCCAGGGTGGATCGAGTACTTGGTACGATGAGCCTCGTATATCAACTCCGCCCGTAATGTACCAACATTTGGGACGCACAATCTGCCAATCTTCCACATAAGGCCATCTTCGAAAGAGAAATCAGCGTTTGACCCACCAACGGTCTCCGCTTTATAGCGTTTCATGCTCTCATCCAGCTCCAATACTTGTCGAACTCGGTCGGCGAGGTCATATTGAACCTCCATCCAGTTCAAGCATGCTGAAGGAGACGCTCTTCTATCGACGCAAATGATCTCCATAACTTCTAGCTCGCGGATTAGACGCTCATCGTGCATCAAAATCCAATTTGCTGGAGCAGGAGCCCGGCGACTCAACGCGTCCGCAACTACATTTCCCTTACCAGGAGTATATTTGCTGTCGAAGGTGTAGTCCCCAAGGAATTCCATCCACCTCCTCTGACGCATATTCAACTTCCTTTGATCCAGCAGGTGCTTGAGGCTCTTGTGGTCAGTAAAGATATCGATCTTCACGCCATACAAGTAATGCCTCCAAAGCTTGAGGGCAAAAACCACGGCCGCTAGCTCCAAATCATTGACCGGGTAGTTCCTTTCATGAACCTTCAGTTGTCAGGAGTCGTAGGCAATTACCTCTCCGAACTGCACTAGGACGCAAACCAAACCACTCCCCGAGGCGTCACTATAAATTTCGTAGCCTTCCGTACCACATGGAGAGCATAGAATGGGCGTCGTGATCAGACGACTCTTCAGTTCTTCAAAAGCTCGAGCGCACTCGGGCGACCAGTCAAACTTGTGATCTATCATAGTCAGTTTAGTGAGAGGGAGTGCGACCCTCGAGAAGTTCTCCACAAAGCGCCTATAATAGCCGACAAGTCCTAAGAAACTTCGGACTTCCGCTACGTTTTTCAACACAGACCACTCTCGGATCGCTTTTATGTTCGACGGATCAACCGCAATTCCATCCCGACTAACAACATGACCCAGGAATGCTACTGACGATAGCCAAAACTCACACTTGGAGAACTTGACATATAATTGACTCCTCCTCAGGGTGCTCAAAACTGCGTGCAGATGCTCTGCATGCTCCTCCTCCGACTGAGAGTATACCAAAATGTCGTTGATGAAGACGATAACAAATTGATCCAAATACTCTCGGAATGTTCTATTCATTAAGTCCATAAATACCGACTGTGCATTAGATAGACCGAAAGGCATAACGGTGAACTCATAGTGCCCAAAGCGGGTACTGAACGCTGTCTTTGGAATGTCACATTCCCTTATACGCAGTTGGTAATAGCCGGACCTTAAGTCTAGCTTAGAGTATACCGTCGACCCAACCAGTTGGTCGAATAAATCGTCGATTCTTGGAATCGGGTATCGGTTCTTCTCGGTCAACTTATTCAGCTCTCGATAGTCGATACATAGACGCAAGCTCCCGTCCTTCTTTTTCACAAAGAGGACCGGTGCACTCCAAGGCGATGAACTTGGACATACGTAGCCTTGCTCTAGCAGCTCTTGCAATTGAACCTTCAGCTCTGCCAATTCCTTTGGCGCTATCCGGTACGGTGAGCGGGCCACAGGTTTGGCACCTGGCACCAGCTCAATACAGAAATCAATCTCCCGCTGAGGCGGAGCCCCAGGGAGTTCGTTAGGAAACACATCGGCGTACTCCGCTACAACTGGGACATCGCATAACCTGGGCTTTGGCTCCGAAGCCTCCAACAGAGTGAAGAACAATTCCGCGCCCTTTCTCACCGCCTTAACCGCCTGGAGAGCAGACATCAGTGTCTTGCTCGCTCCTCGCATACCTGCGAACGTGGTTTCGTCTTCGGTGTTCTTTCCCAGAATGATCTCCTTTGAATTGCAATCTATGCATGCTCGCTGCTCCGAGAGCCAGTCCATGTTGAAGATCACATCAAATTCAGCTAACGGTAATAACGACGCTTCCAAGTCGAAATCCTGATTTCTGATCCGCACCTTCACACGGCTCTTCCTATCCGCACTCAAGCGAGACCCGTTAGGTAGCACTACCTCCAATCTATCTTTTTCTAAGGTTGACGACACTCCAATTCGCACCACAAAGCCCATAGACAGAAAAGAGTGTGATGCTCCCGTATCAAATAGAGCTCTCGCCAGATAGTTGAAAATTAGGACGAAACCTAATTGCACACAAATCAAACATAAAGTCGCACAACAGTATCAATCACACATAGCTATGTAAAAGCTAACATTTAATTCATACTTGTGACGACATCAGTTTGTCATATGGCTTCTTGCTAGCCAAGCGAGTAAACTCTCGGCTGGGTCGGAATGTGCTGGGAAGCAGCAGACTCCGCAGCTTTGCCCTTTTCCGCATGACTCGCAGCACGAGCAAAGTCCATCGCTCAGTTCTCTGGCCTCGGGGGACCACTGCGACACACGCTTGCTTTGTGTCCCACCTTTATGCAAGTGAAACATGTAATTGGACCACGTGCAGTCGTAGATCCCGACACATTTGAGCGAGTTGGTTCCGCAGACTTGAACTTCCTTTTGTTCCTCCTGAACTCAGATTTGGATTGAGAGGTCGGCGCATAAAATTCAGGTTTCTTTGCCACGCCCTTTGCTTGCACTCTCTTCATGTCCAACTCCAGTGATCTGGCGCTTTGCACCATCATATGGAAGCCAAACGTCATTGGGCCTTCAAGGAGCAGCCTCAACTCATCCCGAAGACCTTCATAAAACTTGTTCGTCTTCATTTCCTCATCTTCCACCAAAAACCCCGCATAGCGGCCCAATCTAGTGAACTCGTGCAAGTACTCATCCACCGAGCTATCGCCTTGAGTTAACTTCAAGAACTGGTTCTGCAACGCAATGCGTTGGGCAGAGGGAATATATTTCTGAAGAAACGACTTTGAGAACTCCGCCAAAGTGATCTCGGTAATATCCTTACCTTCAAACTTATGCGCTTCATGTTCGGCCCACCAAAGCTCTGCTTCTCCGTTAAGGAGAAAGGTGGCTAGGGTGAACCTCATAGCTTCTTCCGTTGATGTCACCTTTAGAGTTTTTCTAATCGTTGATAGCCAGTCCTCCGCCTCCGTTGGGGATCTAGTCCCCGAGAAAGTTGGAGGGTGGAAGCTTAGAAAGTGTTGCAGTTGTTGATCACGCGCTCGCGCAACAGCTACATGCTCTACACAACGCTCCACCCTTGGCACCACCGCAGGTTCCACTGCAGCCACTGGGACAGGGGTCTCCATCCTCGGTTCCACCGCAGGTTCCACTGCAAGTTCGATCACTGGGGCCGCATCTGTAATAGGCGTAGCAGGTTGTGCAAGCCTTTGCGGTTGAGCATTGATCATCGCGAAGACAGCTTCTGCGATTAACCTGATCATCTCAGCAGGAGGAGTGGTCGCTGGCACCTCATTCGATGCACTACTTTCAGCGGTGTTATGGGGTCGAGACTGCCCCGCATCACTCCTAGTCAACTAAATCGTGCAATACACAATTTAGTGACCGAAAACATAGCAAACAACAATCATGGAACGCTCAGGTTCCGCAAACAAGTATGTTTTTCCATTCCTAAGTGGACATTCTTATTAGTTTTTGTCGTTTTAGGTGAATGCACATCCCGTGCACACAACCCCTTAAAAGGAATTCGTCCCGAGTTCGCTAAACTACGGATCGACGCCCTAAGTCTGATACCAAATTGTAACACCCTTCTAGTACAAATAATATAACAGTAGGTCCGGCCGGGACCCCACGCTATACTAACCACACTAGCTAGGCGTTAAAAGGAGATATACAGAAGAGAACTACACCAGAGTACTAACATAAACGGAAGCATAAGGATTTAACATTTCTATTAGAATAGTCCACTATCACAGGAATGAAACAATAAAGTGAGAGTTACGGCCTTAAGGCCTTACATTCCAAAACGTAAAAAACTCTCTAAATATACATCGGCGCGCAGGCCGGCAAAACATGAAAAGCAGAAAAGAGGCTGGCCTTCGAGGGCCAACGCAGCAAAAAGAGCCACCGCCCTCTATTTCCCGCTAGGCTCACCTGCACCTGCATAAGAAGATTACACCAAGAGGTGGCAAACAAAGCAACGGTCAGCACAGCTGACCAAATTATAACGACCCCACCCCTTTCTCGGGGTGGCGGAGCTTCTTCCCTGCAAACAAGTCGTACTAGCAGCAAGTAGGGAAGGTGCAAACTACACAAGGTGAGGTTTCAAGCACAATCAATCTTCTAGGTGTAGCAACAAATAGAGTTGATCCTGGGAATGCAAATGATGTTGGTTGGGTTCACCCTAAGGTTCCCCACAACCGCCTAAGCAACGCATGAAGCTAATCATAACATAAATCAAAAACCATGACCATGGGTTCTCACGACCACACGTAACCAGCTAAGCTAAAGAGCTTAGTGAACGCTTGAGCATTTACCTATTCGAGGAACCCTCCCAAACAGGTCTATCCCATGATCACACGGCGTCCCAAGGTTTCCCCCTCTCGCCGATACGCATGGTGCGGGTTCTGTACAAGCTTGTGCCCGTTGCTCAAATCATCGTGTTAACAACAACGATGCGGGTGTAGCTTTACTTTGGCCCATTCGCAAGGAAACACCGACGGGTGTTCCCAATTACAATAAGTTACGCACCTAAACCAACCAAGTGGACTTAGCCTTCACTAGAACAACCAACGAAGGAGGTATACAACGACTCACTTCAATTTCGTGGTGAAGGTTTGCATTCCACCACTCTCCAAGCAAGGGGCTTTCGTTAGGATCTTCACACGACGCCTAATCTCAAGTCCCGCAATACTATAGATGATCTCACGGAGTCATTCTCCGGCACGCATTCTAGGCCTAACCTAAATGCAACGTCGCAAATCAAGCATCACCGATTCGGGCTCACGGCCACGAATAGGCTTCACACACAATGCCTAAATCCGCACGACTACCGGATTTCTAAATGCAATATGCTGGGGACGGACACAATCGACCCGGAGTTCCGAAGAACTAGAGGAAATCCTACACTTCACCCATTTGGTGAAAGGGTATCCTCATGCAAGCATAGAAAAGAATTTGAGGACAAAGAACACGTCCTAAGACCGGGAGAAAGAATCGTTACCCTTGGAGCTCTCTTCCCCGCCATAGATCTGAGATCCCACTCGGAGAGAAAGAACCGCGTCGGGCTGCACTTTCCAGATCTGGGAACGGCTCGCGAAACGGAGCTCCGGAGCTCCATCAATGGCGAAATCTCCTTCTTCTTCCTCCTTGCCCTTTCTTCTTTATCTAGCTTAGGAGAGAGGAAAGCTATGGAAATATAAGGGATTAACCCCTCTCCAAAGCCCTAAGACCCCCCAGCAACAGCTCACAGCCGTTGGATCAAATTCCAAAGATTTTGATCGGTCGGATCGTCTTCTCCGCTCTTCTTTACGGAGCAGAATAAACAGGGAGCACGATCACTGGCACACGACCAGTGGTCGTGCGCGAAGAGGAGAAATGGTCGTGCGCACTTCTTTGGACAGTGAGCGTTCCGACAGCTCTCTTTGCCTCGACAAGAGCGCTCGATCACTGTCTCACGACCAGTGGTCGTGCACGAAGAGGAAATATGGTCGTGCGCACTGCTTTGACTGAGAAATTTCAGCCTACTCTGAGCGCAGCACTACCACTCCGCCTACCTCGCTGAACTATGATTTTTGGGGTGTTACATTCTAAACTTGGACATATAGCCAAACATTCCTAACATAATAATGCAGCACTTCTTCACCTTAAGGGTTATACTAAAAGATCATCTCACTCTTTTAGAACTCTATATGATGATAGAAGAAAGAGACCCCAGCATGTGAGGGTCTATACTAATGGTTGATTTCATGTGCAGAAGGGAGACTGTTCAACCACAAACTAATAGTGGTATCTGGACAGTGGATACTCCATACATATGACTGGAGCAAAAGAACTGCTGGAGAACTTCAAGGCCAAGGAAGGGTCTAAGGTGATTTTTGGGAATTCCCACTCTGGTCAAACCAAAGGATATGGTTTGCTCAGGATTGGGGAAGTCTCTTTTTCTAAGGTAGCTTATGTTGAAGGACTTCAACATCATCTAATCAGTATTAGCCAGATGTGTGATGGTGAATACAAAGTTGTATTCACTAAGTCTTTGTGTCATATAGTTAGCTCTAGAACTGACCAAATAGTATTGACTGGTCTTAGGAAAGGTAAGGTCTATGTTACAAGACTTTGAATATACAAAGTTTGAGATCTCCTTATTCAACTCCCAGTTAGAAAATAGTGAGTTGTGGCATAGGATACTTAGTCACCTTAACTATAAGACCATTGCCAAACTCTCTAAGCTTAACCTAGTAAGGGGCTTACCAACAGGTAAGTTCAATAAAGACCATCCCTGTAGAGCCTGCCAACTAGGAAAGAAGATCAAAGCATCATTCAAACCAATTGGTATGAATGATTCACCCAGAATCCTATTCCTGTTGCACATTGACCTATTTGGTCCTATCTCCACTTAGAGCTTAGCAGGTAAGTCCTATACTTTAGTCATTATTGATGACTTTTCTAGGTTCAGCTGGGTGTTCTTTCTAAAAGCTAAGTCAGACACCTTCAAGATCCTCTCAAGATTCATTAGACAGATTCAATCTGAATTCAATACTCAGGTTGTTATGATCAGAAGTGATCATGGTACTGAGTTTGAGAATCAATTAATGTATAGATTCTGTGAGGATGAAGGGATAATACAAAGCTTTTCATCTCCTAGAACCCCCCCCCCCCCAACAAAATGGGGTGGCTGAAAGGAAAAATAGAACCCTAATTGAATCAGGAAGGACATTATTGGTTGAATGCAATGTGCCAAAGTCCTTTTGGGTTGAGGAAGTGAATACTGACAATTATGTTCTGAATAGAAGTCTCATCCACAAGACTAAGTTGAAGACTCCCTATGAGTTATTGAAGGGAAAGACACCTATAGTCACTTAATTTAGGATTTTCGGTTGTACTTGCTTTATCCTCAATAATGAGAAAACTCATCTTTCCAAATTTGACAAGGCTGATGATGGCATATTCTTGCGATATTCCCCATCAAGCAAGGCATATAGGTGCTATAATAAAAGCTCTCTCAAAATTGAGGAGTCCGTGCATGTAGTTTCTTATGAAGCTAACATGTTTTATAAGGGGAAGGAAACTTCCACCAGCACTATTTTGCAGGAAGAAGATCAGCTAACAGAACAATTTGAAAGGCTAAGCATAATGGACCATCCATCAGTGTGTAAAGACAAAGGAAAACAGAAAATTGATACTGATTCAGATGAAGATTCCGTAGCAGAGGAAGAGGAAATAATAGCACCTGAGTTGCCAACCACTGTGATCATTTCAGTGAACGAGGATGGTTCTCCCACTGTCACTGAGCAAGTGGTTCCTCAGGAAAAAGAGAATCTCCTAGATAACTCAACAAGATCCAGGATGACCCTAAAGGATCATCCTTCAACACAAGTTATAGGAGATTTGACAGTCGGAGTCAAGACAAGGAAACAACTCACAAGTGAAACAATGCTACAATGCTTCCTCTCTCAATATGAACCCAAGAAGTTTGAAGAAGCAGATAGTGATCCTCACTGGATATCTGTTATGCAAGAAGAGCTAACACAATTTGAGAGGAACAAGGTTTGGACATTGGTTGAAAGACCAAAGAATTACCCAGTCATTGACACCAAATGGGTATTCAAAAAAAATGGATTCAACAGGAGCCATAATCAGGAATAAGGCCAGACTTGTGGCCCAAGGATACAGGTAAGAGGAGGGGATTGACTTTAACCAGGAATTTGCTCCAGTAGCAAGGCTGGAGGCCATCAGAATGTTTCTGGCATATGCAGCTCACATGAAGATCAAAGTTTATCAGATGGATGTGAAGAGTGCATTCCTAATGGAACTCTTTAAGAAGAACTATATGTAGAGCATCCCCCAGGTTTTGTCAATCCATCTTTTCCCTCTTTTGTGTATAGGTTAAAGAAAGCACTGTATGGCCTCAAGCAAGCTCCAAGTGCTTGGTATGAGACCATATACACTTTCCATCTAGAACACTCCTTTGAAAGAGGGAAAGTGGATAAATCACTCTTCACCAGAGCACATAAGAATCATTTATTATTAGTACAAATATATGTAGATGATATTATATTTGGGTCAACAGATCAATCTCTCTGCAAAAGGTTTACTTACTGTTTGCCCGTAAATCTGCGACTTCTCTTCTCCAGTCAGAAAGAGCACTTCCAGCTGTCTCAGATTTGAGAGAACGCCCGGATCGTCTGCTCTCCCTCTAGTTTTTTCTCCCAAGGCACAAATGATCAAGCTTCTGCCAGATCGCCAGACTGCGCGGTCTGGTCTCTTTTTCCCTTTTTGTTATTAGCCCCCCTTTCCTCTGCCCCAGCTCTCCTGTACCCCGGGCAGCCCGTAACTTTTGGATCTGCACATTTAGGAAACCTCCGCATCTATAAATACAAGGGTAGGGGTACCTGAAAAAGGAATTTTGCTTTGAGCCTCCAGCTTACAACTTGTGTAAGTGGTCTCGAATTCTGTCGCTTTTCTACCTCTCCCCCTGGCCTGTTTTAGACTCCCCTCTGTAATCCTTTTTTGAGATCAATCAAAGAAGTTTCCCTCAGAGATCTCTTCTCTGGCATCCTTCGTCCTGAGTAACCGACACTCCGCAGTTCCTTCCCTTTTCTTTTAGTGTGAGTCCCGGAGGTACATTTTCTGTACCAACACTTACCTAATGCAATCAAGATTTGAAATGAGTATCATGGGGACACTATCCTATTTACTTGGTCTTCAAGTAAGACAAAATGTAGATGACATTTTCATATCTCAATCCAAGTATAACAAAGAACTCATCAAGATGTTTGGGATGGAAAATGCCTCTATTTTGAAAACTCGCATGACTACTAATGTTGTTTTGGATAGAGATGAAAAGCGTAAGTCATTTGATCAGAAAACTTACAGAGTAACCATTGACTCTCTTCTCAACCCGACAGCTAGCAAACCTGATATAATGTTTGCTACCTATATATGTGCTAGATTTCAGGTTGACCCAAAGGAATCCCACATGAGTTCTGTAAAAAGAATACTCAGATATCTAAAGGGTACACCTGAACTTGGCTTGCGGTATCCAGCTGAATCTGGATTTGAATTAGTTGGTTATTCAGATGCGACTATGCTGGATGCAGGCTGGACAGAAAAAGCACATCAGGAACATGTCAGTTCCTGGGTGCTAGACTGATCTCATGGTTTAGCAAGAAGCAAACCACAGTCTCCGCTTCTACAGCTGAAGCCGAGTACATAGCTGCAGGAAGTTGCTGCTCATAAATACTGTGGATGCAAAATCAGTTGTTAGATTACAACTTTTCCCTTGTCAATTCCATAATATTATTTAACAGCTCTAGTGTTATTTCTATAGCTTCCAATCCTGTTCTCCACAACAGAACTAAGCACATAGAGATAAGGCACCACTTTCTTAGGGATAATGTTGAGAAAGGTAAGATTAACCTTCAATACATCTCCACTTATATTCAAAGGGCTGACATTTTCACTAAGCCACTTGATGAAAGTAAGCACAAGTTCTTCATCAATGTACTGGGAATGCTTGATTGAGCTCTCTAGGTACTCCTACTATATTATGTATTCAAACTATATTCCGTAGAAAAGAATTGCTGGGAAAAATAGCAAAAAAATTCACAAAAATTGTCAAATAAGAGCTGCGTCGAATAAGAATCGATGCACCGTCGAATTCTATTTGACGTTAGCTTCGAGGGCAGATTAGGATAGTTCTGTTGAATAGCACTCGACGTAGAGTCGAATATATTTCGACGCTCACGCTGACATCATGGTCGCTGAACTATATTCAGATCCACGTTGAATTCTTATCGACGTTACGTCGACTTTGCAAAGCGAGCACAAAATTTTGGCGCGCTAAATTCATTTCTTTTCGACGTCACTTTGAATATAACCCTAATTAAGTTGCAATGATTCATCTATTCATAGCAACTCAGGCATTCGACTCTATTATGCTCTTTCAACTTCTCTCCCTTTCACTCTCCTCCATTTCCCCCTCTACTTCTCTCTTTCTGTTTCCTTGCAGGTACCTACAGGATTTCAATGGCATCTCCTTTGAATCAACGAGATGTTATTGAAGTAGTTAATCTTGCCCTCGATACATTGTTATCTTAGTTCAGTACTCTATATCTTGACTTCTCCAGAGATTGCTATTGCAAGCTATGCGCCCAACACAAAAGGTTGCGAGACCTTATGGCTGAAATCAAGGCTCTTGATGCAGAGATAAGATTGTCGGTTGTGCCTGTCGATGTCTTTATATCTTTCTTCAATGATATAAAGCATGGGGAGAGATGTATCAGCAGGCAGCCATCTCAAGACTCAATATACACTGCAGTTCTCCCTCTATTCTCTGTGTCTGAAGGAGAGCCAGCCATTACCTCTAAGCTCCTTATTCTACTTGAATATTCAGTAACACATGGGGAGTTATCTCCTCCAAGGACTCAGCCTTCAACACAGGGGAGTCATCAATTCAGGGGGAGATTGCTCTAGAGGTTCCTCTATTCTTAGACATTCAGGCCTATCTGAAGTGTCTGCAAGAGTTCAATGAGGGTACTGAGCCATCCATTCCTGATGTACAAAAATTCAGGGTCTTTTCTGAAGAATATACAACAACACTTTCTCCAGTCAAGGTGACTGATCAGGTCCTTGTAAATGCTCCACCCCCTTCACCTCCAGCTTTACCTCCTATTGATTCTACCCCAACACCCACTCCAACTCTTCCAGCACCAATCTTCATAGGAAGACCTCCATACAGGGGGAGAGGTTAGGGAAGGAATTTCAGAGGAAGAGGTGAAAGCGGCAGAGGATATGGAAGAAGTATACCTATCTGGGAAATGTATGCAAAAGAATAAAGAAAAATGTATACAAAGAACGAATTTTATTACAAGACTTATGAGAAAGTTGATATTCCTGAAAATACAATGAAGGAATACCATATTCCAAAGCTGGATCAAGCCTTGGATGAGAATAGAAGAAGAGAGCAAAATGAGTATAAAGCAACTCAAAGGGAACATGAGGAAAAGAGAAGATTGTTTATGGAAAGGCTGGAAAAGGGCAAAAAGACTGTAGAGAAAGAACAATTAGAAGAGGCATTCAAAATTCCCAGCAATCTGTTTAATCTTTCCAAATATGTTGTAAAGAATGCTCAAGCAAAATTCAAGGATGAGAAAGGTCAACAAGGTAAAAAGGGTCTTGGAGTCAATCAAGACTTAGAAGACCTTCCATATCAAAAGAAAAGAAAGATCGCCTTCAAAATAGCTCTAGTTACAGGTGTTCCTTAGTAAACATTTATAGTACCAGATCCTGATGCTGAGGAAATAAATCTAGAAGAAATTAATCTGCAAACAGCTAAAGTTATCAGTATGTGAGCAAAGCTTAGTAATGTATATCCTGAAATTGAAGGTGACCTGGAAAAACTTTTCAAAGGGCATGAGAAAATTCAGAGGAATCCAGAAAAAGCAATCCCAGCAAATTTCAAATATGTAGAGAGAAAATCCAGAAAAATCTTTGAGGCCTTTTCTCAAGAAGAAAAAGTGAATCATGTCTTGGATAAAATAATTTTAGTAAACACTGAGATATATCAATCAGTTATTTTTCAGTTTATTATATGGTATTGTCTATAAATGTCTTGTTTGTATTTGTATGAATGTCAAAGTATGTGTAAAATCACTTTAAACAAACTGTAAAATTTGTTCAGATAAATATGGGGAGATTGTTGGGAAAAACCCCTTTTAATTTAACTTAACAAATTAACTATAAGTGATTTTACCTCTTAGGGTTTATCACCCACATTGTAGAGTAAGGGTAATATGGTCATTAGATGTCTTAGGATGTCACACTCAACTTAGAGTGTCAAGATCTAGTCAAAGCAATCACAAAATAAGTTAAGATAAGACTTGCGTCGAATACAAGTCGACGCAACTTCGACTTGATATCGACGCAACTCTAAGTTAAAGTCAAAGAAGATTATTCAGCATATCGAAGTATAAGTCAAGTCGACGGAACGTCGATAGGGACTCGACGCAGAAGGAAGAGATTGTCGAAGCCATCTAACAAGTCGACACAACGTCAACTACAATTTGGCGCATAAGTTAAGATATCAAGTCTAAGACTTCAACTCGATGGTTACGTCGATAAGGAATCGACGTAACGTCGACATCTGAGTTCAGCCAAAGCTAAGAAGAAATTCGAAGCTACGTCGATAAGAACTCAGAGGCGCGTCGACATGAAGATTGATGAAGTCGACGCAGCGTCGAATATAGTCAGAAAATGGAAGCTTTTCCAGCTGTCCTTTTGGGACCTTTTCAGATGGACCACCAGGCTAGAGACAGTTCTCCAACAGCTCATTTGTTGCCAGAATAGAATGAAGGCTTCCAGGACACAACAAACCACTTTTGGAAGCTATTCAAAATGAATGGACGGGTCGAGAACAAAAGAAGAACTGTAATTAGGTGGATGAGAGGAATTCCTTTTCAGGACAAGCCAAAAGAAGAAAGGTTTTTGAAAATACAATCATACACATTAAGTATGCAAAAATAGGAGAAGAAAGGCAACAGTTATCACATTATTCTTTCTGTGGAATAGGGTCTTCATCTTCTTCCTTCTCAAACCCTAAAAGACAAATTTACACAAGAGGACTCTCTGCACAAGAACATAATCTGCTGCTTCTTCTTCATCATCATGTAGTAGCAGAACTACAACAAGTGCTAAGAGAAAAAAGATCAAGCAAAACAACCCTTGCAAATCATCACTATTATAAGCAAGGGTTTATCATTTCAGATCCAGTGAAAGAAAGACAGAAGCATCAACAAAGCTTCTGAAGAATTCTGAGAACATAATTCTCTCCTTCTGCCTCTCTCTTTTTCTTCTTACTATTTCCTTCACCTGTACAAAGTTTTAAGAATCCCTCTTCCAAAGGATTCAGTGGTTCAAGATCTCCTTATCAAAAGATCTAAGTGGTTCAAGATCTCCTTATCAAAAGATCTGAGTGGTTCAAGATCTCCTTATCAAAAGATCTGAGTGGTTCAAGATCTCCTTATCAAAAGATCTTTGGTTCAAAGAGTCTCCTTATCAAAAGACTCAGGCACAGGTTGTGCAATCCTACCAGGGAGGTAGAGGAGAGGACTACCCACATTTTGGCGAACCTCTATAAAAATCCTTGTGCCTTTGCTGTGAATTTCTGTGCTGTCCCTTTTACCTTTTCAGTGTTTATTTTCAGCAAACCATATTTTATTTATTCTGCCTTTAGGTTTTGTTGTGTGCATAATACCTTAGTATTTTTATTGTATACATAGTTAGGGTAAAAATATTTTAATCTCTATTCACCCCCCCCCCCCCCCCCCCCCCCCCCTCTAGAGAATTCTCAGAGGCACACTGTACAATTTCAGAAGACTTTGCATGACAAGGTTCATCTTACGTAAAAAAGCAACAAAAGGAAAATAAAAAAATAATGGGAGAAATTTTTGACATGGCCACTGAAAGCAATTGGGCTTAAGTTTCTTTATTTAAGGAAGCTTGATGGGAAGCTCCAGATACCCCAAAAAGAAGCAAAAGCTCTCTGGAAGTGAAACATCTCCACACACTTCCTTGCCTGGTCTCAATACCATGGGCGCCCAGGGGTCGCGTCCGGCGTCGACGGGAATCGACAAACACCAGAGGACGTCTGCGGGAGTACGTTGTTGACGGTGGTGAGGTGGCGGTGGCGGGCTGCAACATGTGCGGCAAGGCGGTGGTGGGCTGTAATAGGTGCGGTAAGGCTGCGACGGACTACTATAAGTGTGGTGAAGCTACAACGGGTGCTGAGAGATGATGGAGGGCTGCATAGACTCAAAAAGATCATGTATGTGTGGGATGCTTCTCCTGTGGTGGTAGGTCATATTACGACGATGATGGTCCTTTCTGTCACGAACCTTGTGCATCCGTTGTGCTAGTAGAATGCAGTAAAGATTGTTCTCTCTCCCACAGATCGAGCTGGTCCGACTTCTCTGGGGCATTTTTTGTAGCAGACGTCGGTATACTTCTCCGTATATGGATTTTGTAGTTATATATTTTTATATACGCAAGGCACGGTTCAGATTGTTGCGCGTTTCTTGTATCACCCTGTATTGATTTGGTTGTGCATGGGGGATGGATTCCGCATTATCCCCGACAAGCGGTATCAGAGCTAGGTTTTATAGGCGACTGATTGGACATTCGTGGAAAGGTTTGACTGTGGCGGATGACGATTAAGTCTGCTTTCCATTCTTTCAAATCCTACCTTTTTATTAATCAGGTCTCCTAGTTATGTCGGAGGACAGCCATGACAAGGAAGAACGCAAATCTGGATAATTTTTTAGTGAAAAAGTTCAACGACAATGGCAAGTTTGATCCATGACAGGTATAAGCCTATAATATACTGGTTCACCATGGACTTTTATGAGTACTGCATGAGAGCATCATGATGCTTGTTGATATGTTACAGGGTGGAGACAATCTGTGTGAACACCTGGATGAGTTCAATATTTTAATATGTTAATTAAAGGTAGTTGACACAAAAGAGGAAGACGTGAAGACACTATTGTTGGAATATGGTTTTCCACATCCCTTTGATTTGAGAATAACAAATCCTACTTGTATTTGATCTTGTTTGCCATTGTGTTTTTAGCATGCAGGTTTGAACTTATATGACACTAGGTTGCTGTATTATTGGTTTGGAACTGCCCATAAGCATAAATTATGATTGTGGTCTAACGCCAAGCGTTAAGACTTAACGTTGGGCATTGATGATTGACGAGATGGCTTGCTGCTGAGAAAATGAAAGAGGTTTAACGCCATGCTTTAGGTCTTAACGTTGGGTGTTAACTCTCGATCATTATGGCAAGGAGGGAAGCAGCCATGATTGAAGGGGCACTTTAGGAATGATCTGACCTAACGCCAACGTTAGCCTCAACGCCAGCGTTAGGGTTGCCTAAAATGAATGTTTCCTAAAGTGCAGAATCTCCTTCCCATTTTGAAGATCCGAGCCATCAAAACAATTCCATATTGGGTCAACGTCAGGTGTTAGCCTTAGTGCCGGTGTTAGCCTCCAGTCCTATAAATTGGTGGACTTCGTCTTCTCCAACCACTGATAGAAGAGAGACCTATTCCAGCACTTCAGAAACTCTGAGAGGGCCGTATTTTCCAGACCATCGTCTCCCACACAAATTCAAGAGAAGAATTTAAGGAGGATCGTATCAACGCTTACTCAACGTGAAGAATGCACGCTTCAACTTCGAGAATATTCAGCGAGCCTTCGTCGTCTCCAGAATTCTTCATAGGGAGTTTTTATTTGTATTTTGTTTTGTAACTCTTTTCATAACTATCATGGAGTAAATTCGCCTTCTGTTGGCGACTAGGTCTGGGTAGGACTTAGGGAGGAATTCACCTCGTATTGGCGACTGGGTATATGGAGTTGATCTAGGGGGTGCTCGAGGCCTTTCTAGGGATAGAAGGGCTAGCGCGGCTTGAGGTCGTATCCGGGAAGGATAGGCTAAAGCCAACCGGTTCTTGGTGAGAAGAGTCGGTATAGAAAACAAAAAGAATATTTTACTTTATCGCTTACGATTTCTAGCGTCATAAGAAATCAAATTTTGTAATCTTATATTTCAAGTTAATAAAATCATGTCTTTCATTTATATTACTTGATCTTCTCTTTTTGTGTAGTTTTATCGTTAATTTCATCTCTTATCATTTCAAGTATTTTAAAATAAAACAAAAGTTTTAAAACCCTTATTCACCCCCCCCCCCCCCCGCCTCTAAGGGAGCCTCAAGATCCAACACCTATCACTTCATACCTCGCTCGAAAAGACTTACCAGACTTGTTGACGATGCTCTTGAATGGGAAGGATACAATGGAGCTAGAGGAGGTCACAATCGCAGTGTTATCCAGAAATTTGTCAAAGGGCCCTACTCCCCAGGGCGGTCACATCTTGGCTGTAGCAAAGGGTAAGGTGAGGCAGTTCAACAAGGGATTGAGGGAGCACGATCTCGATCTAGGCTGAAGAAGGGTATGATATGTTACAATTACAGGCAGTATAGTCACGCAGGAGAGCGAGTTTGCAACGTGCGAAAAGGCCTCGAGGCTAGGGTGCAGACTGAGCGATGATGGGTCAAGGTGCAGAGTGATGATATCCTCACCATCACTAAGAGTTCGAATGACTCTAACAGCTGGATGTTGGATCCCAGTGCATTGCAACAAACTTGCTCTGGTGCATCAATGTTCTGCTTTCTGGAGGTGACGGCTCGAGGTGCGAGGTCACGGAGATAAGGATTAATGACATGATGATGCATGGTGGGTTGGTGCGCAAGCTTGAAAGGGCATATAATGCCCAAGCTGCGTAGGAATTTGATATCATTGAGCGATTGAACTTAGGTGACTACACTTTGGTGGCCTGAGGTGGATTCCTGAAGGTGAAGTCAGGGTGCACCACGCTCAAGAGAGTTGTGCATCATGGTAGTTTATACCGGCTGATGGGGACCACTATGCGAGGTGGTGTACCCATGATTTATGTGGGTGATATGGTGGATGGTCGAGGTGGTATAGTTGATCGCCCTTCCGTGACTCGGGTTCGACGAGTCAACATTTTGCGATTCAGGTGTGTCGACATTCTGTAGGAGAATCAGGCAGAGATGAAGTTTAACTTGCGAGAAGTCGGCTGACACCTCTGGCTTAAGGTGGTGCTTCGTGCAAACTAGTGCCTCGTGCAGTGCTTCGTGCAGATGATGTTTTGTGCAGAATGTGGTGTTTGAAATTCAACCTAAGGTGGTAATTGTTAGGTTGACTTGATATTTCAAACCTCCACCTACCACGTATTTAGTTAAAGTCTATGTGAAGACTTTGCTTGACAAGGTTCATCCGACGTGAAGAAAACAACAAGAAGCAAAAAAAATGGAAAACATTTTTTACTTCGCTGTTTTGGAAGAAATTGGGCTTAAACTTTATTTATGGAAGCTTGATGGGAACCACTAGGTACCTGAAAAGAAGAAAAACTCTTTGGAAGATAAGCAGCTCCACACCCCGTGAAACTCTAAGGAAGCTCTTCCTTGCTTGGTATCGACACCAAGGGAGGCCAGCACCGGTGGATGCCGCCAAATGCCGAAGGATGTCGGTGGGAGTATGTCGATGAGGCGGCGGACTGCAATAGGTGTGAGAAGGCGGCGACGGGTTACAACTGGTGTGGCAAGGCTGCGATGGACTGGTACAAGTGTGGCTAGGCTGTAGCAGCTGCTGGGAGACGACGGCAGACTGCACAAACGCGACAATGCTCTGTCTCTGTGGGGGTGCTTCTCCGCTGGTGGCAGGTCGTCTAATGACGACGAATGTTCGTTCTGGCAGAACCTTGTGCATCCGCTGTGTTAGTGGATTGCAGTCAAGATTGTTCTCTCTTCTGCAGATCGAGCGAGTTCGATTTCTCTGTGTCGTTTTCTATAACGGAAATTGGTATACTTCTTCGTACATAAATTTTACCATATATTGATTTGGTTGTGTTTGCGGGGTGGATTTCGCGTTATCCCCAACACGCAATCGTAGGATCGGTGTCAGGTAGTTGAAGTACTAAGTAAGTAACCGTGAACATAAAGACCGCCGGTTCGGTCCGGGACCGGTCTTTTAAAAGACGGGTCTTTTGGCCGACCGGTCCCGTTCAAACCGGTCCCGGTCCGGGACCAGTTTTTCTCCTCTGGAGGAGGACCGGTCCTAACCGGTCCCGGACCGGTCTTTTTATTAAAAATAAATAAATTTAAAAAATAAAATATATAATAATAATTATATAAATTAAATTAATTTTTTTGTGATTTAAAACTAGTGAGCAATAGGCGTGCAAATTTGGCCCGGGTCCGGTTGCCCGGCCCGGGTCTGCCCGGGTCTGAGCCCGATTAGGCCTGGGCCCGGTTAGGCCCGGGTCAGGCCCGGGTCAGGCCCAGGCCAGGCCTAAGGGGGCTCACCAGGCCCCCTTATTTGGGCAGAGCCCGGCCTGGTGCCCAGCCCAGGCCAGGCCTAGGCCCTACTAGGCCCAAGGCCTGTTTATAATTTGTTGGGGCCATGCCCCAACATTAAATAATTGGGGTCACACCCCAACATTTAATGTTGGGGCATGGCCCCAACGTACATATTGGCAGCAAGAGCTGCCACATGGCAGCTCTTGCTGCCATTTTATACGGGAGCTAGCTGCCATTTGGCAGCTACCTAGCTGCCAAATGGCAGCTAGTCATTATTATTGGAGCCTGCTTGGGCCCTGTTTTGTGGGCTCAGCAGGCCCGCTGATTTTGTAAAGGTCTGGGCCTGGCCTGGGCCCGGTTTAAGTTGGGTCTGGCCTGGGCCTGGTAGCAAAAAAGCCCGGGCCCATGGGGCCTGGGCCCGGCCTGGGCCCGGCAGGCCTTATTTGCACGCCATGCAAGTTACAAAATAAAATTTGATTTTTATTAAAAATTAAACAAAATTACAAATTACAATACATTTAAAAAAAATTAAATAACATTACATAAAGTAAAATGAAAATTACATTTAAAATAAAATAAAATTACAATGAATTGACGAAAAATACAATTTACTAGCTTATTCTGCCTGCCCAAATTTAAATTATTCAGCTCGTCTTCAACTTCAGACTCGCTATCTTCAATTGACGAAACATATTGCCTCCTCCTCAGAGCATCCAAATGATCCTTGTAGCAAATGCAAATCTCCAAAGATTGTTCAGTCAAACGACTTATTCGCTCGTTCAGAATCCTGCCACTCAAAGAAAATGCAGACTCCGAAGCTACTGTACTAGCTTGGATTGTTAGTAAATCACGGGTCATTAAGGCCAAAATAGGATACACATTAGTTTTAGATTTCCACCAGTTTATAATATCAAAATTTTCAATTTCGCTTGCGTTTATAAAATCTTGAAATTGTGTTTTGCTATATAAACCTAATTCGTTTAAAGTACTTGATGTTCTTTGTTCTTTCCTAGAAACTAATTCTAAATGTTTATTTTTTAAAGTATCTTTTGTTTTAGGTTGGGTGGATTTTACGCGAGGTCGTGATCCGTATATTTGATCATAATAATTATAAAGGCGAGTAAAATCAGAAATAAATTTTGAAACACTAACAATAACAAAAACACTAGAGGATTCGTCTAAATCTAAATTCCGATTAATTTCTTCTATAAAATTTTCTACGCCGTCTACGCCTATTAAAGGGTTCAAAGTCGCGGCGCAAGAAAACATAGGAGGCCTATCTTTGTAATATTTTAAAAACTTTTCCTCCATTATTAATATTAATGGACGTCACATTTCGTTCATTTTGTAAATTTTAAACGTTTCAGAAATTAATAATATATTTTCAATAACTAATGAGCTAGTAGGATAGTAAACTCTGAATAAAATAGTTGTTGCTTGATAAAAACTTTCTAATAAATTTACATAATCTTCGAGCACGGCCCAGTCTGACGCGCCTAAATCATGTGCTTCGACACTATTATAAAATTCTATTCGTAATGTTTTTTGTGACAAAACTCGCTTTAACATTTTATAAGTCGAGTTTCATCGTATATGCATATCATACGATGGTCCTAAAAATTTTTTACCTTGAGAAATAACAAATTTTTTGAAATCTTATTTTCTTCTTTTCTAACTATAAATAACTCTTAACGTAGTGCGTATTTTACTAACGTAGTCGTTCATAAATTGTAAACTATCTTGCACAATTAAATTTAAAACGTGACATACACAACGCGTATGAAAAAACATTCCATCTAACATTGGTTGCAAATCTGATAATAAATATTTTACGGTCATCCCATTATTTGAAGCGTTATCGAAAGAAATACTCATAATTTTTTCTTTTATTTTAAATTCCCTAATAGTTTTAATAATAACTTGATAAATATTTTTACCGGTGTGCGGATACTCAAATCCTTCAAAACAAATTATACGTTTATTTAGTTCCCAACTATCTGGATTGACCCAGTGACAAGTTATGCAAAAATAAGAAAGACCGTCAATTATACCGTTAGTCCAAACATTGCTAGTTAAGCTAACGTGACCGTCGAATGTTTCAAAAAAGTTTTTTTAAATATTCTTTAGATTGTAAATAAGCCGCTAAAGAATCGCGTTTAGTTGTAATACGACTTACCTGATGATATTTAGGTTGGAGTACGTCGTGAATGTAAGACGTCATTTCTTCATCATCGTAGTGGTTGAATGAGAGTCCTTTTTTGATGACATTCACCATTTGTCGCTCTCGTTGTCTAGCTTGGTCGTACGTCCAAATGTGCCCGGTCGCCGAAATTTGAGCTTGGGTAGACTCTGGGGCTTGCTTAGAAATGCAAGATTTCTCATGTCGGACGAGCGTTGTATTGCTGGCGACGGCCATTAGCTTCCCACAAAGTTTGCACTTCGCCTTCATTTCGCCATCAACCCGCACTTTATCAAAGGTCTCCCATATTGCCGCTTTGTGACGGTGCTCCTGTAACATCCCCAGAACAACTAGACCCCTGAGATGCTTTTTGTCATGACAAGGTCATGACATACCTCTATAAGACTAAAATGGCCCTAAGAACCAAGGTGAATAAGTGAAAATCACTTTGGTGTGCAAATAGCCAAATTTGACTCCATGGCTTATGACTTGATATTAGACTTCAAATGATCAAATTAACCCCACCAATGTATTACAAAACCTAGTTGGAGTGCAATGGACTCAGAAGCCCCATCATGAGGTCACCAATTGGCCCAAATTGACCAAGGTACCATTTAGGTCAACATAGGTCAATCCTTCACCAATGGGTCCAATTGACCCACAAAACATGAAATTGACTTCACCCCTAGTCTAATAACATCATAGGGGACCTAATGAGCCCAAAATCCCCATCATAGAACCAAAAAATTGGGGAAATTGGGTCAATTGCTAAAAAGCCCCAAATTGACCTATTAGTACTAAAAACTTAAATTGACCTTGAAGTGGCCCATTGTGATCAAATTGATCACCCCTAACACTCTTAGACCACTTAGGGAGTCTAATGGTTCCACATTGGACCCTTGGGATAATTCAATTTTGGAGAATTAGGGCAAAATCACCAAAATACTCAAATTGCCCCTATAGGCAAATAAGTGCAATCAAGCCCCATATGACCCCACTATGACTCAATTCCTCTTGGAATGGGTCCATAGGGTCCGAGATAATAATGTGGGCCAGTCACATTAAGTGGTGTGAGGTTGGATCAAGCCCCAAACCCAAAACCCCCAATTTAGCCTATTTGGGTCAAGTGAGCCCAAAACTCAAATCAAGTGGCCTTAGCCCAATCTCATGGCTCAAGTGGTCAGCCCACATGGTGACCAGACCATAGGCATGCTGAAATTCGAATTTGGGGGAATTGAATGCTTTGTACAAGTGTCAAAAATGGAGGAAGAAGACAAGGAAACAAGGAGGAGGAATTGAAGGGATGGGTGCCAAATGGCACCCCCTTTGCATTCCCTAAGCTCTCCTCTGAGCTGGGGGAGTAATTGCCCTCAGTTTGGGGCAGTGGGGAGGGAGTTCCATTGGCTGGAAGGGGCGGCCAAGGAGCTGGCCGAACATGCCTTAATGGCAACCCACCAAATACCCCTCCCCTCCCTCATTTCAATCCACTGCCAGCTTCAGGACCTCCCAAGGAGTAAAACCCCTCAGTCGATTGGAAGATTCGAGCTCAGAGGAGGAGGATCGGCATGGGAGAGCTTGGAGCATGGTCGGCCATGGCGGTTCTGGGAAAAGTCCACCATCAAGCTCGATTGAGGCAAGTTCCTTCACCCCTCCATCTGTGCTAGATTATAGACCCATCTAGGAGAGATATCGAGCTCAAATGAGCACGATCCCATGTGAGATAGTGGGAGTTTTCTCGAGTTTTTCTTCTTGCTCGAGATCGCCGGAGAAGCTATCTCCGGCGGTCGTGTCGCCGCCTGGCGTTAGCCACCACCTCAACGGAGGTGGTGGAGGCGGTGGCTGGCGGTGGTGAGTTGTAGGTAGCCGGGAAAGTGAAGTTGAAAACAACCCTGCAAAAGTAATTTTCGGGTTTGGGGAGGAAGATGAACAGTAACAGCTATTAGATAATATTATTTCCTTTCCTAAGTTAATTAATCTGTACATGACTTTGCATGTCGATTTTACCTAGGTTAGACTCATTTCTGGAGGTAGTGATCAACATGAATATTGTAGACCTTGAGGTTACCTTTAAAATGTCACTTATTTCATGTCATTTGGTCAAGTGTAGCTCCTTCTATGCCATTTTTGGTGTGACATGTATATAATTGTATTTTGTTAAGATAAACAGTTTGTACAGAACTTGCATGTTGACTTCACCTAGGTTAGGCTCATTTCTGGAGATAATGATCAACATGAAAATTGTAGACCTTGAGGTTACCTTTAAAATGCCACTAATTTCATGTCATTTGGTCAAGTGTAGCTCCTTCTATGCCATTTTTGGTGTGACATGTATATAATTGTATTTTGTTAAGATATACAGTTTGTACAGAATTTGCATGTTGACTTCACCTAGGTTAGGCTCATTTCTGGAGATAATGATCAACATGAAAATTGTAGACCTTGAGATTACCTTTAAAATGCACTAATTGCATGTCATTTGGTCAAGTGTATCTCCTTCTATGCCATTTTTGGTGTGACATGTATATAATTGTATTTTGTTAAGATAAACAGTTTGTACAGAATTTGCATATTGACTTCACCTAGGTTAGGCTCATTTCTGGAGATAATGATCAACATGAAAATTATAGAACTTGAGGTTACCTTTAAAATGTCACTGATTTCATGTCATTTGGTCAAGTGTAGCTCCTTCTATGCCATTTTTGGTGTGACATGTGTATATTTGTATTTTGTTAAGTTAAACATTTTGTACAGGACTTGCATGTTGACTTCACCTAGGTTAGGCTCATTTCTAGAGATAGTGATCAACATGAATATTGTAGACCTTGATGTTACCTTTAAAATGTCACTGATTTCATGTCATTTGGTCAAGTGTAGCTCCTTCTATGCCATTTTTGGTGTGATATGTATATATTTGTCTTTTGTTAAGTTAAACATTTTGTACAGGACTTGCATGTTGACTTCACCTAGGTTAGGCTCATTTTTGGAGGTACTGATCAACATAAATATTATAGACCTTGAGGTTACCTTTAAAATACCACTGACTTCATGTCATTTGGTCAAGTGTAGCTCCTTTTAGGCCACTTTTGGTGAGACATGTATAAAAGTGTATCTGGTGTGTTTAGAGATTTTGGCTCATGAAAATGCTTTGAAAATTTGTCCATGCCTTAGACATGATATCAACTACCTCTAGTTAAGAATTCAACTCATGTGCATGAGTGTATTTCTCTGAACTTCAAGTTGAAGTTTTGGGCTTAATGGAGTAGGAAAAATTGGGGTGCATTTAGCAAGAATGTAATAAATGACAATTAAGGATAAATATACCTTGGATTAATATGAGACTTAGGACCTGGTGTTTTTAGACCAACATTAAGCTATAGTAATTTTCCCAGGATTTATTGAAGCCTTAACATAGCACTAGTAGTGTAATCCCTTATTGGCACACCATTTGTATTAAATAGTAATTATGGATAAATACTCCCTAGTAAATTATGAAACCTTAGATTTGACGTTTTTAGATGATTATTGTGCTAGGTTAATTTTCTCGGAATTTATAGAGACATGTAGATGGTAGTTGTAGTGTAAATCCTTATTGGCACCCCACTCTTATTAAATGGTAAATATGGTCAAATACTCCCTGTAAAATTATGAAACTTAGGCTCTGAAGTTTTTAGGTCAATTTTATGCTACCATGAATTTATCAGAATTTATAGAGGTCTGTAGATGATACTTGTAGTGTCAATCCTTGTTCACACCCCACTCATGTAAAGTAGAAATTGTGGTTAAACAATCTTTGGAAGAATATGAAATGTAGGATTTGATGTTGTTAGATCATTACAAAATGTGAACCTATGGTAAGAACTTGAAACTCATTAGGACTTGATAGGACCAAGGTTGCATCTTAAGAGTCAAACCTAGTTCAATTCCACCTTGGTCTGTGAACAGTAGAAACTGAAAACATAAATTCGGACCCATTCCTTGTGGTCACCACCCCTAGAGTTACTAACTTTAAGAGAATTGCAGATGCCCAATTAGGTTGAATGATTAGTCACCAAGGGCAGTCATCGGAAATAAAAACGGGGTGCGTTTAGTAAAATTATCAGTTCAGGAATTTGACTATGACCTATGGGGGAGGCGAAGGACGACTTAGCAAGAAGTGAAAATTATGAATGAGAGATAACACAGGGAAATAGTCGATCACTAGGAATGACAGGGCTCGGTGTTCAATAGAACACCGACACATGTCTGCCCGAGTCAAATGGTAATCCACCCTAGGATTTTAGAGTAATTGGAGAGCAAATGGGCGTACAGAATGGGTAGCAACTAAATAAAATAAATATCCTAGAAAGGGGGATTTGGGCTTCAGTCACCATCACATTCTCTAGTACCGCTGCGAGCCCTTCACCGGGTAATCCACGGGAAGTCCAGGATTCACCCCAAGCTGCTAAGATCAAATAACAATAGACAAGAGTATTAAGTAGGAGAACTTGAAACATAATCTCCCTCCCAGATTTGGGAAGGGATGAAATAAGGACTGGGATAGTCCTGCGAGCGGTAGGCTCGGGTTATAAGGAAGGACTGGGATAGTCCTGCGAGCGGTAGGCTCGGGTTATAAGGAAGGACAGGGATAGTCCAGCGAGCGGTAGGCTCGTAGTTTAAATATAAGACTGGTGTAGTCTAGCGAGCGGTACGCTCGTAGTTTAAATATAAGACTGGTGTAGTCTAGCGAGCGGTAAGCTCGTAGTTTAAATATAAGGCTGGTGTAGTCTAGCGAGCGGTAGGCTCGTAGTTTAAATATAAGACTGGTGTAGTCTAGCGAGCGGTAGGCTCGTAGTTTAAATATAAGACTGGTGTAGTCTAGCGAGCGGTAGGCTCGTAGTTTAAATATAAGACTGATGTAGTCTAGCGAGCGGTAGGCTCGTAGTTTAAATATAAGACTGGTGTAGTCTAGCGAGCGGTAGGCTCGTAGTTTAAATATAAGACTGGTGTAGTCTAGCGAGCAGTAGGCACGTAGTTTTTATATAAGACTCGTGTAGTCTGGCGAGCGGTAGGCTCGTAGTTTATATAAAGACTGGTGTAGTCTGGCGAGCAGTAGGCTCGTAGCTTAAATAAAGACTAGTGTAGTCTAGCGAGCGGTAGGCTCGTAGTTTATATAAAGACTGGTGTAGTCTAGCAAGCGGAAGACTCGTAGTTTAGATAAGACTGATGTAGTCTAGCGAGCGGTAAGCTCGTAGTTTACATAAGACTCGTGTTGTCTAGCGAGCGGCAGGCTCGTAGTTTATATAAGACTCGTGTAGTCTGGCGAGCGGTAGACTCGTAGTTTATATAAAGACTGGTGTAGTCTAGCGAGCGGTAGGCTCGTAGTTTAAATAAGACTAGTGTAGTCTAGCGAGCGGTAGACTCTATTTTATAAATGTTGATTTAGAATTGCGAGCTGGAGGCTCGGTAGCAAGGATCAATACATGGAACTTGTGCATAAGATGTGGTGGGTCTTCGGTTCTGGCTTAGTCGTCACACCGACAGCAGTTCGTGGACTTGGCAGTGCTAGTGGTTTTTAGGGGACCCGGTTGACTTACTGTGCATCCGACAGGACGAAATCCCTAAACCCTGCCTGGCCAAATAAAGGTCTGGTTCTTCGGATCCAGCAAGAGTACGCAGGAGCTCGTGAGTACCGGGTACCGGTATCACAGCGTACGTTAGGGCCTAGGTCTGGTAGTGTGACTTACCCACCTAGGTGAGGAGACGTCCGCTCCTCTGCCACCGTTTGACCACGACATGAGGTGCTCGAGAGGTTAGCTACCTCCGAAAATTGGAACTAAAAGTCTGTACGTACAGAGTTGTGTGCGTGAGTTGCACAATTGCATTGCATATCATAGCATATCATTCTTGCATAAAACAGAGACCTCATCGTATAAACTAGTATGAGCTCATTTATACGATGAGTTTACCATAGTACCAGATCCCTTAGCTTATGTGCTTTTGTGTGTGCATATAAGTTGAGGTTACATTTGTAGCTGCTCTTATTTATTATAACTGCTCTTTTACTTATACTGCTCTTTATTTATTGCTTATATACATACTCATGCTAGAGTATAGATGTTTTCGTTACTTGTTTAGTATCTATATACTTGCTAGTCTCGTCGTTGTCACCTGCTTTTGATTTACCCTTTGATGTCCTCCGCTTCCTCCTCCCGCACGGTGCCTAGGAGTCGCGGGTGGAGGCGGTGAGGAATATGCTGAGTCTTATAGACTAACGGTCGATGGACCTCATCATTTTAGGGATGATGTGTCGGAACAGCAGGACTCCGTTCAGGAGACCGGACAGGAAGACGGGATAAAGCAGAGCAACCACTACACGTCGTCGCAGCAGCGACTACAGATGCATGAAGACAAAGTTTGATAACTTCTGCATAGATGTATAGTGAGAATGTTGTTGCGCTATAATTGAACATGTACCGGGCATAAGCCCTCATTCGTTTAGTTCCTTCTCATCGTGGACATCGTAATCTTGTAATATGATAATTATATGTTGTGATTTTGTGGACTTGTTTCATTTAAAGCTCCTATTACTGCGAATATGGTTGGCATGGATGATGAAGTATAGCCGGCAGGATCGGTGTCTTGTGGCGGCGACCATTGGGTGTAATGGTGTCGCCGCAAGACGACGGTTCTGGGCGGTAAGACCCGGTTTAAAAGCAAAAAAAAGGGTCTTACAGCTCCACTATCTCAAGATCGACAGACGCGGAGGAGGAGGCCGGCATGGATGAAGAAGACGCCATTTAAATTAAAGCGAATTTGAAAGAGAGAGAGAGAGAGAGAGAAATAGAGAGAGGGAGAGAGAAGTGGAGAGAGAAATAGAGAGAGAGAATGGGGGAGAGGGGGTATTTATAAAAAAAAAAAATTTATTAAAAAAAATTAATTAATTAAAGAGCCTAAGCTCTTTAATTAAAGAGAACGACTCTTTAATATAAGAGCCAACCGTTTGCAACGGCTCTTTAGAGAGCCATTGCAAACGGCTCGAGACCGGGACCAGTGTTTGACCGGTCCCGGTCCTGGTCCCGGTCCCGGACCGGTTTTTTGCCAGAATTCAGAGGACCGGTCCGGTCCGGGACCGGTTTTTGTCAGAATTCAGAGGACCGGTCCGGTCCGGGACCAGTTTTTGTCAGAATTCAGAGGACCGGTCCGGTCCGGGACCGGTTTTTGTCAGAATTCAGAGGACCGGTCCGGTCCGGGACCGGTTTTTGTCAGAATTCAGAGGACCGGTCCGGTCCGGGACCGGTTTTTGTCAGAATTCAGAGGACCGGTTTTTGTCAGAATTCAGAGGACCGGTCCGGTCCGGGACCGGTTTTTGTCAGAATTCAGAGGACCGGTCCGGTCCGGGACCGGTTTTTGTCAGAATTCAGAGGACCGGTCCGGTCCGGGACAGGTTTTTGTCAGAATTCAGAGGACCGGTCCGGTCCGGGACCGGTTTTTGTCAGAATTCAGAGGACCGGTCCGGTCCGGGACCGGTTTTTGTCAGAATTCAGAGGACCGGTCCGTTCCGGGACCGGTTTTTGTCAGAATTCAGAGGACCGGTCCGGTCCGGGACCGGTCCGGTCCGGGACCGGTTTTTGTCAGAATTCAGAGGACCGGTCCGGTCCGGGACCGGTCCGATCCGGGACTGGACCGGTTAGGACCGGTCTTTTTGTACACGTCTATAATAATATATATATATATACTTATATATATATATATAATTATAGTATATATATACTATAAGTATATATACATAAGTATATATATATATTTATATATATATATATATATATATATATATTTATATACTTATGAGTATATATATAGTTATATATATATATACTTATACTTATATTTATCTATATATATATATACTTATATATATATAAATACATATATGTAAATATACTTATATATATATATACTTGTATATATAATATATATATATTATATATATACTTATAACTATATATATTTATAAGTATACTAGCATCTTCGAACGGGCTACGCCCGTTCTCGATGCGTCGCTGCGGGCTTCGCCTGTAACCAAGCAGGCTTCGCCCGCTTGGCATTCAAGCGGGCTGCGCCCGCATTCGTGCGGGTTGCGCCCACATCTGTCGTGGGCGGTGTCATTTGTCGTGGAGGGTGATATTGGTCGTCGGTGCGACATTCGTCATGGGGCGACATTCGTCGTGTGGGCAATATTCGTCGTGGGGGTGATATTCATCGTGGGGGCGACATTCGTTGTGGGGGTGACATTCGTCGTGCGGGAGACATTCATTGTGGGGGCGAGCCTCGTCGTGGGGGCAACCCTCGTCGTGGGGGTGACATTCGTCATGGGGGCGACATTTATCGTGGAGGGCGACATTTGTAATGTGGGCGACATTTATCGTGGGGAAGACATTTAACGTGGGGGTAACAGTTGTCATGTGTGACAACATTTATCGTGGGGGGCGACACCTTTCTTGGGTGGCCACATTTGTGAAATGAAGTGATGTCGCGGGAGCGATATTTATCTTAGAGGGCGATATTCGTCATGGGCAAACTCATTTGTCGCGGACGGATGCATTTGTCGCGGGTGAGAACTAATGTAATAGGAACTTATTTCCAAAAAAAGAGGAAGTGATATCGCCATCTCTAAAATAAGAGGAAGTTATGATATAGTAATAATAATAATAGGAAATGATAGGAAGTTATTTCCTTCCTCCGCTTTTGCACCAACAATATTTAACTGATTCAAAAGTTTGTTGAACACATTCTAGTATTCTTACAGGTTTCCTGTCTTTGCATCAGCAATATGCAACTTATTTAAAAGTCTATTGGACATATTTGAGTATTCCATCCGGTTGTCTCTCTGCTTCTTCAATTCATATAATTTTTGCTTAAGAATAACCTTGTCGTGACATACTTCGTTATA